>CM043701.1:67482316-67949816 GCA_023935145.1 Bretschneidera sinensis | reverse complement strand
CCCAATGCAAGGTGAAATGCAAAGAAAAGGCAAAAATAACCACAATATAAATGCGAAAATAAGAAGAGAAAAAAATGAACTCCCCTTGGGTTGCCTCCCAAGCAGTGCTTTTGTTTATTGTCGTCAGCTCGACTCATTGCTTCCTCTTCAAGTAAGATACGATGCATGCATGTAGATAGGATAATTCGTTTAATATCTGAAATTGTCCAACCAATAGCCATCTTATGCTCCTTAAGGACCTGCATAAGCTTTTCTTCTTGCAGTGCACTAAGTTTACTGGAGACGATCACGGGTAACGTTCCTCCATCTCTAAGGAACACATAATTGAGGTGACCGGGGAGAGGCTTCAAATCTAGAATAGGGGCTTGCAAAACAGAGGGTAAAGGTCTCTCATTAGAAACTGGTAACGTAATACAATGGGACGTTACCAGACTGCTGTAACTTCGAAAAATCATTCAACGCTGCAACAGTTTCCTGCAAATCAGTACTCAAGGCTAACTCCTCATTCTCTTTCTCAAGATGATTACTAATAGAAACTTCCAATCCATCGTTTCCATCAAGTTCAAAAACAACCTGTGCTAAAGAATCAATCACATCAATAGAATAAACAGGATTATCATCACTAGGATATTCCATGGCTTCATAAATACTAAACTTAATAATTTTACCATCAAATTCCATGGTAAGTGTGCCACTATGAACATCTATCTTTAAGAATGGTCTTCCTAACAAAATAAGAGTAGTTTGATCACCATCTTCCATATTAAGCACACAGAAATCAGTATGAAAAACCAAATCATTAACTTCACAAGAACATCCTCAACTACACCCTTAGGATAGGCATTAGATCTATCAGCCAATTGAATGATAACACCAGTTTTATTTAAAGGTCCATGTTTCAAAGAAGCATATATAGAATATGGCATGACATTGATAGAAGCTCCTAAATTTAGCATGGTCTTCTCAAATCTAGTGTTACCTATCGTACAAGGGATAGTAAACATATCTGGATCTTTGTATTTTGCAGGAAGTTTTCTTTGAATAACTGCAGAAAAATTCTCCCCTACTCTCACTTTCTCACATCCTTTAAGTTTATGTTTCCTCTTAATTGTACACAGTTCTTTCAGGAATTTAGCCTAACAAGGTACTTGTTTAATAGCATCTAAAAGTGGAATATTTACCTCGCATCTACGAAAAGTCTCATATAAATCTTTATTTTTCTCATCTTTTCTAGATTCTGCTAAAGCGTGAGGAAAAGGAGGTACTGGTTTATAATCACAAAGAGGTGGAAACTTACACTTAGGTACGTCATCGTCATTGGGAACGTCCTTGTCTGCAACGACGTTCTTCTCCTTCTCTTGTTTTGATAATGCACGGGCTGCCTTTACTAAAATCTCAACCTCTTTACCACTTCTCAAAATGATCACACTTGCATTTTCTCTTAGATTTACTACCGTTTGAGAGGGTAATTTCCCCAAACTTTGTGCATTTAGCCGATTAATTACGGTTTCCATCTGGCTCATCTGGTTGTTTAAACTTTGAATACTAGCCCTTGCTTCTTGTTGAAATTGTTTCATCTCCTATTGAAATTGCAAAGTATTAGTGGCAAGAGACTTAATAATATCTTTTAAAGACATACCAGAATTAGAAATTTGGCACGGTTGTTGTTTAGGGGGGTATGGCTGCTTATATTGCGGGCAACTTGGGTGGTTTTGAGTTGCGGGCTGATTTACTTGCAGATTCCCATAGCTAAGATTGGGGTGATCCCTCCATCCCGGGTTATACGTGCTCGAATAGGGATCATACTTCCTTTACGATTGGCTAGGAAAACCACCCGCCGCATTCACTTGCTCAATGAGCTCCTCTAGAAGAGTTGGGCATATATCGGTTGGATGCCCTACTACCGAAAAAATCCCATAAGCCTTCGCCATTTGCATATTACCTATAGCCATTTTATGAATAAGAGAAGTTAGACTTGCAAGTTGTTATTCAAGGGAGGAAATATTTACCTCATTAACATGTTTTGATGGAGGGTCAAGCCTAGTGCCAAATTGTTGAGAATTGGCCGCCATATTTGCAATCAAGTTTCTCATGGAATCGGGAGTTTTATCTACCAAATCTCCTCCACTAGCGGCATCAATCATGCTCCTATCAGTGGATAGAAGGCCCTCATAGAAATACTGAATAAGTAGTTACTCACTAATTTGATGATGGGGGCAGCTTGCACATAATTTCTTGAAACACTCCCAATATTCGTGTAGGGACTTTCCGTTGTGCTGCCTTACACCACAAATTTCTTTTCGAATGTTGGTCGCCCTTGAAGCTGGGAAATATTTCTCCAAAAACAACCTCTTCATCTTATTTCGTATGGCAATACTCCCGGAGGGTAGATAATAGAGCCAATCCTTAGCTGAATCCTTCAAAGAAAATGAAAAGGCTCTTAATTTAATTTACTCTTCAAACACCCTTGTAAGTTTCATACTTGTGCATACCACATGAATATCCTTTAGATGCTTGTCAGGATCTTCACCTGCAAGGCCATGAAAAGTGGATAAGAGATGTATTAGTCCAGATTTTAATTCAAAAGTAGTGGTAATATCTAAAGTAGGGAATGTTATGCATAAGGGTTGTTGATTTAAATCAGGGGCATCAAGCTCTTTCAAAGTTCAATTTCCAGCCATGACTTCCTCCTCTTCTAAATCAAAATCACTAGCAAATAGGGGATTAAGAGCTAGATCGTTCTTTTCAGAATTTCTTCGAGCTTCCCTCCTTAACCTGTGCAAAGTTCTCTCTATTTATGAATCCACTACAAATCACCTTGATTAGAAGATCGAGTTACAGTCATAAACAATCAAGGAAACTCTAATAAACCATGAAAAACAAATTAGGAAAAATCTAGAGTAATGAAAATAAATAAAAATTTTATGCTAAAACACAAACAGTCACAGTGATTTTGCTAAGTCATATTGTCACTAGCAAATGGTGAAAAAGAGTTTCACTAAATTTCCAGAATTACCCGTACAGATCAGTCATTTTGCAGATTAAAATGTATTGATTCAAAAAGATCTAAGAGATGATCCATATATCCTTGGAAAGATACATATGTCTATTTTCTAGAGAATTTTATGGCTCGTAAATATAATTTAGAAAGTTATGGCAGTTTTAGTAGAGAAAGGTCAGGCTGTGCGTGATTTCAGCGTGGCAGAAGTGAAGGGGCTATTAAATTTTGATTTTTTTTTTGTATTTGCACGGCCTGGATAGTAGCAAACGCACAGCCTGGACAACTTTTTTTTCAAAAATTTCAAGAATAAAATAAGGATCACAAGAAGCAAAAAAAAAAAAATTCAACTAGAATCACTCATCGGCAACAGCGCCAAAATTTGGTGTGCTGTCGCAGGCAACCAAAAATAAAACCTATACTCCTAAAAATACATATAGTAGTGTGAGTAAGGATCATTCCCATAGAGAGTATCTAGCCTAGTTTTATGCTACGTGAACAAGAATATGGGGATTTGAGTATAACAAAAACAATTTTAAGAAAAACAACTAATGAACAATTCAAATTGAAGTATCGAAATCAATCAAAAGAACAAACCTTGGTCTAAGTCAACATCCACCATCAGAATTTTATAACTGATCATCGATGCAAGTATATATTAATTCTCACTTTAAATATTCACCATTGGAACTGTTTTCATATCTGTCCTTAGTAGCAGTTAATTAGAAAATAGGTGATCTAATTAACTCTAACTACTAAATAACCCAAGATAAGTGCTAAAGGTTTAATCTAGTAGCAGTTTTAAGAATTAAAGAGATCGATGAAGCTAAACAACACAAGCAGAAGCGGTTGTATTTAATTTAGTTGAGCGTTCTTCCTAAGATCTAATCATTTTTGACGCAGCAAATCATTAAATCTTAGTTTCTTCACAAATTAGAGGGATCAAACAATTACAGATTTGATACCTAACCTAGCAGTAGATTGAAACGAATAATAAACTAGTAGACCTCCTAGTAATTAAACGAGACAATCATGAAAATAGGGACAGAAGAACATTCGATACTCAAAGCATAAATTGAACAATAAAAACATATTAGATCTCACAGTTTTATTGATTTCGAGGCTTTCGTTTCCTTCGACCAATTATAAAAGTTTAGCCACGCAGGGCCATGATGAAAACTCAAAGGAGAAGATTAGAAAAGAGGGGAGAAAGAGGCTTCCCTAAAGTCTGATGATTTCTCCCCTCTTATACACATTATTTTCAGTATCAGAAGCCTACAAGGTCTCCTAAAAATATTCTAAATATTATCTTAAAATAACAATATCCAAATATTACGAATTTAAGGAAAATATTAAAAATAAAATAAAGTCCTAAACTAGGAAATTGGTGTTTTTAGCATGAATTTTCGTGCACCAGATCTGGAAACTTCCAAAAATAAACCGCGTCAAATCAATGTATTAGAATTGCAGGCTAAAGGACATTCCAGAATGTCAACAGTGCAGGTGCAGGAATGTCAAGCATAGTTTTGACCTTGATGCAACTAGTATCTTGATAACTCTGCATAAATCATGTTATTATACTGCTTTTAAGCACGTTTTTTGTGTTGATCTTAAGCATTAGAATTGTGTTGCATGTGTTTTTATCAATTTGAGTTTAGTTTATCTTATTATACTAATAAGTTGTTTTAGTTGAATGATCAATGCTAAGTCTTGGAAATCTTCTGTGCAGACACTTGCTGGAGCACTGGAAGGGCAAAATGCGTGAAGGAGACAGAAACCCAAGGCTGCAACGCTGGGATGTTGGTGTTGTAGCATTGGTAGCTGTCAAAAAGAGAGGAATTTGGATGAAAAATTGGCGCTGTAGCGCTGGGATGTTGGAGCTGCAGCACCAGAATAGGGTTAGAAATACGTCTCGGCGCTGCAGTGCTGGGATGTTGGCGCTGCAGCGCCAGCCTACGGATTTTGAAAGTTATAAATAGAAACCCTAGCTGAACAAGAAGGGGGAGGTGGCTGTAGAAAAAAAAATAGAATTTGGAGGAGAGGAGACGCAAAAGGAGAGTTAGAGACACTCCGGGAGGCCACGCAGAAGCTTTTAAATCATTCTTCTTCGGTTTTGTATTATTCTTATCTAGCTATGTTGATGTTTTATAATATGAACATGGCTTGTTTGAATATTATTATGGAGTAGATATTTTTGTGTTAAGGATAGTTGGATCCTAAACCTATGTCATGAGTGCTATTTGGACAAGTTGGAATTTGCTTTGTTTTTCAAAGAGTGTGTTTTATTGTTCTTAATGCTGTTTATTATTTTGATTCCTTCTTGAGGCATGGTGATGTGTCGAATAGAGAAGCTATGCTTTTATGAATGGTTGAATTAATAAATATGATGTTGGATTGTTATCTATGCAAAGCCAGGGTAAAACATGCCATGAATGAAATAGGAGTAACCGAATAGGGATTCTAGGAAGTTCATGTGGTCCGTTTAAACCGTAACCGAATAGGGAGATTTAACTGAAAGGAATTCCATTGAACATAGTGCTTTTAAGTTGAATTAATCTAGAATAGACCTGGAATATGGATATTTGAAGTTGATGATTCTTGAGATTGTGGTTAAACCTGAATAAGGATAACCAATTTATTGGGGATTCTACCATCTTGAAAAACATAGTAAACGAAATTTGTCCATTTAAAACTCTTGTCAATTATAGTTTAGGTGAAGTCGAGTCCTTAGCACGTTAGTTCATAAGATTCTTCATTTCAAAGTTTGCAAATCTTCGATTATTTAATATTGCGTTCTGTTTTTCCCTTTAGTTAATTGTTAATAACCTTTTCTCCGATAATTATTCGTTTGCTCAAATAGCAGTAAGAGTTGAGTCATAACTTTTGTAGTACTTGTTCAGCCCTCGTTGGGAACGATATTTACTCATCATTTTATTACTTGAACGATTAGTGCACTTGCTAGTGTAAATTTCATCGCATCAAGTTTTTGGCGCCGTTGCTAGGGATTGAAATAAAATATTACATTTATTGTGATTCTACTAGTTAATTTGAGAGTTTAGTTTATTAATTTGGTTTGTAAGTCTATTTTACAGGGTTTGCGTTACTAGTGCATGACACGTACTAGTGGGAGAATACTTGCAGAACTGAATCCAGAGATTGAACGCACTTTTCACGCTTTGAGAAGAGCAGCACCAGTAACAGTTAATACAATGGCAGAAGGAAACAATGCAGAGGTGCAACGTGCACTCTGGGATTATGCTATGCCAAAGATGGATGGTGTTGAATCAAACATTCAACGACCACCTATAAAAACGAACAATTTTGAAATTAAGCTCACCATCATTAAGATGATTCAACATTCAGTACAATTTGGGGGCCTATCGCAAGAAGATCCAAATGTTCACTTGACGAATTTCCTAGAAATTTGTTACACATTCAAGCATAACGGAGTATCGGAGGATGCTATTCACTTAAGGCTTTTTCCATTTTCATTGAGGGATAAAGAAAAAATCTGGTTGACTTCTTTGCCAGCCAGATCCATAACGACATGGGCAGAATTGGCACAATTTTTTTTAGGGAAATACTTCCCTCCTGCAAAAACTGCAAAGTTACGTAATGAAATTACTGTGTTCTTACAGGTCGATCGGGAATCACTTTATGAGGCATGGGAACATTTTAAAGACCTGTTGAGAAGATGTCCTCATCACGAGTTGCCCACTTGGATGCAGGTACAAACGTTTTATAACAGTTTAACTAGTACAGCCCGAAACATGATTGATGCAGCTGCAGGTGGCACTATCATGAGAAAAACTCCAGAAGAGGCTCTTGATTTGCTAGAAGAGATGGCCAAAAATTCTTATCAATGGCTAGTTGAGAGGTTACCTGTTAACAGAGCCTCAGTATTGCACAATATAGATGCTGTTACAGCTTTAACAGCACAAATGGAGGTTCTCACCAAGAAGATAGATGGACTTTATCCTACTACACATGTTATATGTGAATTGTGTGGTGGTAGTGGCCACTATAGTAGTAACTGTCAAGCAGGTAATCAATTTGCGTCTAATTCATCTACTGAACAAGCTAACTTTGTTTCAAATTTTCACAGGCAAAACAATCCATATAGCAATACATATAATCCGGGATGGAGGAATCATCCGAATTTGTCATGGAATCAAAACAATGCGAAACAGCCTCCTCTTGAATACCCACCTCAAGAAAAAAAAGTCCAACTTGGAGGACATGATGGCCAAATTCTTAAATGCAGTAGAAACTAGGTTCCAAAATCAAGAAGCATCCATCAGAAATCTGGAAGTTCATGTGGGCTAACTAGTAACTATAATTTCTGGATGTGCACAAGGCTCTCTTCCGAGCAACACAAAAAAAAAATCCTAAGGAGGATGTCAAGGCCATAACACTAAGGAGTGGCACATAATTGGATGAGCCAAAATCTAAAGAAATCTCTAATCAAGAAGGCAAGAATGAAGAGACTATGCAAGAGGAGAAACTTGTTTCAGAAAAGAAGTCTACTGGTAAAGGTTTGATCGATTCTAACTGTGAAACTAAATATATGTCACCTCTTCCCTATCCTCAAAAATTTATGAAAGAAAAATTAGATAAGCAATTTTCAAAATTTTTAGAGATTTTCAAGAAATTGCATATTAACATTCCATTTGCAAAGGCTTTATCACAGATGCCTAGTTACACTAAATTTTTGCAGGAAATCTTATCGAATAAACGGAAGCTTAAGGAACATGGAACGGTGATGTTAACTGAAGAGTGCAGCGCCATACTGCAAAACAAGCTACCTCCAAAATTGAAAGATCCAGGGAGTTTTACTATACCTTGCACTTTGAGAAGTTCATTCTTTGATAAAGCTTTATGTGACCTTGGTGCAAGTATCAATCTTATACCTCTTTCAATTTTCAAGAAACTTGGACTAGAAGAAATCAAAACAACAATAGTGTCATTGCAATTAGCTGATCGATCTATTAAGAGACCACAGGGAATTATAGAAGATGTACTGGTAAAGGTTGATAAATTTATATTCCCTGTAGACTTCATTGTTCTCAACATGGAAGAGGATCTTGAGGTACCTCTTATACTTGGACGTCCATTCCTTGCTACAGGGAGAGCCTTAATTGATGTACAATAAGAGAAATTGACTTTAAAAGTCAATGATGAGCAAGTAGTTTTTGATATGTATAAAATTATGAAATACCCTTCTGGCTTTTCTACTTCTTCTTGTTTTCAAGTGGATATTGTTGATAACCTCATTGAGGAGTTTCAGGAGAAAATATTAAATGAAAATACTTTTGAGAGATGCATCATTGAATCAAGAACTAATACCACTGAAAAACTCATCATCGAAGAAGAAGCAAAGAACCTGAAGTCTGAAATGGGAAAAGAAGAGCCAGAGGAACAAATAATAATAACTGAATTGAAAACTTTACTTGCTCATTTGAAATATGCTTATTTAGAGAAAAATATTTTCCCTGTTATAATATCTTCTTTGTTGACAGGTAAAATGGAAGAACGGTTGCTGGAAGTCCTAAAAAGGCACATATTTTCGGGAAAGCTGAAATCTTGGTGGACTGGACCATACACCGTGATAAGTGTATCACCTTTTGGTGCAGTCGAATTACGACACGAGAAAAACAAGGAGACGTTCAAGGTTAACGGGCACAGATTGAAGCACTACATCAGGGGGACATTTGACCCTCAATCGTCCACAACCATTCTCTAAGAGCAATAAATCGAAAAGTCAAGCTAAAGACTATAAATTAGAACTAACATTTTGTTTTTATTTTTCTTGCTTTTGAATTTGATTTATGTGTTTAAATTTTTTTTTTGTTTTGTTTAATGTCTTTGTTACTTCAAATTTTATGGCTTTATAGTGTGTCTTCTTGGTTTATTTTCAGGAATACCTGGAGTCAGGACAGAGCCTCAGCGCTGCAGCCTCACACTTTGGGCGCTGCAGCGCCAGGTCGGACACTGGGCATTTAAATAAAAAGATTTGTCACTGTTAGGTCACTTCAATTTTTGATTCCCAGCACCTATATCTCTCTCCAAATCACTAAAATTCAACCTTCTTCCCTCATCGCACCACCATATCCCGGTCATAACAGTGATCCAGAGGATGAGGACATTGACAAAGACGATTGATTCGGCCTCTGACTAATCAGGGGAGTTCTCTTCTCTTACTTTATAATTCAAATTTTATACATTGCGGACAATGTATCAGTGTTGTGCGCTGCTCATGTTTCTAGTTATTTTTCTGTTTGTTATATCTGAGTGCTTTCGGTTGTTTGATTTTGATTCTGCCAATGATGAGAAATAGATTGATTTGATTATAGCCATTGAAAATTTGAAAAATGTTGTGTTTGTCTGTGTGCTTGAATTTGTTGTTGGATTTATTTTACATCGAACTCTTTGAACACAATGAGCACTTACATCTAAGCACTTTGTTGTCTTGCTATTTCGGAGAGTGTTTATGTGAGCAATGTAGTCTTGTGATCTTTTGGACTCTAGAACTTGTTTGAAGACCACTTAAGGCGAAATCCTAGGTAGTACAGTACCAAAGAAAGGATCCAGGCCATGTTTGGAAAGTTTGAGCCTTTCTAGCCAACCCTTGATATGTGATTATCCTTAGTTTTCCCCTTTTGAGCTTGGATATCTATTGTTTTGTCACTCGATCATCTAACCTATGTCTTTTTCAAAGAAAAACCATGAAAAAAAAAATAAATGATATAACTCTACCTTTCACCTGTGAGCACATCGATTAATGAATGGACTATTCTCTTAAGTGGTGGCAGAGGATTGAGCAAGAGAAAATGGTCTTCACTTGGCTATGATAAGTATCACATATTTTCCATCGAGAGTGACCAAGGGAAAGATCGAAGTGAAAAAGGTTTACCACACAAACTATTTGATCAAGTTGTATTCTGCCTATCATAGGCAACTGGCATAGCCATGTTTGATCGTCGTGTACATGCTTTGTTATAGTTTCATTAATGCACACAGAAATAAAGACTCATGCTACTATAATACAAGCATATGAAAAAAAAGAAAAAAAGAAAAAAAGAAGAAGAAGATGTGACAACAGCAAAAGTATTGGAAGTATTCCATGATAACTGAGGGAAAGTTTGAAATAAAATTGTTATTGGTTGATGTGCTTAAGGTGATGTGAGCCTCAAATCAATCTTTTACCATACCTTAACCTTAGCCAAAGTTATAAGCTGAATAAAGTCCTGGTGATCTCGGGTATTGTCATGGCCTACATTAGTGGAGAGTGGTGTGAAAAGCAAGCTTATAGACTTTGAAAGATTGGCATTATCCTACTTGCCTGCATAAACCAATCAGAGTGGGGAGACGATTAAGTTTATAAAGGTGTTACACACACACACGTTTTAAGAATTTGATGTAAGGTAAAGCTGGCAATAAATTTGAAATTCTAGACATTAGCAGCATTTGTAAAGTTTTCTTGCGTTATAATTTATATACAATCTTTGAGGCATGTTATATCAAATCTAATCAAACCATCTCGCACTCTTAGGATATGTGTGCATAGAATTTTGTTCTAGTTTGCTCGAGGACTAGCAAAAACGTAAGTTTTGGGGTGTGATAACTCTGCATAAATCATGTTATTATATTACTTTTAAGCACGTTTTTGATGTTGATCTTAAGCGTTAGAATTGTGCTGCATGTGTTTTTAGCAATTTGAGTTTAGTTTATCTTATTCTACTAATAAGTTGTTTTAGTTGAATGATCAATGCTAAGTCTTGAAAATCTTCTGTGCAGACACTTGCTGGAGCACTGGAAGGGAAAAATGCATGAAGGAGACAGAAACTCAAGGCTGCAGTGCTGGGATGTTGGCGTTGCAGCGCTGGTAGCTGGCAAAAAGAGAGGAATTTGGATAGAAAGTTGGCGCTGCAGCGCTGGGATGTTGGTGCTGCATCGCCAGCCCACGGATTTTGAAAGTTATAAATAGAAACCCTAGCTGAACAAGAAGGCAGAGGTGGCCGTAGAAGAAAAAAAAACAGAATTTGGAGGAGAGGAGACGCAAAAGGAGAGTTGGAGACACTTCGGGAGGCTACGCAGAAACTTTTAAATCATTTTTCTCCGGTTTTGTATTATTCTTATCTAGCTATGTTGATGTTTTATAATATGAACATGGGTTGTTTGAATATTATTATGGAGTAGATATTTTTGTGTTAAGGATAGATGGATCCTAAACCTATGTCATGAGTGCTATTTGGACAAGTTGGAATTTGCTTTGTTTTTCAAAGAGTGTGTTTTATTGTTCTTAATGCTGTTTATTATTTTGATTCCTTCTTGAGGCATGGTAATGTGTCGAATAGAGAAGCTATGCTTTTATGAATGGTTGAATTAATAAATATGATGTTGGATTTTTATCTATGCAAAGCCAGGGTAAAACATGCCATGAATGAAATAGGAGTAACTGAATAGGGATTCTAAGAAGTTCATGTGGTCCGTTTAAACCGTAACCGAATAGGGAAATTTAACTGAAAGGAATTCCATTGAACATAGTGCTTCTTAAGTTAAATTAATCTTGAATAGACCTGGAATATAGATATTTGAAGTTGATGATTCTTGAGATTGTGGTTAGACTGGAATAAGGATAACCAATTTATTGGGGATTCTACCATCTTGAAAAACATAGTAAATGAAACTTGTCCATTCAAAACTCTTGTCAATTATGGTTTAGGTGAAGTCGAGTCCTTGGCACGTTAGTTCATAAGAGTCTTCATTCCAAAGTTTGCAAATCTTCCGTTATTTAATATTGCGTTCTCTTTTTCCCTTTAGTTAATTGTTAGTAACCTTTTTTCCGATAATTATTCGTTTGCTCAAATAACAGTAAGAGTTGAGTCATAACTTTTGTAGTACTTGTTCAGTCCGCGTTGGGAACGATATTTACTCATCATTTTATTACTTGAACGATTAGTGCACTTGCTAGTGTAAATTTCATCGCATCATATCTCTCAAAACTCAAAACATGAAAGTTGTAAACCTTTTTCTTGCCATTCCGTAGAATCTTGAATCATCTTAATCAGATCTCGGATGAGAGAGTTATGCCTAGATTACGAAGCAATGTCAAAACTATCCAAAATCACCCAATTAGATTCGTTTTGCACTTAACACCTCCATTTGCATCCTAAATCAAAATATAAGAATAATTAGTACATTTAGGCATCAAATAAGTATAAAAGACTAAAAATTAAGAGAGAAAAATATGACATTTTGCATTCTCATCATAACATAAGGGTTTTCGCTTTCTAAACCGTGGAAGGTGGGTATCAATGCTATCATGCTCGGCTTAAAATCTATATGTGGTGTGTTTGGTAGAAACATGATGCATGATGGTGTTGATGTGCGTGTGGGATTAAGGTAGTCATTTAGGGTCCTAATAGGGTCATCTTCATGATTGCTCATGGTATTAGAGCTTGTGTTTGAACCCGTTTCACTCCTAATGTAATTAGGTAGGTATTTTAACTGAAGAATTCTAAGCAGTCATCCGTGTTCATCTCTAACCAAACGTATATACCACCAACACTCACTTTTTTATTTAATTTATTTTTTAATTATTAATTTAAATTATAAATTTTTTTTCTTGAATAAAAGAAAACTGAAAAAAATAAACTAAAGCTAGAAATAAAAAGAACCTAACAGAAAGCTCTGTAGACTGATGCTCTCCCCAACAACGACGCCAAAATTTGAATTACACCAAAACAGTACTATGCAATAGCAGCAGTATAGAATGGGGTGTTGATCCCACGAAGAGAAAGTTCTACAATCAAAGTCTCAGGCAAAAAATAATGGAAACAAAATTAAAAATTAATATTAAGAAAACGTTGAGAATTAAATGGAGCAATTGAATTTAGTGAAAGAAAATCAATAATGAGAAACACAAGTGTCAAGAATCCCTCCTAGATTTCATAGCTTCAACTTGTATCAATTCAGTAATTATAACTCACACTACGCGTTTCACATCCCAAATGCGTAATCAGAAAATAATAGTGAAAGCACAAAAAATATTCTTTTGTAAATTATTACGAGAAATCCCCTTCTTGTTTTTACAAGTAATGCAATAATCGATCACACATGATATCCTAAATTGACGATATATTTGGAGACAATAACGCAGTAAAGGACAATCGTATATAATTAATCTACTGAAATCAATTGCATCCTAAATTTCACACATAAGAGAAACATGACTGAACTTATATGGAGAAAAATAACAACAATCACCGGAGTTAAATAAATCTATGGAAGAAGAAAATATAATTTTCTATCACACAAAAACATCAACTTTATATTAAATAAAGGGAGCAACTCAAAAAAATTATTCAATGTTAAAAACACCAATAATTGAATTAAATACAAGCCAAACCTGCTATGTCTAGAAGTTCATCTCTTCGCCTTGGTTGAAACTTAGCCTAGCCGACAATACATAATCACAACAGCTCTCTAGAAATTCAATTTGTATCTTTTCAACCCCCTGTTTCTGAGTCTAAAAATCCTATATATATTTGAATGGAGACAGCTTTGTAGATAGAAAAATTGATGTTCAGGCCATGTCCCTTGTTGTCCAGTCCAGGTCCGGTTCTGCTACTCTGAATTGGTCCCGATCTGCTGCTGTCCAGGCTCAATTCTGTTGCTCTGAATTAGTTTAGATCTGCTACTATCTAAGCTCGGTTCTACTACTCTGAACTAGTCCGGTTCTGCTGCTCTGAACTGGTCTGGATCTGCTGCTGTCTAGGCCCGGTTCTGCTGCTCTGAACTGGTCTGGTTTTTCTGCTCTGAACTGGTCCGGATCTGCTACTATCCAGCCTGGTTTTGTTCCTGTCTAGGCTCGGTTCTGTTGCTCTGAACTGGTCTGGTTCTGCTGCTCTAAACTAGACTAGATCTGCTGCTATCCAGGCCCAGTTCTACTGCTCTGAACTGGTCCGAATGTTGTAGTTTCTTTCGAAAATATTTTATATATATATTTTTTTGTTTAAGGCTTCTTTGTTTTTTTAATCTGCAAAACACACTAAAACACAGAATTCTCCAAAGGACCACACTAGTCAAGAATTCAATGAATAATCAAAAATAATATCAACAAATGCATATAATTAACTATATCTGAAGTGCATTTTCATGCCCTAATCAATACCTCCATCTCCTTATGGATCATATCATGTAAAAGAATAGTGGTAATTCTTTTTTCAGTTGCCTCAATGATGAGTGCCAAATATTGCATATTTAAGCCCCTTAATTTATATTTGTTAAACTCTTAATTTGTATTATTTTATTTTATTTTATGTATTTTCTATGTTTTTTGTATTTTTATAGGTTTGTTGGGAAAATGAAGCATTTTGGGAACTGTCGGGCTTTAAGAGCAAAAGCTGGAGTCTTCCTAGTGCGATTGAATGCACAAGACTTGCGATCGAGTGCACCAAGCCTGCGAACGAGCGCATGCGTGACATCTCACATCGATTAGAAATGCTTTGCAGTGCACCACCTGCGCTCAAGCGTACCAGGCTACGATCGAGCGCACTTGGGCAGTGATTACGCCCAAAGAGTAACACAGTTGTTTTAGCACAGCTTTGGGGTGTCGATTCCACAGGGAAACAAGTTAACTACAAAGGAAGGGGTAAACTTTAATCCAAAACAATAAATCCAAATGAGTAAGAGAATCTGAAATTGATAGTGAAACAATTGTGTAAAGTAGATTTTTAAATATAATAGGGGAACAACAAGGATCCGAGAATCCTCCCTAGGTTCGTTGCCCTAATCCCAACTTGATTTAGTCATTTTTATCTTGATTGCATGTTTCACTTTCCAAACAAACAATTGGTAAATATTCAATGAGAACGTGTATAAACCCTAAGTTGATTGTTATGAAATACTTTTTATTTGCAATTCATGCACACATGATCTATCCTATAAGTTTATTAAGAAACGACAAAATATCTTTGATGATAATATTGCAGTAATGGACAAACCTAAAGGCTAGATCTACTGGGCGGTGTCTTGCTGTCAATTACTGCACTTACTTGCTCCATTAGGAATGCTATCTTCTTCACATGGCGTCTCTTCTTGAGTGTGCACAGATCCTTGATGACTTTAGCATAGTTAGGAATCTGTTTTATAACATGAAGAAGAGGGAGGTTAATTTTAACATACTAAAGTTGTTCAAGAATCTCACCTTTTGATGTTGAATTTATCTCCTTAGGTTTAAGGAGTGCTTGAGGGAAAGGCACCGGTGGAGAATAATCATCATGCGCCTCTTGTTCCTTGGGGGTTTCATCCTTGTTGCTCAAGTTTGATGGTAGAGTGGGACCATCAATTTTCTTACCACTACGGGTGATTATGGCATTAACCTCTTTAACATTTTGATTTCCAGGATTGGCAGTTTATGCCATATGTTGCCCCTTGGATTTTGTTGTGGCTGTGAAGGAAACCGTCCTTGCTCTTGAATCTCCAAGAAACTAGTAAACTTAGTGAGTTGGCTCTTTATCTCCTTTTGTTCCGCTTGGTCCCTTGTTGCTCCTCTAACAGCTGTTGATTTATTTTGCCTTGATCTTCCACATTCTTGGCATGTACCTGCATAAATGACTTAAACATATCTTCCAAAGGTAAATATTGTTGAGGTGCATTATATGAAGTTGCTTTCGGTTGCCATTGGGTACTAGAGTGGGCAGAAGGTTGTGTATCGGGTTTCCAATTAAAATTTGGGTGATTTTTCCAACCGGGATTGCAGGTGTTAGAGTAGAGTGAGTGTGGTTTCCCAAAGGGTATACCTATATCATTGCACTCTTCCTTCATCTCAAAATAAACTGGACAATCCTTAGGTTTAATGATCTACCCCATTACACATGAAATAAGGCTCATAGGACTTTACCCTAGCAATCGGTTCAGGAGCCCTAGCATTTTTGGTTTTTAAGGCTTCAATTTCCTTAGTTAGGGCCTCTAAACGGGCTTTAAGGTTATCCTCTTCTTTAAGTTGATAAATCCCAGCGGGTTGATTTCTCCTAGTGCTTTCCATGGCATTTGGTCCTATCCAAGTGTAGGATTTTTCTGATAGGTCATCTAGGAAATCCATGGCTTGGTCGGGATCTTTTTGAAGAAAATCCCCATTGCACATCATTTCTATGAACTGCCTTTCCCTACTTAGAAGTCCATCATAGAAGTAGCTAACCACCCGCTAACTCTCATACCCATGGTGTGGACAAGAATTCAAAAGGTCCTTGAAACGTTCCCAAATTTGATATAAGGTTTCGCTCTCCTTTTGTGCAAAGTTTGATATTTGTCTCTTGAGGTTATTGGTCTTATGGGTTGGGAAGTGCTTTTGGAAGAAAACTCGTGTCATCTCATCCCAACTACCTATGGACCTAAGGCCTTAACGAGTACAGCCAAGCCTTGGCTTTTTCCTTAAGTGAAAAAGGAAAAACCCTAAGTTTAACGGTGTCTATCATATCAGCCATACTGTGAAAAGTTGCTACTGCTTCCTCAAATTCTCTAATGTGGACATAGGGGTTTTCATTCTCAAACCCATGGAAGGTTGGTAGCAATTGGATCATGTCCGGCTTAAAATCAGGTTGTTGAACATTAGGGGGGAACATGATACAAGATGGGGTGGTCGTTCGGCTAGGGTGCAATTTAAGTGTCCTAGCAACAATTTCATTGTGATTTTCGGCCATGTTAGGGGAAATAAATAAAACAGAAAGAAAAAAAATAAAAAAATTAGAAAATCAAAACAAATAGCAAAGAACAAAAAAAATCAGAAAATCAAAACTTCAAGAAAGGAACGATATTACCGTTTTGTCTCAAAGTTGACAATCTTCCTTGTTTGTAAGAGTGTCTCCCCGGCAACGGCACCAAAATTTGATTATGCCCAAAGAGTAACGCGGTTGTTGTAGCACAACTTTGGGATGTCGATTCCACAGGGAAATAAGTTAACTACAAAGGAATGGGTAAACTTTAATCCAAATGAGTAAGAGAATCTGAAATTGATAGTGAAACAATTGTGTAAAGTAGATTGTGAAATATAATAGGGGAACAATAAGGATCCGAGAATCCTCCCTAGGTTCGTTGCCCTAATCCCAACTTGATTTAGTCGTTTTTATCTCGATTGCATGTTTCACTTCCCAAACAAACAATCGGTAAATATTCAATGAGAACGTGTATCTAAGTTGATTGTTATGAAATACTTTTTATTTGCAATTCATGCACACATGATCTATCCTATAAGTTTATTAAGAAACGACAATATATCTTTGATGATAATATTGCAGTAATGGACAAACCTAAAGGCTAGATCTACCGGACTCAATCATACCCAAATAATCTTGACATAAAGAAAGCATGACTAAATTTATATCAAGGAGAAAGATACAATCACTGGATTAGATGAAATCTTATAATTAGATTAAAAAGATAAATTATAACAATGTTTGAACGCTAAAGCTCTATTACAACTAAATCAAGTAAGGGAAATAGAAACAACTACACCTAGGGATTCATCCCTTCGCCTTGCTTGGAGATTAGTTAGCCATGGGGCTCATTTGATGAAGGAAAAGTTGTTGCTTCCTTGAGTTTTCTAGGTTTTTGAATGATGATATGAATGAATAATTACAAACCCTAAGTGGTCTATTTATAGTGTGCAAGGCCTAAGGGTGTTTTAGGGTTTGAACAAATCATTAAACACCTAATTAGGGCCTAACTCGGAGAACAAGGTCTGTGCGCGCGTTGCACATTGGCTTTATTCGCGCTGCACCTTGGCTTTTATCAGGCTTCTTGTGTGTGCGGTGAGGTGCGCTTCAGCTTCTCCAGGGTGCACCTCAGCCCTTCAAGGTGCATCTCGGTTGATCCAAGGTGCACCTTGACCTATTGGGTCTTTGAGGCTTCTTTTGGGCTTCTTTCTGAATGGTGCACCCCAGCTCCATCCAGGGTGGGCCTTGACCTGATTTGTAGAGATCTTCTTTATTCTATCTTTTCGTAGCCATGGCTCCACTGTGGTATGCATCGAATCATCTTACTTCAAGCACCGAATGCTTTTTCCATCTTTTTTAACTCAAGATACCTGAAAATGCAAGAAATAAGTTAATGTTCCAAGAATACCACTTTAGAGTTGTTAACGAATAAAAAATGCAATTAAAACCTAAATCAACCCTAAAGTGCTAACAAATAAGTATGATTAAGATGCTTTTTATGGCTCTCATCAGGCAGTATCCCACATCGAATTGGAAACACATTGCACTTATGGAGTGTCCCTATAAAAGCCCCACCTCACTGAAGCAATCTGTGTGCAATCCGAAGGACGTCTGCTAGCATTTTGGGGGATCTCCAAGGCTTTGCTACCACGAGGGGAAGCGCTGCACAATAGCTACGAGTGGAATTTCTCTATATATAGTCATTTTTAATGTATTTCTTTGAGTTTTAAAGTTTTATGTTTAGCACTTTTGTGAAATTTAGGTTCATAATTATGCGAGGCTAAAACCTTCATCTAAGGTTGAAGATGAAGCCTCACCATTGTTTAGCATTATATTTTCATATATGTTCATACAATTATGATATTTTTAGTATTAATGTTCTATTTCAATTGTTTAAGTGAACTTTTATGATTGATTGGTTTTAAATTGTTAAATTGGATATTTCTTGTGTTTCATCTACCGGATACGGCGAATCATTCAAATTAGATTGGATATCCATTGTGATTTGTAAATTAAACAGATACATTGGATGGTTTTGGTTTAGTTTGGGTATTCGCCATGATTTGTATAATGGTGGATTCATGGAATGATTTGATAGATTACTTTTATATAGAACATAAAGATATATGCTTTACTTTGGTGGGGTGGATTCATAAAACCTTAGTGTTTTTATAAGTTGTTTTCAAATCAGTTTAGTTTAGTTTATATTTCTTTGCAAGATACAATTCAAAATTTGAAACTAGGTTAAAATAAGCTTAGTTTAGATAAAAATATTTTCACAATGCAATTCCCTGTGGATTCGGCCTCACACTTGCTCAACTCTATATTGCAAACGAATCATGCGCTTGTGAGTAATTTAAAACTCACAATAAGTTTTTGGCGCCGTTGCCGAGGAATTGTTTTATTTGTGAAAGTTAAATTTTTGTCTAAATTAATTTTATTTTTGTACTAGTTTAGATTTAAAAAAAATTTAAATTTTTTCTTTGCTAATTTTTGTTGACCCATTTTGTGAGTATTGTGTTTGTTGTTTTTGCATTTATTTTATTTTATTCTATTGTTTTTGCTAGTTAGTTTATTTTATTGTTTTCTATTTGGTGTATACTTAGTCGAAGATCCCTGAATTTAGAATTGACACCTTTAGATCTCGACTTAGAAATAACTTTTAGGAGACAGAAGAGAGCACTTGTTGAAAGAGAGACAATTGAGATGGGAGAAAATTTTAGGAATGCAAATCAACCGGAGCATGTAGAGCAACCTAGAGCTTGGAAGGTGGACTCCACTACATCCCTTAGGGATTTATTCACACCCATTGCAACTAACGCATCTTCTTGCATAGTGTTGCCACCAACCAATGCCACCCATTTTGATTTAAAGCCACATGTCATCTAACTCCTACCCTCATTTCATGGCTTAGATCTTGAAAATCCTTACAGTCATGTGAAGAAGTTCAAAGATATTTGTGCCACATTTAAGTTCCAAAACTTCTCTGAGGAGTCAGTCCATCTTTAACTTTTCCCTTTTTCTCTTCATGATAGAGCTAAGGCATGGTTGGATTCCAACACGCTCGAGTCTATTACATCTTAGGAAAATCTGTTAAGTAAATTTTGTAACAAGTTTTTCCCAATGTCCATAGTGAATGAGTGCTGAAAGAAGATTAGTTCGTTCACTCAGGATGAGGATGAGAAGTTTTCTGAGAATTGGGAGCGCTTCAAAGAGTAACTATTCAGATGCCCTCCACATGGATATGAGAAGTGGAGACTCATTCAGTTCTTCTACTAAGGGTTGACTCAACCCAACCATAGCGTGATCGAGTCTATGAATGGGGGGCATTCTTAAGTCTGACGGGGGAGGAAGCATACAAGGCATTGGACAAGTTGTCCAACAACTCGCAGCAGTGAGACTTTTCAAGCTATCAGGACAAGTCCATTCGTGCTCCTAAGAAAGGAGGCATCTTTGAGATTAAGAAGGACACTAATTTGAGGATAAAGATAGAAGCTCTCACCAAGAAGATTGACACTCTCGCTATGGGCTATTCCATCAACGCTGCCAACACATTCAATATTGATAGTTGTTCCATCTATGCTGGTCCTATGCATTTAGCACAGAATTGTCCATCTACGTCGACTTTTGCCAATTATCCCATGGAACGAGTGAATGCTTTCAATGACTATCGGAGGCAGTTAAATGGATCTTACTCTGAGATGTACAATCCAGGGTAGCGGAACCACCCTAATTTTTCAATAGAAGCAGCTAATTGATGAATCAAAGAGGAGCCCTTCATCATGCTCACAATCAATACCCTCCTGGATTTCCTCCACCAATTCCAAGTCATGGTCGCTCAGCCCATTGATGAGTGCCAAATATTGCATATTTTGGCCCTTTAATTTACATCTGTTAGCTTAGGAATTTGTTACTTTGAGTTGTTTTCGTTGTTTTACAGGTTTACAAGCTTGGAAAGAAGTTTCACTAAATTGCCATAATTACTCGTGCAGATCAGCCATTTTTGAGGATTAAAATGTATTGATTTAGGAAGAACCAGAAGGTGAGCAATATATTCTTGGAAAGATCCGGATGTCTATTTTCTGGGAAATTTTACGGATCAATAAAATGATTTTTCTAGAGAAAGTTATGGCAGTTTTAGTAGACAAAGGTCAGGCTGTGCATGATTTCAGCGTGACAGATCAACCATTTTTGAGGATTTAACTGTATTGATTCAGGAAGAACCACGAGATAAGCCATATATGCTTGGAAAGATCCCGATGTCTATTTTCTGAGGAATTTTATGGATCAATAAAATTATTTTTCTAGAGAAAGTTAAGGCAGTTTTAGTAGACAAAGGTCAAAGAGCAAAAACTGGAATCTGCAGTATCCCACATCGGATTGGAAGCATATTGCACTTGTGATATTTCCCTATATAAGCCCTTCTTCACTTCATCTTTAATGTACAATTCCTGAGCCACTTTGGTGTTTACCGGTGGACGTCCGCTAGCATTCTGGTGGATCTCGAAGGCTTTGTCACCACAAGGGGAAGCGCCGCCCGTCAGCGAGTGGAATTTCTCCCATGTAAAGTTATTTATTTATTTCTTTACATTTAATTGTTTTAGTTTAAATGTTTAGCACTTTTATTATGAATTGTAGTTTCATAGTTATGAGTGGCTAGACTCTTCAGCTAAGATTGAAGATGAAGTCCCGCCGTTGTTTGGCGTAGTAGTTCAGATTTGCTTGTACAAATCTGACAATTTTTAGTATAAATGTTCTGTCAATTATTTGAGTTAATCTTATAATTGATTGAGTTTAAATTGCCTGTTGGATATTCCTTGTGTTTCATCTAATGGACACATTGAATGCTTTTCGATTAAATTGGATTTTCTTTGTGATTTGTTGAGAGCGGATACATTGGATGCTTTTGGTTTAGTTGGGATATTCTTTGTTTTTTGTCTTATAGTTGGATTCATAGAATGTTTTGATAGGCTATATTTTTAGAACATATATGCTTAACTTCGGTGGGGTGGATTTGGAAACCTTAGTGTTTTAATTATTAGTTTTTAAAAATCAATTTAGTTTAATTTTAATTTCTTTTGCAAATTATCATCTGAAATTCGAAACTAGGTTAAGATAGAGTTAGTTTAGATTGAAAATATACTTTCATAACGCAATTCCCTGTGGATTCGACCTCGCACTTGCACAACGTTATACTGCAAACGACTCGTGCGCTTGCAAGTAATTTAAAACACACAACAAGTTTTTGGGGAGAGTAGTAAGACGGAGGAGATTGTGGATGGCTCCCGCACTGAGGACCCCCTAGAGGCATGCTTTTCTCAATTTGGAGAGGATATGGATTTAGATAAATTACTTGAGCAAGCGAATTCCATTTTAGAGTCTCCTCCTTGGAAGAGCAATAAGACGGAGGAGACCGCCGCACCTGAAACCCCCAAGAAGGAACTTAAGCCTTTACCAAATAATCTTAAGTATACGTTCCTTTGCCTGTGATTATACCTTCAGATCTAGGTGATGTTCTAGAGGAGAAATTATTGGACGTCTTAAGAGAGCATAAGGAAGCTATAGGCTGGACCATTGAGGACATCAAGGGGATCAGCCCCTCGGTGGTGACGTACAGGATACATTTGGAGGAGGATGCTGAGCCATCGAGGGAGCCACAAAGAAGGCTCAACCCTGGTATGCAAGAGGTTGTGAGGGTAGAAGATATTAAGTTGTTAGAGGCAGGGATCATTTATCCCATCTCTGATAGCAAGTGGGTGAGCCAGATTCATGTTGTGCCTAAACGTGCTGAATTAACGGTAGTGTAGTATAAGGACGACGAGTTGGTTCCAACTCGTGTTCCGTCAATTTGGAGAGTGTGTATCAGCTACCGTGAATTGAATGCTGCCACTAGGCCTGGTCATTTTTCATTCCCATTTATTGATCAGATGGCGGAGTGTTTCGTTGGGCATGATTACTAATGTTGAGTCTGGCTGAAGACGTTAAACTTAGCGCTCATGGGAGGCACCCCACAGCTTATCGTTTCTGTTTATTTATTATTTCGCATTTTTATGACTAATGTTTGTTTCCAGTATTTTTTGTTTTCCAGTTTTTTTTATTTTTCAGGGACAACGCGTACTTCAGTTCAAGTTTGGGGGTATGACCATACCAGTCCAGATAGTTCTCCATATCTCAGGTCAGCTCTTTCCATATTAGTCACACATTGGGGTCAATGTGTAATTTAAGTTTGGGGGTATGGGAGACACATCACACACTTTGTCCTAATTTGTTGTCTTTTCGTCGTAGAGATAAATGTATGCTCATGTTATCGTGAAATTTTGGTTGATCTAAACATTTTTTGTGATGTGATGTTATTGGTGAGCTTAACATTTTGAACACATAATCTGGTGATAAATTTTTAAAATTTAATTACTTACTTTAGGCATTTTGAGAATTCACATGTTTGATCTAATCTAACACGAGCACATTAGCACAAATTATGTGAGGTATGACATGTGATTTTAATGTGTATTTTTCCTTATCTTAACTGAAACTGGATGACTTGTTGGATGAACTCTTGGGCATAGAAAAGTATAATAAAAAATAAAAACAAAATCATTATCAATAAACTTTCCGCTGAGTAACTGGACCTCTTGCCTCAGTAAGCAGTGAGTGTTCACGTCAAAAGGTGGAATTTTGTTTGGTAGTATTAAGGCCGGTTTAATTTTGTAGCCTTTTTGACTCGAGTTAGTAAGTCCTTAGGGTTGTCTTTACACCTAATGCCCTAAAACCATCTGGTTTGGGAGTCATTGACTCAACACTCGCTACATGGGTCAATTAGAAAGCTTAAGGGAATTAAACATAGCAGAGCCTTTTATATATAAAAAAAAAAGAAAGATAAAAACTATGCCATTTTTTGTTCATTCTGATGGGAAATTTGGTGAATCTTGAGACATGGAGACCTTAGACATTGGAGTCACTTGGAAGCTTCATTTCTATATGCTAATTCACTTTACACAGTGTTAGACTTGTGATGCCTTAACCTGCCTTTCGTAAGTAATTAGATTTTAACTTTTCTATTTATTGCGAAGATGAGTTTATCTTTTTAAGCTTTCTCATGAATGAATATCATGGTGATGTGTGCTCCTTAAATTTTTGGATACCATGAGTGATGAACTTATCTTTATGTTCTTTATTTTTCATTTAGGTTTTTTTTTTATTATTTTGTTTTGCTAAGGGACTAGCAAATTGTAAGTTTGGGGGTATTTGATGAGTGTCAAATATTGCACATTTTGGCCCTTTAATTTACATTTGTTAGCTTAGGAATTTGTTACTTTGAGTTGTTTTCGTTGTTTTACAGGTTTACAAGCTTGGAAAGAAGTTTCACTAAATTGCCACAATTGCTTGTGCAGATCAGCTATTTTTGAGGATTAAACTGTATTGATTTAGGAAGAACCAGAAGGTGAGCCATATATGCTTGGAAAGATCCGGATGTCTATTTTCTGGGGAATTTTACAGATCAATAAAATAATTTTTCTAGAGAAAGTTATGGCAGTTTTAGTAGAAAAAGGTCAGGCTGTGCATGATTTCAACGTGACAGATCAGCCATTTTTTAGGATTTAACTGTATTGATTCAGGAAGAACCGCGAGATAAGCCATATATGCTTGGAAAGATCCCGATGTCTATTTTCTGAGGAATTTTATGGATTAATAAAATTATTGTTCTAGAGAAAGTTATGGCAGTTTTAGTAGACAAAGGTCAAAGAGCAAAAACTGGAATCTGCAGTATCCCACATCAGATTGGAAGCATATTGCACTTGTGATATTTCCCTATATAAGCCCTTCTTCACTCCATCTTTAATGTACAATTCCTGAGCCACTTTGGTGTTTACCGGTGGACGTCCGCTAGCATTCTGGTGGATCTCGAAGGCTTTGTCATCACAAGGGGAAGCGCCACCCGTCAGCGAGTAGAATTTCTCCCATGTAAAGTTATTTATTTATTTCTTTACATTTAGTTGTTTTAGTTTAAATGTTTAGCACTTTTATTATGAATTGTAGTTTCATAGTTATGAGTGGCTAGACTCTTCAGCTAAGGTTGAAGATAAAGCCCCGCAGTTGTTTGGCGTAGTAGTTCAGATTTGCTTGTACAAATCTAACAATTTTTAGTATAAATGTTCTGTCAATTATTTGAGTTAATCTCATAATTGATTGAGTTTAAATTGTCTGTTGGATATTTCTTGTGTTTCATCTGATGGACACATTGAATGCTTTTCGATTAAATTGGATTTTCTTTGTGATTTGTTGAGAGCAGATACATTTGATGCTTTTGGTTTAGTTGGGATATTCTTTGTTTTTTGTCTTATAGTTGGATTCATGGAATGTTTTGATAGGCTATATTTTTAGAACTTATATGCTTAACTTCAGTGGGGTGGATTCGGAAACCTTAGTGTTTTAATTATTAGTTTTTAAAAATCAATTTAGTTTAATTTTAATTTCTTTTGCAAATTATCATCTGAAATTCGGAACTAGGTTAAGATAGAGTTAGTTTAGATTGAAAATATACTTTCACAACGCAATTCCCTGTGGATTCGACCTTGCACTTGCACAATACTATACTGCAAACGACTCGTGCGCTTGCGAGTAATTTAAAACTCACAACACCCATCCATCACCATCACCTGCTTACCAAGCTCTCATTCAAGCGCCAGCGTCGATTTCATAGTCATTAAAGGACACCCTCAAGGATTTCATGAAGATGACCAGCAGTGAGGAGTGCTATAATAGTAAACACCCAGGTAATTGCTAAGCTAGAGAGTCAAATGGGTCAAATCGCAAGTCACTTGGGTGAAAGAGAGAAGGGGAAAGTTCCCTAGTCAACCCGTGTCTAACCCGAAGGGACAGTTTATGGTTGGAAATTCATCAACTCCTACACACGGGGAGGAACAACTGCAATCGATTGTGTTGGGAAACCACCTCAAGATACCCAGGTGATGGTCTTCCAAACACCCAAGTCTAGAATGACTTGTAAAGAAAAGAAACAGCACACGAAGCAAGAAAGAAAGACACCACAATTGTTATCGAGGTTCGACAGTAGCCTACATCCCCATGAGTTCCTCCGAACTCTCTGTACTAAATCAATGAGTTCTTACAATCCAGTAACACCTCTCCAAGAATCCACAAGTTCTTGAAGGAACAAAGAAGAGAACAAGAAAGTGATAAGGTTTTGAGATACCCTAGAACTTTCCCCCTTGGAAATTCCACTTACAAGTCCCTTAAATATCCTTTCTATAGTAATCTCTCTCTTTACAACCTGCCTCTCTAATGAGTCCCTCTTGTATGTCTATGCTTTTCCACTCTCATTCACATGTTCTGTCACACACACACACTTGTGTTTCTATCACATTCTTTCACTTGTTGTGTTGAGATTGAAGCTAGGTGACCCTTTATATAGTGCACCAACTTCTTGTCCAATCTTGAGGGTCAATATCCACCCTTAGATCTTGATAACCAATCAACCATGTCCCTTAATCAATCTTTAGTGATGCTATGCATTTTGAACATGTCTCACGAACTCAACTAAAGGCTGAACCGATGTGCATCAGTGTGCCTTCAGGCTACGGCTTGAAGCAGAGCACACTTGCTGCCCCTCTAGGCGTCGCGGCCTGGGGGAGGCAGTGCCACAGCTTGCCTCTTCCTCCAACATTCCTCCTTGCTAGGCGCCATGTCCTGGACAAGGCTGGGCCGCGGTGCACACTGGTGTGCATTCCTTTGCCTTGCTGCAAGGTGAGGCACACACACTCCCAAAGTGCGGCGCTGACTTGTGTGCACTCCTTTAACATGTTGAACTTCACTCTTTTTCTCCCATTTAAGCCTTAGAGAAACTCCAAAAATCTCTACCTTTGTCTAAGTGTTTAAACTCGAACCCATTGTGTAGAGAACTTCAAGATCCAAAATCATCTTGAGTCATCATTCAACTGACTCCAATCCTAAGAAGTTCAAGGCAATGATTGAACCTTCTTAGAGGTAGAACTTTGGTACCTAAATATAGAGGACTTTCTTTCGTGGCCTTCTTGTCAACATGAATACATCATTTCATACCATTTTTCAGAATGTAATGATACCAAACATCCATATGCTTTGTCCTCTCATGGAACACCGAATTCCTCCACAAGTGCCACGCACTTTGGATATCCAAAGACACCACCACCTGCTCTTTTAGAACCATCCACTCGTCCAATAACCCTTTGCACAACATAGCCTCCTTTATGGCTTCCGAAACCACTATGTATTCTGCCTCCGTTGTTAAGAGTGCTACCATCGGCTGCCTCTGAGCCTTTCAATACCTCAACAACCACTTTATCTCAAGCCACAGCTCTTTTCTTGGATTAATCGCACATCTGTTAAGAACACCCATTGCCTGAGAAATGTTGGGTCTAGTGCTAACCATCATGGACATGACTGGTCCAACCGCACTAGAGTAAGGGACCTTTACCGTTTCTTTCTTCTCCTCATTCATTCCAGGACATCGTTCACTGGAGAACTTGAAATGACCAGCAAGGGGAACCTTCACTGGTTTACCATCTTCCATAGAATACCGAGAAACTTTTAACCTGTTTCTCTCCCTTTCCCGAATTCTTCTCATCTCAATGATCTTTTGTGTAAGGCTGAGATCCTTCCTCTCAAACTCCTCACTGAGTTGAGATGTAAAACTTTTCATCCTCTCCCTGCTGTTCCGAACCAACAGCATATCAATGACATAGATGAGGATACTCACTATTTTCTCCACCTTGTGTCCAGGTGAGAAAGTTTCTGTGAAATCTATGTCTTCTCTTCTCATGAACCACTTCACCACTAGCTAGCCTTGTTCCGGACTTCATCTCCTGGAGGGTACCCTTCTTTGATCTTGTAAGTCCACTTACAATCCACAACTCTCTGTTTTCCCGGAATATGCACCAATTCCTAGAAGTTGTTCTTCCTCAAAGAATCAATTTCTTCCTCCATAGCTAGCTTCCATCTTGGCAAATCCTTACATCCTATGGCATCAATATAAGTCTCTTGTTCACTCATCTCTCCTTTTATTCAAGGAGCTGCTGTATCCACAGCATCCATAAACTCATATCTTGAAGGTGGTCTGACCAGCCTTCTTTCCCGGTCTCTTGTGAGCTGATAGTCCTTTTGACTTACTACATCATCCTCTTTCAGTTTAGCCTCCTCATGAGTGTCCTGAGCTTGGCATTCATCAATGGGCTCTACCTGGTCCGAACCCTCTTGCCTTCCTTGCTCTACCTGAACTGAATCTTCCTTGATGCTATGCTCCACAAATACTGAACTGATTTGCTTACTAGCCCCTGCAGGGTTAGTTTTCTCCAAATAGAGAAATAATAATTCATTAAAATTAACATCCCTACTTATTATGAGTTTCAATCCTTCTTTTTCTAAGGACCACAACCTATACCCCTTAGCCCTTTCCCTATATCCTAGAAACACACACTTTCTAGATCCTGGGCTAAGCTTACCATCCTTTTGATGCGCAAATGCAGCACACCCAAAAGTCCTAAGGTTGTCCAACTCAAGAGGTTGTCCAACTCAAGAGGTTTTCCACTCCACATCTCTTCGGGAGTCTTCAGCTCTAAAGCTCTAGAGGGTGATCTATTAACCAAATACGCAGCAGTAGACACTCATTCCCCCTAAAAACATTTGGGTAATCCAGATCCCATTAACAGGCACCTAACCTTTTCCATAAGGGTCTTATTCATCCTCTCAGCAACTCCACTTTGCTGAGGGGTTTGAACAACCTTTCTATGTCTTAAAATTCCATTTAACCTACAGAATTGATCAAGTTCTTAGTTAAAAGTTTCTAAGCCATTATCGGTTCTTATCCCTTTAACTACCCTGCCCATTTGAGTCTCCACCAGCTTTTTCAACACCACTAATTTATTCAAATAAACCCAAACCTTTCTTGAATAATCATCAATTAAAAACATAAATTAAAAGTTACCTCCCTGTGTTGGTGTCCTTGCTGGTCCCCAAAGCTCCGCATGAATGTAGTCAAGAATGCCCTTAGACTTGTGCACTTCGGTGTTGAAGCTGACCCAATGTTGCTGCCCAAGAACACAACTCTTGCAGAAATCGAGTTTCTCTACCTTGTCAACATCAAGTAATCCATTCTTGCTAAGAACTTACAGGCTTTCTTCGCTCATATATCCTAAGCGAGTGTGCCAAAGGGCTGCCTTCTCCAGCTCAGCCATCAAGCTTGCTGCTTTATCCTTGATATTCGTGTCTCCGATCATCTCATAGAGACCATCCTTCATTGCTGCTTTAATCACTATCAAAGATCCCTTGGTTACCTTGATCTTTCCTCCCTCTGCTTTATATGTGTACCCCATGGAACCAGCTGCCCCAATGAGATCAAATTCCTTTTCACAACCGGAAGATACCTCACATTCCTCAACAGCCTTGTGACTCCATCAAACATCCTTAACTGGATGTCTCCTATCCCCTTCACTTGGAAAGAATTGGCATTCCCCAAGAAAACTCTTTCATCATTGGTTTCCTTAAAATTATTGAACCAATCCCGGTGAGGGCACTTGTGATGAGTTCACCCGGTATCCAAAATCCATTTTCCGCTGCCTTTTTGCCCCTTGCTCACATCCGAGCACAAAACAAGAACATCATCATCTTGTTGTTCTGTCTTGGCAACTGAAGCCTCTCCATTCTTGGTATGGCTTCTTCCTCTCTCATCCCTCATCTTCTCTTTGCAATCTTTCTTGAAGTGACCCTCCTTATGGCAGTAGTAACATCTCTTCCCTCCAAATCTCAGTTTGGAATGCATTCTCCCATGGCTTTCTCCTCTACCTCTGTACCGGTAGTAGACATTTATGTTGTTATGCACTCTTCCATGGCTCTCTCCTCTACCTCTGTCCCAGTAGTAGCCATGTTTGTTGCTGTGCACTCTCCCATGGCTCTCTCCTCTACCTCTATCCCAGTACTAGCCATGAATGTTGTTGTGCACTCTCCTATGGCTCTCTCCTCTACCTCTGTCCCAGTAGTAGCCATGGATGTTGCTGCCAAATCGAGTTACTGGCCTTCTTCTAATGAACAACCTTTCTCCACTTGATGCACTCCTCATCTTGGCATCAAGATCATCTTGCAACTCTTTATTAGGATCAAATTTAAAAGCAAAGATTCATTTACGAAGATACCTCTTATTCGGGAGAGTCTTGGCAAGAAACAACTCATCTAGTTTCTTCTATATGACAGCTAGATCTTTTGAGTCTTCGCTCTCCCTTGTGACATTATCCGACATATGTAGGAAGATGGTGTTGTATGCCATCTTCTTCATCTCAATCCAGTGGACTTCCGTGGTACTTACTGGAAAAGCATCATCTTCTCTAATCGCTAAGTCCACTTTCTATTGCATAAGAACAGCCTTGATCTTCCGCTTCCACAGGGAAAAATCTCTCTTTCCATCAAACTTCTTAACCATGAAGTTCGAAGCCATCTTGCAAAGAGAATCCCAGATTTATGCAGCCCACACAATTGCTCTCCAACTTCTTTTAAATCTCAAGAACACAATCGAAGATTGATCTCAATACTGTTCTTGAATCACCCTCAAGAACACGATCAGATCTTGATCTTTACTCCGTTCTTGTATCACCTCAAGAACATGATCAGATATTGATCTCTACTCCATCCTTGAATCACCTCAAGAACACGATCAGATATAGATCTTTACTTCATTCTTGAATCACCCAAGAAGTTGACCTCTGATTCTCGGAGTCTTTCTCCGACACCTTCTGTTCTTCCTCCGATACCCTACTGTGTAAGCTCTGATACCACTATTGAAGTATCTCCTCTAGCTCTGATACCATTGTTGGGAAACCACCTCAAGATGCCCAGGTGATGGTCTTCCAAACACCCAAGTCTAGAATGACTTGTAAAGAAAAGAAACAGCACACGAAGCAAGAAATAAAGACATAGCAATTGTTATCGAGGTTCGACAATAGCCTACATCTCCATGAGTTCCTCCGAACTCTCTGCACTAAATCAATGAGTTCTTATAATCTAGCAATACCTCTCCAAGATCCATAAGTTCTTGAAGGAACAAAGAAGAGAACAAGAAAGTGATAAGGTCTTGAGGTACCCTGGAACTTTCCCCCTTGGAAATTCCACTTACAAGTCCCTTGAATCCCCTTTCTATACTAATCTCTCTCTTTACAACTAGCCTCTCTAATGAGTCCCTCTTGTATGTTTATGCCTTTGCACTCTCACATAAGTCTCTCATTCACATGTTCTATCACATACACACACTTGTGTTTCTATCACATTATGTTCACAAGTTGTCTTCTTTCACTTGTTGTGTTGAGATTGAAGTTAGGTGACCCTTTATATAGTGCACCAACTTCTTGTCCAATCTTGAGGGTCAATATCCACCCTTGGATCTTGATGACCAATCAACCATGGCCCTTAATCAATCCTTAGTGATCCTATGCATTTTGAACAAGTCTCATGAACTCAACTAAAGGCTGAACCAATGTGCATCGGTGTGCCTTCAGGCTGCGGCCTAGAACAGGGCGCACTGTGGCCTGAAGCAGAGCACACTTGATATCCTTTTGGGCGCCGCGAGTTGCTCTTTCCTCTATCTTGGATCATTAATCTATTTTGGTGCATTTTCAGGTACTTTATGCTCAAAAGAGGAGGAAAAGTTATCATTGCTTGAAGCACAAAGACTCGAGGCATACCGGAGTGAAAGCATAGTTGTTGAAGGACAAATAAAGACAAATCAAGTCTTGAGTGTGCGCGCCACGGCCTAAAGATATCCAAGCCTCGACCTCCAAAACTGAGAAAAAGAACAAGGAAGAAGCTTTAGTGGAAGCCGCGGCCTGGACTAGGCGGGGTCACGGCCTCCAGCAAGGCAAGAAAACAAAAAAACAGTGGAAGCCGCGGCACAAGGAAATGAGAGCCGCGGCGCCCACCTGGTCCAGTTCTCCGAGATATAACTTAATGAAGAGTTTTTAAGCCCTAAAACACCATTGGACCTTGTACATTATAAATAGACCACTTAGGGTTTATAATTGAAAAAAAGAAGAAAGTTTGAAAAACTCAGAGAAGCAGCCACATTCTCCTCCAACAAAGTGTTCAACCATGAGTTCAATGGCGAACTAATCTCCAAGCAAGGCAAAAGGATGATTCTCTAGGTGTAGTTGTTCTTTATTTTCCTTTATTGGTTCAGTTGTAATTCGTATTTATTGTCAAACATTGTTATGGGTTACTCTTTAATCTAATTAGAAGATTTTCTCTTAATCCGGTGATTGTATCTTTATCTTTGATATAAGTCTAGTCATGCTCTTCTTATGTCAAGATTGTTAGATGTAATTGAGTCTGGTAAATTTATCTTTTAGGTTTGTCCATTACTGTGATATTGTTGATAAGATATATCATTGTTTCTTGATAAACTTATAAGATAGGTCATGTATGCTTAAATCGAAAGTAAGAGTAATTCATATCAATTACATTAGGGTTTATATATGCTTAGATTGAATATTTGCCGATTGCCTGTTTGGGATGTGAAACTTGCAATCGAGATAAAAGCAACTGAATCAAGATTGGAATAAGGTAACGAACCTAGGGAGGATTCTCGGAACTTGTTGTTTCTCTATTATAATTCTCAATTTATTTTCTCACAATTACTTCATTATCAAAATTCATATTTTCTCACTTGATTGTTATCGTTTATGTTAAGGTTTGCACTTTTCCTTCATAGATCGCTTTTCCCAGTGGAATCGACACCGCAATACTGTGCTACAACTACCACGTTATACTTTGGGCGTAGTCAAATTTTGGTGCCGTTGTCGGGGAAAACACACTTACATACAAGGAAGATTGTCAACTCTAAGACAAGACAGTACAATCGTTCTTTTCTTTAAGTTTTCTGATTTCTTTTATTCGTTTTGTTTTATTTTTTTATTTTTTGATCTGTAAATAAAGATTGAATTGATCAAAACTTGTACAAAAATCACTGGGCATACCCAGGGGATTTATAATGAGAGCATATACAGAAACCAAAAAACAGCTTACAAAGGAAGCCTAATCTTTACATAGAGTGCTTACAATGATACTAGGCAAGCCCAAGGGGATTACAATGCTAGGAAAAACAAAAGCATACAAGCTGGACTTACAGCAGCAGCCTAATCTCAGGGCAAAAAGCATACACAATTCTATAAATTACAATTTGGATCTTCTTGGTAAGATTAGAAGGTAGAACACGGCTTGCTCAAAATTTTTTGCATTTCTGGCCATCCAAATGTTATACACTGTGCATACTAGGGAAATTGTTTTTGCAATGGCTGGAGGGCCAGTTCCCTTAACTTTTTGAGTCCACTTGATTGCACTTTCAATTATAGACATTTACCTTCTACATCCAAGCCATTCTTTGATAGATTCCCAAGTTTCCTTGCTGATCCTACATAAGAAGAAGAGGTGCTCCCTGGATTCATCTTGATCTTTGCATAGGGGGCAAAGTTTGTCTTCCCCTTCAAGATGAAGTTTATCTTTAGTGAGAAGTCTGTTCTGAATGGCAAGCTAAAGGATAAAGGAGTGCTTTGGGGGGCAGTGACCATTCCACACCAATGAGGCCCAGCTGACCACATCTCCTTTCTGTCTGATTGAGTTATACACCTTCTTTATGCACAGATCATCCTGGACCCTCCAGTCCATAAGTCTATCCTTGGCTTGCTGGGTAGAGGATGGCTGATCAGTTAAGTCATCCCTGATTTCAAGAATTCTCTTCCATAGAGGGGAGTCATCCTTACTAGCCATGATCTCCCAAATGGATCTGTACATTAGGTAGTAGTGTTGCACCCATTGAATCCATAAAGAGTCCTTCTTCATGTGGATGTTCCAAAGGACTGTAGTAAGGAAAGCCTTGTTCCAAGCTTTAAGATCAACCAATCCTAAACCTCCTTCAGACTTAGGTTTACAAAGGTCTGCCCAGGTTACAAGAGCCTTCCTCATGCCACTACATTTACCATTCCATAAGAAGGTTCTACACATCCTAGTAATTTTCTCTAGGATGTTACCAGGAATAGGGAATATGACTAGCCAAAATCACTCCACACCTTGAAGTACTGACTTGATCACTTCTGTTCTGCCATCATAGGACAATGAAGAACCTGCCCAGACATTTATGTACCCAGCTATTTTGTCAATGAGGGGGGAGTAATGTGTCTTGCTGAGGCCAGAGGAACCCCCAAGTATTTGAAAGGGAGGTTGCCCTCCTCCATTGTAGTGATTCTTCTTATTTCCATCAGCTCTTTAGCCTTGACTCCAGCATGAAAAATGTTTATTTTGCCAAGCTTGCTTGCAGCCCAGAACACTCACTAAACTGGTTGATACACTTCATTAGCAGCCCAACAGATTTACCCTCCCCTCTGGTAAAGAGAATGAGGTCATCAGCAAATGCTAAGTGGGTGATCTTTAGTTTGTCACATTTAGGATGGTATCTGAATCCATCCTCTTCCTTTAACCTCCCAAGGAGCCTGGACAAATACTCCACAATCATGATAAACAGATATAGGGAGAGGGGATCACCTTGTCTAAGGCCTCTTTTACCAGCAAAGAACCCATGCATACTCCCATTGATGGAAAGAGAGAAGGTTGTAGTAGTGACACATTCCATGATCCAATCCCTAAATTTTTCAGGAAACCCAATACCCTCAATTAGGCTGTTCAGGAAACCCCATTCAACAGTATCATATGCTTTTCTAAGGTCTATCTTGATCATACATCTTGGAGAGATTCTTTTCCTACAATACTTTCTAAGAAGTTCCTGAACCAAATAATTGTTCTCTGCCATGCTTCTAAATTTGATGAAAGCAGCTTGAGCTTGGTTAACAATGAGGTTTAGGCATGGAGCTAATCTAGAGGCAAAGATCTTGGAAATGATCTTGTATATCACATTACAACAGGCTATATGTCTGAAGTCCTCCACTCTAGATGCTTGTTTGCACTTTGGGATCAAATCAAGGGAGGTGTGGTTTAACTATTTTAAAAGTCTCTCATTCTGGAAGAATTCCTGAACAGCCTCAATGATATCTTTGCTGATTACATCCCAGGCTTTCTTAAAAAATCTGGAAGAATAGCCATCAGGTCCAGGGGACTTGTCCTCCCCTATACTCCATAGAGCTTCCTTAATCTCTTCCTCAGAGACATCCTTGATTAACTGGTCAGATTGACTCTCTTGGACTAGAGGGCCTGCTCTAATGACATCAAGGTTTAGAGGGCTGCAATTGGAAGAAGAACCTATGAGGTTTTTATAGAACTTAAGGAATTTCTGCTTCACTTCAGCTTCAGAGGTAGTCAATGATCCATTAGAGGAAACAACAGCAACTATATGGTTTTTGCTAGTCCTCCTTTTAACCAAGGCATGAAAGAGCTTAGAGCCCCTATCACTATTGAGGAGGTATCTACACTTAGCCTGCTGAGATAGGAAACTCCTCTCTGCTTCTGCCAGTTGAAAAGCCTTCAGTTTCAAAGAAGCCACCATAGATTAGAGCTCTAGGTCAGATGGGTTATCATGAAGCTCTTTTTGGAGACTAGATAGGTTGGAGGAGGCCTCCAGAACTCTCTCAGAAATGCGACTGAAGTGTTTTTCATTGAGCGGTTTGAAGTGAGGTTTGAGAGCTTTCAGGTTTCTACAAAGTTTGAATAGTTTAGTACCCCCCAAGGTTCTGCCCCAATGAGCTCTAATTGTATCCAAGAACTTATCATGATCAGTCCACATATTAAAGAACTTAAAAGATCTTCTACCCCCACTAACATCATCCATCAAGCTAACAAAGCATGGGGAGTGTTCAGAAAGAGAACCAACAGGCAGGAAGGAGGCTTGGGCTCTCAGCCCCTTTTGATACCAAACATTGTTCACCATTATCCTGTCCAACTTATTCCAAACTTTGTTGTTTGTCCAGGTAAATATGCACCGAGTAGCACTGACATCAGACAAGCCTGTTTCTCTACAACAAAAAGAGGGGTCCCTTAACTCATAGTCTGTTACAGGCAGACCATTAGCTTTCTCATCAGCTGTAAATACATTATTGAAATCCCCAAAACAAGCTAAGGGGCTGAACGATCATAACTAAAATTACAAAGATTATCCCACAAGGGTCTTCTAGCCACAATGGTGTTACATCCATAAACAAAACTAATTACAAATTTATAAGAAGTAATTAAGCATAGAACATTACAATGAATAACTTGAGGGCTTGCTTCTATGATAGATAAACTGACCTTAGAAGGGCAGAGAACTTAATCTTCTTTGCTACATCAATCTCTACAAGTAGTCTAGCATATGAAATTCTCTCTTTAGTGTTTGTAAACTGATCAACATAGAGAGGTTTCCCAAGTTGGGTGCCTATCTTACTAAGACTATTAGCAGTCCACAACTCAAGAGGTAAGCCCTTCAACTGAATCCAAATAGCGATAGTGCTTATTTCCTCATTACCAAATTGAAAGAACTTAGGCATGGATTTCAAAAGTAATGGTCTACCATAGACTTGGTAGGGACCTTCTTGAAGCACATTCATACTAGTCTCAGCATTTCCAAATTTAAACACAATCCACCCACTATCATGAAATTGAGTTAAGACTTTTACCTTCCATGAGTCTGTGAGCATCTTCAAGGCAGCCCTCCCTGGGAATCTTCCAGCAAAGTACCCAACCAAGCAATGTGGGTAGTCTCTAAACACCTCCTCAATGTCTTCTTCAGTAATACATATTGTGTCTCCTTCACTTTCAATAGAGGATAGTTGCAGGCTCTTGCTTTGCTTTCTATTCTCAGCAAATAGACTAACCCAAGGGGCTTTCTTGCTTCCTTCCAAGGGAGTTTTGGCATTAAAGCCTTGCTCTTTAGTGCTGGTTCTACCATGAACATCAGAAGGAGCCTTCTGCCTTTAAAGAGACTCTTTGGAATTGGAACCACTGTGGGACTCCCATCCTTCAAGGGAGAGAGAGGACAGGTTCCGTTTCTCAACTCTTCATTTCCTTTGCTTGCAGCTGCAGGCCTCCCATGAACAGTAGTTTGACAGCTAGAGTCTTCTTCCTCACTAGAAGAATAGGATTCAGCCTGGTCTGAGACCTCACCATCCTCACCACTATCTTTAGAGGAGCTTGGGGACTCATCCTCTAAAGCCTGGGTATCTTCCTGCATTGCCTTCTTTGCCATAGTTTGATTTTGGTTACTGTTCACCATTGAAGCTTTGAGAGAGCTTTCTTCATTTTCTGAGCCAGAGCCATCCAACTTAAGCCTCAGAGACTTTGACTCTTTCTCTCCCAAAGAGCAGGAAGAGCTTTCTAACACCTTGCTTAATCCTTTGGACCCATTCTTGCTGGAGTCCTCTGGAACTTCTTCTCGCGAATGCAGTACTGTAGCAGCTTTGTTTTTGAAATGATTTTGGATAAATTCCAAACCATTTTTCTCTTAGACTGAGAGGGAGGGCTTCCTAGAGGATTTCTTCTTTCCCATGCTAGAGAGAGCACTGGTTTTGACTCAGAGAAGATGGGAGGAGGAGGAGAGAAGAGCGGGAAACCATGGACAAGGCACTGTAGCAGTTGAGAGCTTCTCTCTCTTCCTTGCCCGGGTACTGAGACCAACTGAGAGCTCTTTTTCTATTTTATTTCTTTTTAACTCAGTTGGTGTATGCCTAGACCGAGAGATTCGCGAGGTAGATTCATTAAGGGACCCGAAATAGAGATACATTTTCCTTCCACGTCCGTTAGTGAAACCTCGCCTAGATCAAACCCTAGTGTACACCCAACCGAGAATTTAGAAAATTTTGCTAACATGCCTGAAAACCCTAATGAGAATGTTTCTAGGACACTTAAAGATTATTTACATCCTAGCTGGACAGCCACACCATCATGCATTATGTTTCCAGCCAACACTCGCCATCAAGACTTTAAAACAGGGATGATTCAATTACTCCCTACATTTCATGACTTAGAAAATTAAAACTCATATGTACACATTTGGGAGTTTGAGGAAGTAGTTGCGACTTTTCATAGTCAAGATGCAACTGATGATATCGTAAGACTCAAGTTTTTTCCTTTCTCTTTGAAGGATAAAGCTAAGAGTTGGTTATACTCGTTGTGACCACGATCCATTGGGACATGGAATGAGATGACTCAGGTCTTCTTTAACAAATGCTTCCCTCAACATAAGACCAATGCTGTAAAAATAAAAATCTTCACCTTTGCACAAAAGGAAAATGAGACTTTGTATCAGTCTTGGGAGAAATTTAAAGAGCTGTTAAGTATGTGTCCGCACCATGGGTATGAGAGTTGGCACTTAGTGAGCTACTTTTATGAGGGACTTACCTATAGAGAGCGCCAATTCGTAGAGATGATGTGTAATGGTGAATTTCTGCAAAAAGACCCCGATGAGGCCATAAAGTACCTCAATAAGCTTGCTTAAAAAGCTCATACTTAGACTGGACCTAGTGCTACTAAAAGCACAAATAGGTCACGACCTGTAGGAAACCCTAGTGGTGGTGGAATATACCATCTTAGGTAGGAAAACAACCTAAAAGCGAAGGTCGAAATGCTTACTAGGGAGTTAGAGGCGTTAAAAACTAAAAAGCCAACACACGTGGTTAATCAAGCTGAATCTTTGGAACCATGTTTTGTGTGTGGCGGGGTAGATCATCCCGCTCAAGAGTGCCCTACATTTGTTGATATAAGAGGGATGTATGAGGAACAATGTAATACCTTAGGCATGTACAAGAAGCCTTATGCACCCTTCTCTAGCACTTATAATCCGGGATGGCGACTTCAATTGGAAATCTGAAAACTAGCAGCTTGCACAACCCCCTAGATCACACCCTGCACAATATCATTCACCCTCGTCCTCTAGGAATTCTTTCGAAGACACTTTACATGCTTTTATTGAGGCACAGGGCAAGACAAACCAAATATGTGAGGCATTAATTACACAGGTTGTGGAAGAAAACAAAGAAATAAGGAGCCAAGTGTCCAAGTTAATGGGCTCCTTGAGTGTGACTGAGCGAGGGAAGTTCCCTTCCCAAGCTCAGTCCACACCCCATAGTCAACACATGGCATAAACAAATCTGAAAAATGTAAATGCCATTGTGACAAAAAGTGGTAAGACCTTACACATCCTAACAACGAATAAATCTGAGGATATAGAAAAGGGTCAAGGTAGTGATACTGAATTTCCCAAGGACCATGAAGTTACTAAAAGCCCTGTTAAGGCACCATTCTCTCAAGCCTTAAAATCAAACAAGAAAAATTGGGACCTAAATAATGAAATCCAAGAGAACCTAAGGCAAGTAAAACTGAATCTTCCACTTTTGCATATTATTAAACAAGTTCTTACTTATGCAAAGGTTCTCAAGGATTTATGCATAATTAAGAGGAAGCACCATGTAAAGAAAACAACATTCCTAACTGAGCAAGTTAGTGCTTTAATTGAGAAAATAATACCCCCAAAATACAAGGATCTTGGCTGTCCAACTATTGCATGTAGCATTGGAAATCATGAGGTTGGACACGCATTGCTAGATTTAGGAGCTAGTGTAAATCTGATGCCATTTTCAATTTATTTACAACTAGGTTTAGGAGAGATCAAACCAACTGCTGTGGTATTACAATTGGCTGACCATTCAGTCAAAGTACTCTGGGGTGTGGTAGAGGATGTTTTGATTCAAATTGATAAATTTTACTATCTTGTTGATTTCCTAATCCTTGATACTACTTCTGCTGCTGACACTAATTCTAAAATTCTTTTGATTTTAGGTAGACCTTTCCTTGCTACTGCAAATGCTCTTATTAATTGCAGGAATGGACTTATGAAGCTGTCCTTTGGAAACATGACCTTAGAAGTGAACATTTTTAATGTTGCAAAATAGCCCAGAGATGAGGACAAAAACCACCAGCTATACATGATCGAGTCACTCATCAATGAGGGAGTTTCCATAGCTCATGATTATGATCCTCTTGAAAATTTTCTTGTTAATTCGGAGATTGATTTATTTGATGATAAAACTAATGTAATTGATATTTGTGTTGTTTTTGATAAATCCCAGGATTATGGCACTCGGGCGTGGAAACTGAAGTTTGAAGAGCTACCCAAAAGAAGTGAGAAATAAGTCCCCTCAAGTGTGGAAGCACCTAAAGTCGAATTGAAGCCACTACCTAAGGGTTTAAAACATGTCTTTCTCGGTCCAGGTTATACTTTTTCTGTTATTATCTCATCTGAATTATCCGAGACCCAAGGTAAGAAATTAATTCGAACTCTAAATGCACATAAATCAGCCTTAGGATGAAGCATGGCTAATTTAAAAGGTATTAATCCTCTGATTTGTTCGTATAAAATAAATTTGGATGAAGGAACTAGTCCTCGTAGAGACCCTCAATGTAGGCTTAACCCCACTATGAAAGTAGTAGTGAAAAATGAAGTGCTAAAACTGTTAGATGCAGGAATCATATATCCCATAGCTGATAGTAAATGGGTAAGTCCTACACAAGTCGTTCCTAAAAAGTCCGGAGTCACTATGGTAAAGAATGACCTAGGAGAGTTAGTCCCTACCAAACTTGTGACCGAGTGGCGTATGTGCATTGATTATAGAAAATTAAATGACGCCACTGCTTCCCACTCCCTTTTATTGATCAAATTCTTGAGCATGTAGCTGGTCATCCTTTTCATTATTTTCTAGATGGTTATTCTAGTTATTATCAAATTGAAATTGTATTAGAAGATCAAGATAAAACCACTTTCACATGTCCTTTTGGCACTTATGCTTTCTTAGAATGCCATTTGGATTGTGTAATGCCCCTACCACTTTTCAACGCTGCATGATGAGTATTTTTAGTGACATGGTTGAAAATTTCATGAAGGTTTTTATGGATGACCTAACTGTTTTTGGATCTTCATTTGATGCATGTTTAATTCACTGTGAGGAAAAAGAATTGGTCTTAAATTGGGAAAAATGCCATTTCATGGTACCATCCAGTATTGTCTTAGGGCATATTGTCTCTTCTAAGGGGATAGAGGTTGATCATTCTAAGATCGAATTAATCTCTAAATTACCTACCCCTAAGACAATAAAGGATGTGAGATCTTTTCTTGGTCATGCTGGTTTTTATAGGAGGTTCATACATAATTTTTCGAACATATCTAGACCACTATGTGCCCTCCTAGTTAAAGGTACCCCCTTTGAGTGGACTCAAGCTTGTCAAGAGACCTTTAAAATGCTGATTGGCAAGCTTACTTTAGCACCTATAATGCAATCACCTGATTGGACTTTACCCTTTGAAATCATGTGTGATGCGAGTGACTATGCTATAGATGTTGTTCTTGGACAGCGAAGGGAGAGGAAACTTTTTGTCATTTACTATGCTAGTAAAACTTTAAATAGTGCTCAAATGAATTACTCCACCACTGAAAAAAGAATTGCTAGCTGTAGTATTTGCTTTGGATAAATTTTGTGCCTATTTAATTGGTTCTCCTGTCCTTATTTTTACAGATCATGTAGCCCTCAAGTACCTTCTTATAGAGAATGATGCTAAGGCAAGATTAATACGATGGATCTTACTCCTACAAGAATTTGACATCATCATCAAAGACAAGAAAAGAGTAGAGAATGTAGTAGCTGACCATCTATCGAGGCTCATTTTTTAGGACACTTGCGACGACATGCCAATCAAGGATGACTTTCCCGATGATCATTTACTCTCCGTTACTTCTCCACCATGGTTTGCCCACATCGTGAATTATTTGGCTACAGGTGAGATACCAATGGATTAGAGCATTCAAGACAAGAGGAAATTCTTATATGAGGTATGTAATTTTTATTGGGATGACCCCTATCTTTTCAAATACTGCCCTGACCAAATTTTAAAGCGTTGCATCCCTAATGAAGAGATTGCTAACATATTGGAATTTTGTCATTCCCAAGCTTGTGGAGGCCACTTTTCAATGAAAAAAATCACTGCAAAAATTTTACAGTGTGGATTTTATTGGCTTAACTTGTTTAAAGATGCAAACACCTATTATCACTCATATGAAAAGTGTCAAAAGTTAGGAGTTGTGTCTCGTCGAAATATGATGCCTTTAAACCCTATTTTAGTAATTGAAATCTTTGATTGTTGAGGCATCGATTTTATGGGACCATTTCCTCTTTCCTTTGGATATCGATATTTCATTGTGGCAATAGATTATGTGTCGAAATGGGTAGAGGCAGCAGCTTGTGGAAGTAATGATAATAGAACGGTAATTAAATTTCTGAAAGAAAATGTGTTATCTCGATTTGGTACACCACGTGCTATAATTAATGATCGAGGTACACATTTTTTGCAACCGTTCTTTTGAAGCTTTGATGAGAAAATATGGGGTGTTACATAAAATTTCTACTACCTACCATCCTCAGACTAGTGGACAAGTAGAGCTTGCTAATAGAGAAATTAAATTTTTTTTAGAAAAAATGGTTAACCCGGATCGCAAGGATTGGTCTTTAAGACTAGTTGATGCGCTTTGGGCTTACCGTACAGCCTTTAAAACTCCCTTAGGTATGTCACCTTATCGGCTTGTCTTTGGAAAGCCTTGTCACTTACCTATCGAGCTCGAGCATCGCGCTTATTGGGCCATCAAGTCTTTTAATTTTGATATAGGAGAAGCGGGTAAGCTTAGAAAATATCAGTTGACCGAGTTGGAGGAGTTACGAAATGATGCTTATGAGAACTTTAGAATCTTTAAGACTAAGATGAAAGTATTCCATGATAAAAATATTTTGAGGAATACATTTAAACCTAATGATCGATTGTTCTTATACGATTCTAGACTCCATAAGCATCCCGAAAAACTTTGGTCGAGGTGAACCGGTCCTTTTATGATGAAAAATGTTTTTGAAAATGGAGCGGTAGAGATTGAAGATACTAGAGATGGTCGAACTTTTAAAGTAAATGGTTAGCGACTTAAGATCTTAATCGATAGACAAGATCCGGAAGTGGAAGACATTCCACTTATGGATCCGGTCTATTCACCTTGACCACCCACAAAAGGTATGTTTTTACTTTTATTTTTCTTTTGTTTTGTTTGTTTTATTTTTAATTAAGTCTATCTTCGGTTTCATTTTTAGCTTTTAGTTTCATTTAATCTACTTTTTATTTTAAAGTTATTCTTACTAACTTATTTTATATTTTTTTTAGTGATCAAACGAGTTTTCATATTAGAACAAGATTGGGCTGCGCCTTGGTCCAGTGTGCTTGCTGTAGCGCATAGTGTGCACACACAGTAGCACACCAGCAGTGCCTAGGCCCAGCACTATGCGCACTACAGCACATAGAAAGCCCATTTCTGTACCTCAGCCCAAGCCGCGGTGCGCCCTCAGCCAAGCCGCGACTTGACCTGTTCTGCCACCCGAGACCTGGCCCTTTTAAACCCTAAATTCTGCCTTTCTTCTTCATTTCTAAATTTGAGATTACAACAACACACCTCCCTCTCTCTCATCCTCTCTCCAAACCCTCCCTTACCCACTCACTTTTGCTAAAAATTTCTTGATTCTAACATCATTTCTTGTAGGATTTTGCACTAATATTGCAGATTTTGTTGAAAATTTCTTCACATAGCTTGGTTCTATGAAGATTTTGGATCTTTCAAGAAGATTTCAAATTGGTGGGTAGTCTTTCTTCTCTCCTACTTTGGGCATTAAGTAAGCTAAATTTCTTCTCTTTGTTTTTCATTTGTGCTATTTGGGTGGTTGATTTTGAATTAGTACTACTGTTCTACATATTTGATTCAAATGGCACCTAAACCTAAGAGACAATGGGGGAAACAAGCACAAGAGTATGATGAGGGCCAATTTGTTAGTTTTGAGGCTAGTGAGAGGTATGTTAGGATGATGCACACTAGAAAACCCATTCCTGAGAAAGGATTCAATATAACAGAGAGAGCAAACCCCACCTTGTTTAGAATGATTATTGATATAAATTGAGGTACATTTGATAGACAACCATCTCACTCCCTCACAAATGTGGTTAGAGAATTCTACGTTAATGTAGACGAACATAGGAATGGTAAGGTGAGAGTGAGAGGAAGAATAATTTCTTTTAATAACACCTCTATTAATAGATTCTATGGACTACCTAACATAGAAAATAGTGAGTATATTGCATATTTGACTAACATTGATTACGAAGAGATTTACAATACTCTCTGTATTTCGGGCACAACATAGAAAATGATGGGTGATAACCCTATAACCTTGCCCGATACATCTCTTATTACCAATGCTAGAGCTTGGCAATACTTTGTATGTCAGAGATTGATGTCTGCCACACACTATAGTGACCTTACTGTTGAGAGAGTTGTGCTGATTTATGCCATTTTGATGGGCATGACTATTGATGTGGGTCAGATCATATTTAATTCTATCTTACACACTGTACAACAAAAGTTTAGATTGTATTTCCCCTTCTTAATTACCCAATTATGCATCCAAGCCAGAGTTCAGTACAGTCCTGATGAGGACGCCCAACAACCAAAAAAGCCCATCGATGATGGCATGCTTAATATGATTAAAACCTCAAGGCCGCCAGTTCCAAGAGAAAGAGCAGCAATTGCAGCCCCTCCTCCCCCTAAGTATATCATTGTTGCAGAGCCTTGAGCATTTAGAGATTTATTTTGACGAACATCAAAAATTTTTGCATGATAAATTTGATCGCCAGGAATGTTTCTTGGCTATGCAAGCTAATTGTCAAGCGGGGCTGTACTCTTCTTTTGGTCAAATGTACCAACACCTTGCCTCCGCTACTAGTTGTGACATGGATCACTTTCCCACTTTGCCACCCTATCCAGGTTCATCTTTTGATCCAACTCCTGAGGAAGGTGAAGAGAATGAAAAAGATGATGAAAACTTAGAGGATTAGTTTTGGGTTCTATCTTATTTGTCTCTTTTTATTTTATTTTTTTCGGATAATTGTATTAACATTTGTTATTTTTTCCCTTTTTGTTATTTTATTTTTTGTACTTTCATTTCATTTTTAGTTATTTCTTTCCATTTCATGTGCTAACTTAACATACGGTGGGAATCTTAATAGTACACCACAGTTGCTTTCTTTTTGTTGTGTTGTTCTATGTTGTAGATCGGAATTTCAGTAAGAAGAATGGCATGCAGTTCAAATGGTAGTGCATAATTTTCAGCTGATGTGCACTTGTGGCTACAAAGGGAGTTTCCTTTACTCTTTCTTTTACATTGAGGAAAATGCAATTTGTAAGTTGGGGGTAGAGGAAACGTATTTCTGTTTTTCATTGAACTGCTTGGTTCTACTTTCCTTTTGTTTGTTTGATTTAAGCATGCTTTGTGTTAGCCTTGGATGTAATTCACATGTCAATGATATGAACTTAATTAAGATAGTATATAACATTTAGAACAAGTTAAATTTTGCCTCGGTTTGAGAATAATTTAAGTATTAATCTTGATTTGGTTTGAGACTCTAGTTTGCGGTAAGATTGTATTTCTATTTTTCATTGAACTGCTTGGTGCTACTTTCCTTTTGTTTGTTTGATTTAAGCATGCTTTGTGTTAGCCTTGGATGTAATTCACATGTCAATGATATAAACTTAATTGGGATAGCATATAGCATTTAGAAGAAGTTAAATCTTTCCTCGGTTTGAGAATAATTTAAGTATCAATCTTGATTTGGTTTGAGACTCTAGTTTGCGGTAAGATTGTACGACTAGTCTAAAACATTTAGAGAAGTTTTATGTGTGATTTTTTTTGTGAATACTTTTGCAGTCTCGACAAGCTATAGAACTTACTTGATTATCTCTTGAGGAAAATTCCTAGAATGCACACTACTTAGGATATGATATAGGCCATTTTTGGACCGTTTGAGCCCTTCAAACTTACCATTGCTATATTTATCACTAGTCACCTATTTGAGCCTTTTTATTTTTGAATAATTTGAACCTTGTTTCTTTCAGTAACCCATTTACTTACCTTTATGAGCCTAAAAATACTTTATCCTTACCTTTCTCTTAAAAGAACTTAGTTATACACAATTGTGGAGAAGCACTTAAGAGGAATAAGGATGGAAATATGAAAAAATATTACTACCATAACCCAAGTGCATTAAAGGAGATAAGTAGAGGCTTGTGAAAAAGAAAAGAAAAAGAAAAATGAAAAAGAAAATGAATGGTTACTTGCCAAAAAAAAAACAGAAAAAGAAGTGAATTATGGCAAAGAAAGAAGAAAAGTGTAGATTAGAAATGCTCGAAAAATGGTTGAAAGAGTTAGGTGTTGAAGTAAGGTTATCCAGTGCTTCAAGTGGTTGTGTTTAACTTAAGAGACTAAGTTATTTTACTTGTTTAATCCTTCTCATTCTTTCTTAACCTTTACCTTAGCCTAATGTTACAAACTTATTGAAGACCTATTGATCCGATGTAGTGTGATTTTTCTACAATAGTGGAGAGTGATTTGAAAAGTAAGCCTATGGAGCTTGATTTGTGATTGATGTCACGCAATTTATTATGTTTTTAGAGGCCAAGACTTGTATTCATAAATGTTGTGCATAAAATCATCCAGATGTTCGGATTAATGGATTGTGGTAAGATGGATGTTAAGAGTCGATAACAATCTTAAGATTGATGTTTGGATTACTTTTGGACTTGGGTGATATTTAATAATTCTATATGTTATGTGTTATGTATGATTTCTGAGACAAAAAGTGAATTGCTCCTAGTTTAACACTAACATTGCTTTACCTTGTTTTGATTCCTACAGTAAAATTCATTTCTTGTTTTCGCTTGAATTGCTAAAGGACTAGCAATAAGTTAGTTGGGGGTTGTGATGAGAGTCATAAAATGCACCTTAACAATACTTAATTGTTAGCATTTTAGGGTTGATCTAGGTTTTAATTGCACTTTTATACGTTAACAACTCTAACGTATCATTCTTGGATCATTGATCTATTCCGGTGCATTTTCAGGTACTTTATACTCAAAAGAGGAGGAAAAGTTATCATTGCTTGAAGCACAAAGACTCGAGGCATACCAGAGTGAAAGCATAGTTGTTGAAGGACAAATGAAGAAAAATCAAGTCTTGAGTGTGTGCGCCGCGGCCTAAAGATATCCAAGCCTCGACCTCCAGAACCGAGAAAAAGAACAAGGAAGAAGCTTCAGTGGAAGCTGGGGCCTGGACTAGGCAGGGTCACGGCCTCCAGTAAGGCAAGAAAACAAAGAAACAGTGGAAGTTGCGGCACAAGGAAAGGAGAGCTGCGGCACCCACCTGGTCCAGTTGTCCGAGATATGACCTAATTAAGACTTTTTAAGCCCTAAAACACCCTTGGACCTTGTATATTATAAATAGACCACTTAGGGTTTATAACTGAAAAAAGAAGAAAGTCTAAAAAACTCAGAGAACCAGCCACATTCTCCTCCAACAAAGTGTTCAACCATGAGTTCCATGACGAACTAATCTCCAAGCAAGGCAAAGGGATGATTCCCTAGGTGTAGTTGTTCTTTATTTTCCTTTATTGGTTCAGTTATAATTGGTATTTATTGTCAAACATTGTTATGGGTTACTCTTTAATCTAATTAGAAGATTTTCTCTTAATCCGGTGATTGTATCTTTATCTTTGATATAAGTCTAGTCATGCTCTTCTTATGTCAAGATTGTTAGATGTAATTGAGTCCGGTAAATTTATCTTTTAGGTTTGTCCATTACTGTGATATTGTCAATAAGATATATTGTTGTTTCTTGATAAACTTATAAGATAGGTCATGTATGCTTAAATCGAAAGTAAGAGTAATTCATATCAATTACATTAGGGTTTATATATGCTTAGATTGAATATTTGCCGATTGCCTGTTTGGGATGTGAAACTTGCAATCGAGATAAAAGCGACTGAATCAAGATTGGAATAAGGCAACGAACCTAGGGAGGATTCCCAAAACCTTGTTGTTTCTCTATTATAATTCTCAATTTATTTTCTCACAATTACTTCATTATCAAAATTCATATTTTCTCACTTGATTGTTATCGTTTATGTTAAGGTTTGCATTTTTCCTTCATAGATTGCTTTTCCCTGTGGAATTGACACCCCAAAGCTGTGCTACAACTACTGTGTTATACTTTGGGCGTAATCATGAGGTGCACACACTACCAAGGTGCAGCGCACACTTGTGTGCACTCCTTTAACATGTTGAACTTCACTTTTCTTCTCCCGTTTAAACCTCAGACAAACTCCAACAGATTGTCACATTGAGGTCTGGGAGACAAGTGGAAGAGAACCTTGCTATGCAGCAAGGGCAAGAAAGTGGCAACAAGGAGAAAATAGATGCTGAGCCATCTGCAACTACACCTATTATTAAAGATCCTCTTAGGTTGTTTATACCTAAAGCGCCTTACCTTGAGAGATTATAAGCGCCCAAGAAAGGAGGGAAATATGAGGACATTCTGGAGGTGTTCAAGTAGGTCCAAATCAATATCCCATTTTTGGACGCCATCCATCAAGTGATGTCATATGCCAAGTTCTTAAAGGACTTGATCACTATCAAGAGGAGGACGAATGTCCCGAAGAAGGCATTTTTGACAGAGCAGGCTAACTCAATCCTTCAGTGCAAGCTGCCCATTAAGTATAAGGACCCAGGGTGTCTTACTATCTCTTGCACGATAGGAGTTAGCCAGATAAAGAGGGTTCTTTTAGATCTAGGAGCAAGTGTGAATCTTCTGCCCTACTCAGTTTATTTGCAGTTAGGGTTAAGAGAACTAAAGCCCATATCCACAATGCTTCAATTGGCTAACAGGTTAGTGAAAATACCTCGGGGAGTAGTTGAGGACGTTTTGATAAAGGTGGATAAATTTCATTTCCCCATGGATTTTATTGTACTTGACATAGAGCTGGTTCAGAATGTAGGGATTCTGATACCAGCTATTCTAGGGTGACCATTCTTAGCCACGGCTAATGCCCTGATAAATTGTAGGATAGGGGTGATTAAGATTTCCTTCAGAAATATGACAATGGAGCTGAATATCTTTGATATCAGTAAGCAACCACTGGAATATGATGAAGTGAGAAATGTATACTTAATAGAGGAGATTCTTGAGGAGACTGTGGATGAATCAAGCATTGAGGACCCCTTGGAGGCATACTTTGCTTAGTTTGGAGAGGATTTGGATTTGGATAAGTTATTTGAGCAAGCAAATGCTATTTTGGAGTCTGCTCCTCGAGAAAGCAATGCGACGGAAGAGACCGTAGTACCCGAGCCCCCTAAGAAGGAACTTAAGACTTTACTGGACAATCTTAAGTATAAGTTCCTAGGTCCAATAGATTCATTGCCTGTGATTATAACTTCAGATTTGGTTGAGGCTCAAGAGGAGAAATTATTAGACATTTTAAGAGAGCACAAGGAAGCTATTGGCTAGACTATTGAGGATATTAGGGGAATCAGCCTCTCGGTGGTGATGCACAGGATACATTTGGAAGAGAATGCGAAGCCATCGAGGGAGCCACAAAGAAGGCTCAACCCAGCTATGCAAGAGGTTATAAGGGCTGAAGTGATTAAGCAATTGGATGTAGGGATCATTTATCCAATCTCTGATAGCAAGTGGGTAAGCCCAATTCATGTTGTGCCCAAGCGAACTGGATTGACAGTAGTGAAGAATAAGGACGATAAGTTGGTGCCAACTCGTGTTTAGTCAGGATGGAAAGTGTGTATAGACTACCGTAAGCTGAATGCTGCCACAAGGAAGGATCATTTTCCACTCCCATTTATTGATCAGATGGTGGAGCGCTTGGCTGGGCACAATTACTATTGCTTCTTGGATAGTTATTCTGGATATAACCAGGTCCCCGTGGACCCTGAAGATGAGGAGAAGACAACGTTTACCTATCCTTTTGAGACATTCGCCTACCGTTGCATGCCTTTTAGGCTATGCAATGCAACCGCTACTTTTCAACGGTGCATGGTCAGCATATTCTCTGATATGGTAGAGCAGTTCTTAGAGATTTTCATGGATGACTTCTCCGTCTTCGGTTCATCATTTGAGGAGTTCATGCACCGTCTCACTTTGGTTTTAGTACGGTACGAGGAGAAGAACCTGGTGCTTAATTGGGAGAAGTGCCATTTTATGGTCAAGCAAGGTATTGTATTAGGGCATGTCGTATCTCATCAGGGGATTGAGGTCGACAAAGCGAAGGTGGACCTGATTTCCAATCTTCACCCCCATGTATGGTGAAGGAGGTTCGATCTTTTCTAATCCATGCAGGCTTCTACAGGCGATTTATCCAGGATTTCAGCAAGATTTCCCGGCCCTTATGCAAGTTGTTATTGAAAGATGCCCCATTTGTATTTGATGAGGTTTGTAAGAAAGCATTTGGGGATTTGAAGAAGATTCTGATGTCCACACCCATTATTCAGCCGTTCAACTGGGGTGTGCCTTTTGAGATTATGTGTGACTTATCAAACTATGCTGTTGGAGTTGTTTTGGGGCAGCGTGTTGATAAACTTCCCCATGTTATCTATTATGCAAGCAGAACTCTAAACGATGCACAACTCAATTACTCTACCACTGAGAAGGAGTTACTAGCAGTCGTTTTTGCATTGGAAAAGTTCAGATCCTACTTGTTCAGATCTAAATTCATTATCTACTCGGATCATGCAACATTGAAGTATATTTTCTCCAAAAAGGATGTTAAATATCATCTTATCTGATAGATCTTGTTACTTCAAGAGTTCAACATAGAGATTTGAGATAAGAAAGGTTTCGAAATATGGTGGCAGACCATTTGTTTAGGTTGATAGTGGATTTCACTGAGGTTGACATTCCTATTTTTGAGACCTTTCCTAATGAGCAATTGAGGTACATTGCTCAATATCCCGCACCATGGTTTGCTGATATAGTGAACTATCTTGTCACAGGTCAAATGCCTTTACATTGGGGGCGATAAGATAAATCAAAGTTTTTGGCCATGGTAAAACATTTTTTCTGGTATGATCCTTACCTGTTCAAGTATTGTCTCGATCAGATCTTCAGAAGGTGTATTCCTGAGCATGACTAATCTAATGTCATCGTCTTTTGTCATGATCATGCTTGTGGAGGCCATTTCAGTGCTAAGAAGACCGCTGTGAAGATTTTGTAGTGTGTATTCTATTGGCCTACCTTATTCCGAGACTCTCACACCTACTATGTATCTTATGAGCATTACCAAAAGCTAGGGAGTCTTTCTAGGAGGAATATGATGCCCCTCAACCCCATTCTGTTTGTCGAGATATTTCCCAAACTCCATTGGCTACCTATACATTCTGGTTGCTGTGGATTATCTGTCCAAGTGGGTGGAGGCATGCAAGACCAATGACCACAGAGTTGTGGTCTAGTTTTTGAAGGATATTATCTTTGCTCATTTTGATACGCCTTGAGCAATCATAAGTGATGGAGGTAAGCACTTTTGCAACCGGATTTTTGAGCAGTTGATGAAGAAGTATTTCATCACACATAAGGTTGCCACCCCGTATCACCCGTAGACGAGTGAACAAGTGGAAATTTCTAATCGCAAGATTAAGCACATTTTGGAGAAAACTGTGAACCCCAATAGAAAGAATTAGTCTCTGCAACTGACTGATGCATTGTGGGCATATCGGACAGCCTTCAAGACGCTAATTGGTATGTCTCCCTATCATATTGTGTACAGAAAAGCATGTCACCTTCCGGTAGAATTAGAGCATCGAGCGTATTGGGCTATCAAGCAGTTGAACTTCAATCTTTCAAAGGCTGCCTCACAAAGGAAGCTCTAACTCAATGAATTAGAGGAGCTGCGGAATGATGCATATGATTGTGCGCAGTCGTACAAGGCATGAATGAAGAAGACTCATGACCAGAACATTTTGAGACGAGCTTTTAAGCCTGGTAAAAAAGTTCTTCTTTATAATTCATGCCTGCATCTTTTTTCCAGGAAAGCTCAAATCTCGATGGACATGCTCATTTGTTATTTGGTCGATTTTTCCTCATGGGGCCATCGAGATTGAGGATCCAAAGAATGGTAACACTTTCAAGGTGAATGGACAGAGGCTAAAACCATTCTTGGAGATGAGGAGTCCGGACATTGAGACGATATTGTTGGAGGATCCTAGTTACTTAGATTGAGTGTCATCTACGATGGAGAGTCTAGCTGAAGACTTTAAACTTAGCGGTCATGGGAGGCACCCCACAACATATCCTTTCTGTTTGATTATTATTTTACATATTTATTGTTACTGTTTATTTCTAGTGTTTTTTTTGTTTTCCAATCTTTATTTTTCAGGGACAACGCATACTTCAGTTCATGTTTGGGGGGATGCTATGAGCCATGCTAGTCCAGCTAGTTCGCCATCTCATAGGTCAGCTGTTTCCATAATATTCACACATTGTGGACAATGTGTAATTTAAGTTTGGGGGTATGGGAGACACATTACACACACTTTGTCCTGATTTGTTATTTTTTTTTTCTTCGTTTTAAAGAAAAGATAAATGCATCTCATGTTATTTTGAAATTTTGGTTGATCTAAACAATTTCTATGGTGTGATGTCATTGACGAGCTTAAAATTTTGAACACATGATCTGATGATAAAGTTTTAAAATTTAGTTACTTACTTTAGGTATTTGAGAATTCACATATTTGATCTAATCTAACACGAGCACATAACTGTGTGAGGTATGACATGTGATTTTAATGTGTATGTGTCCATGACTTAGGTAACTGGATGACTTGTTGGATAAACACTTTGGCATAGAAAAGTATATATATATATACACACACACATACACACACATTTATAATGATCATCAATAAACTTTCTACTGAGTAACTGGACCTTTTGCCTCAGTAAGCAATGAGTGTTCACGTCAAAAGGTGGGAAGTTTGCTTAGTAGCAGTAAGGCCAGTTTAGTTTCATAGCCTTTTTTACTCGAGTTAGTAAGTCCTTAGGGGTGTCTTTACACCTAATGCTCTAAAACCATCTGGTTTGGGAGTCATTGACTCAACACTCGCTACATGGGTTAATTAGAAAGCTTAAGGGAACTAAACATAGCAGAGCCTGATAATTAAAAAATAAATAAATAAATAAACTATGCCATTTTTTTTCATTCTGATGGAAAATTTGGTGAATCTTGAGATATAGAGATATTACACATTGGAGTTATTTGACAGCTTCATTTTTATATGCTAATACACTTTACAGTGAGTCAGACTTGTGATGCCTTAGCCTACCTTTTGTAAATAATTAGATTTTAACATTTCTATTCATTACGAAGATGGGTTTATCTTTTTAAGCTTGCTTATGAATGAATATCATGGTTTTGTGAGATATTTAAATTTTAGGATACCATGAGTGATGAACTTATCTGTGTGTTCTTTGTTTTTCATTTAGTTTTTTTTTTTATTTTGTTTTGCTAAGGGACTAGCAAAATATAGGTTTAGGGGCATTTGATGAGTGCCAAATATTTCATATTTAAGCCCCTTAATTTATATTTGTTAAGCTCTTAATTTGTGTTATTTCATTTTATTTTATGTATTTTCTGTATTTTTATAGGTTTGTGGAGAAAATGAAACATTTTGGGAACTATCGGGCTTTTAGAGCAAAAGCTGGAGTCCTCTTAGTGCGATCGAACACACCAGGCCTGCGAACAAGCGTATGTGTGACGTACCACATTGATTAGAAACGCTTTACAGCGCACCACCTGCACTCAAGCGCACTAGGCTGTGATCGAGCGCACTCGGGCAGTATCCAACATCGAATTGGAAACACATTGCACTCATGGAGTGTCCTTATAAAAGCCCCACCTCACTGAAGCAATCTGTGTGCAATCTAGAGGATGTCTGATAGCATTCTAGGGGATCTCCAAGGCTTTGCTACCACGAGGGGAGGCGCCGCACAACAGCTACTAGTGGAATTTCTCCATGTATAGTCAGTTTTAATTTATTTCTTTGAGTTTTAAAGTTTTATGTTTAGCTCTTTTGCGAAATTTAGTTTCATAATTATGCGAGGCTAAAACCTTCATCTAAGGTTGAAGATGAAGCCTCGCTATTATTTAGCATTATATTTTCAGATATGTTCGTACAATTATGATATTTTTAGTATTAATGTTCTATTTCAATTGTTTGAGTGAACTCTTATGATTGATTGGTTTTAAATTGTTAAATTGGATATTCCTTGTGTTTCATCTGCCTGATACGGCGGATCATTCAAATTAGATTGGATATCCATTGTGATTTGTAAATTAAATGGATACATCGGATGGTTTTGGTTTAGTTTGGGTATTCGCTGTGATTTGTATAATGGTGGATTCATTGAATGATTTGATAGATTACTTTTATATAGAACCTGAAGATATATGCTTTACTTTAGTGGGGTGGATTCAGAAAACCTTAGTGTTTTTATCAATCGTTCTCAAATCAAGTTAATTTAGTTTGTATTTCTTTGCAGGATACAATCCAAAATTTGGAACTAGGTTAAAATAAGCTTAGTTTAGATAAAAATATTTTCACAACGCAATTCCCTGTGGATTCGACCTCGCACTTGCACAACACTATATTGCAAACAAATCGTGCGCTTGCGAGTAATTTAAAACTCACAAAACCTAACATTTTTTAGTCCAAACTGCATGACCCTATAATGAAAGGTCCAATATAGGGCAATAAAGTTAGTCTTTCTTTGTCTTCAGGAGCCATGAGAATTTGGTTATACCCTCAATAGTCGTCTATGAATAGCAATAGGGCAATGCCAGTTATATTATCCATGAGAATATCTATATAAGGCAAGGAGAAGTTGTCTTTAGGGCTAGCTTGATTCAAATCCCTATATTCCACACATACTTTGATCTTACCATCCTTCTTTGACATTGCTACCACATTCACTACCCATTAAGGATACTTGGAAACCATCAAGCAACTAGCTTACAGTTGCTTAAGGATTTCTTCTTTGATCTTGACTACCCAATCTACTCTCATCCTTCTTAACTTTTCTTTAGTTGGCCGGGCCTCTCGATTTAATGGGATCTTATGCTGCACAATCTCTGAATCAATGCCTAACATATCCTTGTATGACCATGCAAATACATCTTTGTACTCTTGTAAAAGTTTTTTTGGAATTTCACTTTCTTTTCAAATGATGTTGAGCCAATGCAAATTTCTTGTGGATTTTCATACGTGCATAAATTAATGATTTGAGTTTATTCCATTTTAGGTTGTGCTCTGATTTCTTTCTTATTCTCAACTAGCTCACCAATCTCTTTTGATAAAGAGGATTTTTGGCTAATTTTGTTTAAGATTTTCTCATCACATAAAAAGACTTAAGTTAGTCATAATTGTTCACCATCTTATTCAATTTTTCAAGAGTACATCACTGCACTCTAGGATGTGGTCAAGAACGTGATTCCCTTACTCACACTTGATTTTAAAACAAAAAGAAAAAGATGTTTGACTAGATTCTTTGTTGCTTCCCGGGAAGGAAACCTTGGTGTACCACATTTCATAGTGGTTGGTGTATCCATCAGTTGGCCCTATTAACATGCCTGGATTGAAACCTTTCATCTAACCCTCTTTCATTGTCAAGATACTCATAGCTCCATTGTCTAGATTTTGGATCAATTCACTTACTTGTCGTACCTCTTTCTTCTTTGTTGCGGCTTTTTCCTCGAAAAATTTGAGGTCTAAGAATATCTCGAATCTTAGTTGCCTCCCTTGAGTCATCTTCTTCACCCATTGCTCAGGGAACCCACAATTAAAAAATCTTCTCTTTATTTCATGAAATGGCCATTCAAAGTCTCAAAGAACTTTCGCCCTTTTTTATTGTTATTGCTGAGCTTATAGCCTAGACCTTGTCTTCTAAACTTTTGCTGAAATCTGAGAATTCTCTCACCCCTTATCTGTATTTCATAGACATGATTCTGGTAAGTAGTTCATTCCTTTCATAATATAGAAAATATCTAGATTGATACTTGGGTCGACATCTATTGTGTTAATTACTGCTACTTCCTTAAAGGTGAAACCATACAACTCCTTACTTTTTGTCTGAATTACTACACTATCTACCCCTATTTGGTCTATCACTACTTTCCCAATCACTTTTCTTGCCACTACCTTCCCATCATCATCACTATCATTGTCCAAAATTCCATTGACAAAAGCCTTACTGTTAGGAATGTTATAGTTGAAATTACGGAGGAACTCTAGGGTGAGAATGGGTTTGTGTTTAGGGTTGTGTTTAGTTACTAAGGTGATTAGGATGGAGGAGTCAAAGATAGTGAGTGATTCCTCGATCATGTTAAAAAGATTTGGTGGGGCTACATTACGGTAGTTATGCATAAGATTATTGGCAATTTGGGTGGATCAAGACCATTATAAATAGGATATTGGATTTCATTTTTTAATCTCTAGCACCCATTAGTATCATGGTTGGCAGATTGGTGGAAATGGCAGTACTTGGACAGGTTCTAGTGTGGTGGAACTAGGTTAGGCATGGGTCTTACTACTAGAGAACAGACTTTATCCCATTTTGTGAGCTTGGAATGGGCTTGGGACAAACTCGTCCCTAATAGGGTGAAGTCTTCAGAGCCTTGGCCTATTAAGTTGGCTTCTATAATGGGTTGTATTTTGGGTATGATTTGGCTAGCTATAGCTACAGTTATCTTGTTATTAAGGTCTTGAAGAGCTTTGAGAAAAAAGTCGACTTTCTGTTTCTCTTTTTCTAGGAGGTACTCGTCCTTATCCTCAAAGAAGCCTTTTTTTATCACCCCTAGAGTCTTGGGATTCTTTCTTTGTTTTTTTTTTCTTCTAGGCCATCTAGTCTTTTGTCTAAGTCAACCATCATACTTCTTATATTCTTGAGGATTTCATCAGTATAGACCATTGTCTCTTCTTCAATTGCCCTAAATGAGCTTGAACTACCCCTAGAAATTGAGTCACAAGTAAGTTCTTCCACTGTGGGTTAGAGTGGACTTGTATAATACCTTTTCCTTATCCTTCCACTAAGGGATTTATACCAAAATGGGGAAAAAATCGCTTTCTATCCTGGACTTATAACTTTTTTTACAAAAAAAAGAATAAAAACACTTTTTGATTTCTTTATGTTGTGAATCCTTTTGCCATGCTCACTTGTCTGTAGTATTACTTTAAATTTATCAATGGTTTTCGATTTTGCATCCAAAGGCCCACTAAGTGAATTAAAGTCTACTTGTAGATAAGTTTTTAATTAGCCCAAACAGTAGAAATAGAAATGTTAAGGTGATTCCTTTGGATTGAATTTCAATCAAAATTCTTTAGTTTGAAACTATTAAATCCATGGATTAACTTTCTAATAGTTGAGTTTTGTGAGTTTGATACTGTTGGTATTTGTCTAAGGCTTAAACAAGAATTGAAAACAGCATCAGGTTTGGAGGTGTGCGCCTCACCCAGTAGCAAGTTCAGGAAGACAGCTCTCCAGGCCGCACCGCGCCCCAGCCTCCCCAAGGTGCGGCGCCCAGAAAGGCAGCAACTCTCCCTCCTTCCAGGACGCGGCTTGAAGGCACAACTGAAGGCAATTTTCAACAATCTTCTCCTAGTGCGTGGGGCTCGATCAAAACGCATAGGATAACTTAGACTTATTGAAGAGCTATGATTGATTGGTCCTCAAGATCTAAGGGTTGAGATTGACTTCAAGATAGGTTCAAGAAGTGGTGCACTATATAAAGGGTCACCTAGCTTCAATCTCAACAAGTGTTTGTGACATACAAGTGAGATCAATTATAAGATTGCAAAGACACAAAATAAGAGAGACTCATTGTAGAGAGGCTGGTTATTTAGAGAGAGAGTAGTATAGATTGGGGATTCAAGGGCCTTGTAAGTAGGATTTTCTTGGGGAAAATTCCAGGGTAACTCAAGTCCTTATCACTTTCTTTTCTCTTCTTTCGTTCTTCAAGAACTAGAGGTTTCTTGAAGAGGTGTTGCTGTAACTTGTAAGAACTCATTGATTTAGTCAAGAGGGATCGGAGGAGCTCACGGGGACGTAGGCACATTGCCGAACCTCGATAACAATTGCTTGTGTTCTTTCTTTGATTGTTTGATTTCTGTTTTTGTTCTTATCATTACAAGTCATTCTAGAATTGGATGTTTGGAAGATCACCACCTGGGCATCTTGAGGGTGATTTCCCAACAGTGGTATCGGAGCTTTGGACAGCTGGTATCGGAGCAAGAACAGGGGGTTATCATAGCAAGACTCCAAGAATCAAAGATCAACTTCTTGGGTGATTCAAGAACAGAGTAGAGATCAAAATCTGATTGTGTTCTTGAGAGTGATTCAAGAACGGTATTGAGATCAATCTTCGATCGTGTTCTTGAGATTTATAAGTTATTGGAGAGCAATTGTGGGTGCTACATAAATCTAGGATTTTCTTCGCAAGATTGGTTCGAACTTCATTGTTGAGAAGTTTGTTGGAAAGGGAGACTTTGCCCTTTGGAAGTGGAAGATCAAGGTTGTTCTTATGCAACAGAAGGTGGACTTAGCTATTGGAGAAAATGACACTTTTCCAGTAAGTATCACGAAAGTCCAGCGGATTGAGATGAAGAAGATGGCGTATAGCACTATCTTTCTTCACATCTCGGATAGTGTCATAAGGGAGTGCGGAGACTCGGAAGATCCAGCTGTCATATGGAAAAAACTAGATGAGTTGTTTCTTATCAAAACTCTCCCTAATAAGAAATATCTTCTTAAATGAATCTTTGCTTTTAAAATGGATCTTGATAAAGAGTTGCAAGATAATCTTGATGTGTTTAATAAACTAGTTCAAGATTTGGCTAGTTGTAGTATAATGTTCCCGGATGAACAATTAGCTATTATGTTATTAAATTCTCTTCCTGATTATTTTGAAAGTTTAATTAATGCAATTGAATATGGAAGAGATACATTAACTAAGGAAATTGTGATCAATGCTATAAAGGATCATGATTTCAAAGCCAAGATGAGGGAAGCATCAAGTGGAGAAGGGTTGTTCGTTAGAGGAAGGCCAACAACTCGGAGTGGAAGTAGCATCCATGGCAACTACTGGGAGAAATCAAAGGGTAGAGAGCAGAGCCATGGGAGATCGCATTCCAAACCAAGATTTGGAGGAAAGAGATGCTTCTACTACAATAAAAAGGGTCATTTCAAGAAAGATTGCAAGAAGATGTTGTGGGATGAGAGAGGAATAAGCCATACCAACAATGGAGAGGCTTCGGTTGCCAAAGGAGAACAGCAAAATGACATTCTTGTTGTGTGCTCGAATGTGAGCAGGAGGCAAGGCAGCAAGAAATGGATCCTGGATTCTGGGTGCACTTATCACATGTGCCCTCACACAGATTGGTTCAAGAATTTAAAGGAAATCAATTATGGAAGGGTTTTCTTGGGGAATGATACTTATTGCCAAGTGAGGAGGAGAGAGACATCCAATTGAGGATGTTTGATGGAGTCACAAGGCTACTGCAGAATGTGAGGTATCCTCCGGATTTAAGAAGAAACTTGATCTCATTGGGGCAACTGGATTCCATGGGGTATACATATAAAGCATAGGGAGGAAAGATCAAGGTAACCAAGGGATCTTTGATAGTGATCAAAGCAGCAATAAAGGATGGTCTCTATGAGATGATCGAAGAGATAAAAATCAAGGATCATGCAGCAAGCTTGATGGTTTCGATGGATAAGGCAACCCTTTGGCACACTCGCTTAGGACATATGAGCGAAAAGGGCCTGCAAGTTCTCAGCAAGGATGATCTACTTGGTGGTGACAAGATAGAGAAACTTGATTTCTGTGAGTATTACATTCTTAGGAAGCAATACTGGGTCATCTTCAACACCGGAGTGCACAAATCTAAGGGCATTCTTGACTACATTCATGCGGACCTTTGGGGACCAGCAAGAACACCAGCACAGGGAGGTAATCGTTACTTTCTTGCTTTAATTGATGATTATTCAAGAAATGTTTGGGTTTATTTGCTTAGAAATAAATCAGATGGTTCGAATAAATTTGTGGTGTGGAAAAAGTTGTTGGAGACTCAAACAGGTAAGGTACTTAAGGTTTTACGAACTGATAATGGCTTAGAATTTTTTAATAATGATTTTGATAAATACTGTGAATTAAATGGGATTCTAAGACATAGAACGGTTGTAAAAACCCCTCAGCAAAATGGAGTTGCTGGGAGGAAGAATAGGACCCTTATAGAAAAAGTTGGGTGCATGTTAATTGGGTCCGGTTTACCAAAATATTTTTGGGGGGAAGCTGTGGCTACTGCTTCATATTTGGTTAATAAATCACTCTCTAGAGTTTTAGAGCTCAAGACTCCCGAAGAGATGTGGAGTAGGAAACCCCCTGAGTTGAACAACCTTAGAACTTTTGGATGTGCTGCGTTTGCACATCAAAAGGATAATAAACTTAGTCCAAGGTCTAGAAAATGTGTGTTTCTAGGGTATGGTGATGGGGTTAAGGGGTATAGGTTGTGGTCCTTAGAGCAAAAAAGGAATGAAACTCATAATAAGTAGGGATATCATTTTTAATGAATTGTTATTTCCCTATTTGGAGAAAACTAACCCTGCAGGGGATAGTGAGCAAACCAGTCCGAAATTTATGGAGCATAGCATCAAGGAAAATTCAATTTAGGTAGAGCAAGGATGGCAAGAAGGTTCGGACCAGGTAGAGCCCATTGATGAAGGCCAAGCTCAGGACACTTGAGAGGAGGCTGAACTGGAAGGGGATGATGCAGCAAGTCCGAATGACTATCAGCTCACAAGGGACGGGAAAATGAGGGTGTTCAGACTACCTTTAAGATATGGTTTTGCTGGTACTAATGTAGCAGCTCCTTATTCAGAAGGAGGGGTTGAACTAGAAACCTACATGGATGCCATGGAATGTAAGGATTTGTCAAAGTGGCAACTAACTATGGAGGAAGAAACGGATTCTTTGAGGAAGAAAAACTCTTGGGAATTGGTACCCAAACCAGAAAAATAGAGAGTTATGGATTGAAAATGGATTTACAAGATCAAAGAAGGGAACACTCCAGGGGATGAAGTCTGTTATAAGGCTAGGCTGGTGGCGAAGGGGTTCACACAAAGAGAAGGCATAGATTTCACCTAAATATTCTCACCGATTGTGAAATACAAGACGATAAGGATAATGTTAGCAATGGTGGTCCAATTTAGTTGGGAGATTGAGCAAATGGATGTGAAGAAAACGTTCTTACATGGAGAGCTTGATGAGACCATCTACATGAGGCAACCCGAAAGCTATGAGGAAGGAAGGCAGGGAGAGTTGGTGTGCTAATTGAAGAAATCTCTCTATGGCCTGAAGCAATCACCTCGAAAATGGAATAAGAGATTCGATTCCTTTGTAACTAGCTTGGGTTTCATGAGGAGCTATTATGATTCGTGCTTGTACTACAAGGGGCACAAGGTGGAGGAAGTGGTGATCATCCTCATCTATGTTGTTGATATGTTACTGGTTGGGAGCAGCATGGAGAGGATAGGAAAATTGAAGGCTTAATTCAGTGAGGAGTTTGAGATGAAGAATCTTGGCCATGCACAGAAGATCTTTGGGATGTGTATCATCCGGGAAAGGGAGAGAAACAGATTGAAGATTTCTCAGACTTTCCACATAGAAAAGATGATATCTAAGTTTTCTATAGAAGATAGCAAACCAGTGAAGGTTCCCCTTGCTGGTCATTTCAAGTTCTCCAGCGATCAATGTCCAAGATCGGATGAGGAGAAGAAGGAAATGGAAAAAGTCCCCTACTTTAGTGAGGTTAGATCAGTCATGTTCATGATGGTAAGCACTAGACCCAACATTGCTTATGCAATGAGTGTTCTCAGGAGGTTTATGAGCAATCTCGAAAATGAGCATTGGCTTGGGATGAAGTGGTTGCTGAGGTACTTGAATGGAAGCCCAAATGTGGGGCTAGTTTATGAGAAGAGGGGTATGTCCATCTGTCTTGAGGGTTATGCTGATTCGGACTACGGAGCAGACTAGGATAAAAGAAGATCGATTACCTCCTACTTCTTGAACTTAAATTGATGTTATATAAGTTGGAAGGCTCAGTTGCAGTTGATGGTAGCACTCTCAACAACCGAGGCTGAGTACATAGCGGCAATTCAAGCCATTAAGGAGGCTATGTGGTGCAAAGGATTGTTGGAAGAGTCGAAGGTCCTAAAAGAGCAGGTGGTGGTGTATTCGGATAGCCAAAGTGCGTTGCATTTATGCAATAATCTGGTGTTCCATGAGAGGAAAAAGCATATGGATGTTCGGTATCATTTCATTCGGGAAAATGTTAGGAAAGGATGCATTCATGTGGATAAGGTGGCCACGGAAGAAAATCCTGCAGATTTAGGTACTAAGGTTCTACCTCTAAGTAAGTTCATTCATTGCCATGGACTTCTTAGGATTGGAGTCGGTTGATATGATGACTCAAGTTGAGTTTGGATCCTGAGTTCTCTGCATAATGGGTTCGAGTTTAATCGCTTAGACAAAGGTAGAGATTGTTGGTATCTGTCTAAGGCTTAAACAGGATTTGAAAACAGCATCAGGATTGGAGGTGTGCGTCGCACCTTGGGAATGTGCGCTTCGCCCAGTAGCAAGTTCAGGAAGATAGCTCTCCAGGCCGCGTCGCGCCCCAGCCTCCCCAAGGTGAGGCACATAGCAGAAACTCTCTCTCCTTCCAGGCCGCAGTTTGAAGGCACACCTGAAGGCAATTTTCAGCAATCATCTCCTAGTGCGTGGAGCTTGATCAAAATGCACAGGATAACTTAGACTTGTTGAAGGGCTATGATTGATTGGTCCTCAAGATCTAAGGGTTGAGATTGACTTCAAGATAGGTTGAAGAAGTGGTGCACTATATAAAGGGTCACCTAGCTTCAATCTCAACAAGTGTGTGTGACATACAAGTGAGATCAATTGTAAGAGTGCAAAGGCACAAAACAAGAGAGACTCATTGTAGAGAGGCTAGTTGTTTAGAGAGAGAGAGTAGTATAGATTGGGAATTCAAGGGCCTTGTAAGTGGGATTTTCTTGGGGAAAATTCCAGGGTAACTCAAGTCCTTATCACTTTCTGTTCTCTTCTTTCGTTCTTCAAGAACTAGAGGTTTCTTGAAGAGGTGTTGCTGTAACTTATAAGAACTCGTTGATTTAGTGCAGAGGGGTCGTAGGAGCTCACGAGGACGTAGGCACATTGCCGAACCTCGATAACAATTGCTTGTGTTCTGATTACGCCCAAAGTATAACACGGTTATTGTAGTACGGCTTTGGGGTGTCGATTCCACAGGGAAACAAGTTAAGTACAAAGGAAAATGTGTGAACCTTAAAACGAACGATAAAAGTTAAACTCAAGATTTTTGAGCTTTGATGGTGAAATAATGTAAAGGAAAATTGCATAAATGTAAATGAAATATAAATGAGAAATAACAAGGTTCTGGGAATCCTCCTTAGATTTGTTCCCTATTTCCACTCTCGATTTAATTGATTTTATCTCGATTGCAAGTTTCAACTCCCAAACAAGCAATCGGAATATATTCAATCAAGCACATTTACAACTCTTATATAATTGTTACGAATTAATCATTGATTTCGGTTCATGCACATATGACCGATCTTAAAGATTATCAAGAAACGACAATATATCTTAGAAGACAATATCGCAGTAATGGACAATCAATAAGATAAATCTACCAAAATCAATCACATCCAAGCAACCTCAATGGAGGAGAAGGATGCAATCACCGGATTAAAAGAGTCTAAAAGAAGAAGAATAAAAAGCACATCTATCACATGAACTCAAATCTTCTTACTTAATCAATGAATAATTCATAAACAATATTTAACAATAAATCCATACAACTGAATCAAGAACAGGAAATAAAGAACAAGAAATCCCTAAAGATTCATCCCTTTCCCTTGTAAAATGATTAGTTGGCCATGGAAATCAAGGTGGAAGAACAATAAGGATGCTCTCCCCTTGATTTGGCCATGGAGTTCAAGGTGGATGAACAATATGGATGTTCTCCCCTTGATTTGCAACCAAAGAAAACTTAGAAATAAAATGGAAGAATGCTGGATTTGGATCCCTTGAATCCTCTCTTTTTTCTCTCTTCCTTGCTTTCTCTCTTCAATGCCCAGCTGCACACTCCATAAAGATATATTTATAGAGCATGAGGGGGGTGTTTTGGTCTTGGATAATGTCATTTGCTCGCCCTAATCCGGTCAAGAGGCGAGTGGGCCGTGCTGTGCGCCTGGGCCTGCTGTGCTGGCCTGAACTGTTTCCACTAAAACTGCCATAACTTTCTCTAGAAAAATCCTTTTTACAAACCATGAAATTCCCCAGAAAATAGACTTCCGGATCTTTCTAAGCATATATGGCTCATTGTCTGGTTCTTCCTACATCAATACAGTTTAATCTGTAAAGATGATTGATCTGTACGGGAAATTCTGGCAATTCAGTGAAACTCTTTCAGCTTGTATGCAGAAGTGCACACACTAGTGTGCCTACCCTTAACTTGCTCCAAAGTGATGCACACACTTGTGTGCAGTCTTTTAAATTACTGTAATTTATTACTCCAGCATTAGTTTAGACTTTAACCATCTTTGAATCATGTTTGGACATGTCTAAACCATGGACAAAAACGAGCACCGACACCCAAGATCTTTTGGTACTTTAAACATGGATCGCTTTATTATCTCTTTTGTACCCAAAGCACCTGAAAATGCATCGAATTAAGTCAATGATTTATGAATATCACTTTAGAGTTATCAACATGTAAAAGTGCGATTACAACCGAGATCAACCCTAAAATATTAACAATTAAGTATTGTTTAGATGCATTTTATGACTCTCATCACAACCCCCAACTAGCTTATTGCTAGTCCCTAGCAATTCAAGCGAAAGGCATGAAATGAATTCTTTATTTAGAAACCAAAACAAAATACAACAATGCTAACGTTAACCAAGAGTGATTCAAAAATCATGCATAACATATAGCACATAGAATCATTAAATATCACTCAGGTCCAAGAATAATCCAAATGTCAACCTTAAAATCGTTATCGACTCTTACCATCCATCTTACTACAATACATTAGTCCAAACACCCGGATGATTTTATGCATAACGTAGCATGAATACAAGTCTTGGCCTTTAAAAACATATTAATTTGCATGACATCATTCACAAATCAAGCTCCATATGCTCACTTTTCAAATCACTCTCCACTATGTAGAAAAATCACACTTCATCGGATCAATAGGTCTTTAATAAGCTTGCAACGTTAGGCTAGGGTAATGGTCAAGAAAGAACGGGAAAATTTAAACAAATAAAAGAACTAAGTCTCTTAATTTAAACACAACCACTTTAAGCACAAGATAACCTTACTTCAACACCCAACTCTTTCAACCATTTTTCGAGCATTTCTCGCAATAAATCACCATTTTTTTTTCTTCTTTCTTTGCCATAATTCATTTTTTCTCTTTTTTGTTTTTTATTTTGGCATAAGACCATTCACCTCCTCTTTTATTCTTTTCTTTTCTTTTCCACAACCCCCAACTTATCTCTTTTAATGTACTTGGGTTATGGTAGTAATATTTTCTCATATTCTCCTTTTAAGTGCTTCTCACAACATGTGTATAACTAAGTTCTTTTAAAAGAGAGGTAAGGATAAAATATTTTTAGGCTCATAAAGGTAAGTAAATGGTTTATCGAAAGAAACAAGACTCAATTTTTCTTTTCAAAAAAGGCTCAAATAGGTGACTAGCGATAAATATAACAAGGGTAAGTTTAAAAAGGCTCAAACGGTCAAAAAATGGCCTACATCATATCCTAAGTAGTGTGCATTCTATGATTTTCGCCTCAAGTGATTATCAAATAAGTTCTAGAGCTTGTAGAGACCGCAAAAGTATTCACAAAACAACCGCGCATAAAACTTCTCTAAATGCTTTAGACTAATCATGCAATCTTACCACAAACCAGAGTCTCAAACCAAAGAATAATTGACACTTAATTTATTCTCAAAGCGAAGCAAGATTTAACTTCTTCTAAATGCTATATGCTATCTCGATTAAGCTCATATCATTGACATGTGAATTAACTCCAAGGCTAACACAAAGCATGCTAAAAACAAACAAACAATTTTTTTTTATCCTAACAACGAAAAGAAAGAAAGTGACACCAAGCAGTTCAAAGAAAAAAAAGAAAAGAAATATGTTTCCTCCACCCCCAACCTAAACATTGCATTGACCTCAATGTAAAAGAAAAAGGAAAGGAAACTCCCTGTGTGGCCAAAAATGCACAGAAGCTGAAAATTGCGCACCACCAATTGAACTGCATATGTTCTTTTCGCTGAAATCAACTAGAAACTAAAAATTAAAATAGACTTAACACAACCAAAATTCTAAGTTAATAAAGACTTGATAATGAAATATTAATATTTTTTTATTTTTATTTTATTTTTAAAAAAAATTTGAACTAAATTAAAAACTAACAATTAAGATTGAATAAAAACTAACTAAAAACATAACAAAAATTAAAAGGAATAACGTACCTTTGTTGTGTGGTCAAGGTGAATAGACCGGATCCATAAGCGGAATGTCTTCCATCTTCGGATCATGTCTATCAATTAAGATCTTAAGTCATTGACCGTTTACTTTAAAGACCCGACCATCTCTAGTATCCTCAATTTCTACCGCCCCATTTTCAAAAACATTTTTTACTATAAAATGGTCGGTCCATCTTGACCGAAGTTTTCCAGGATGCTTATGAAGTCTAGAGTCGTATAAGAATACCCGATCATTGGGTTTAAATGTTTTCCTCAAAATGTTTTTGTCATGGAATACTTTCATCTTAGCCTTATAGATTCTAGAATTTTCATAAGCATCGTTTCTTAATTCTTCTAACTCGGTCAGCTGATATTTTCGAAGTTTACCCGCTTCGCCCATGTCAAAATTGAAAGACTTGATGGCCCAATAAGCTCGATGCTCGAGCTCCACGGGTAAGTGGCAGGGCTTTCCAAAAACAAGCCGATAGGGTGACATACCTAAGGGAGTTTTAAAGGCTGTACGGTAAGCCCAAAGCGCATCAGTTAGTCTCAAAGACCAATCTTTGCGATCGGGGTTAACCGTTTTTTCTAAAATTTGTTTAATCTCCCTATTAGCAAGCTCTACTTGTCCACTAGTCTGAGGATGATAGGCAGTAGAGATTTTATGTAATACCCCAAATTTTTTCATTAAAGCTTCAAAGGAACGGTTGCAAAAAAGTGTACCTCGATCACTAATTATAGCATGTGGTGTACCAAATCGAGATAACACCTTTTCTTTAAGGAATTTAATCACCGTTCCATTATCATTGTTTCGACAAGCTGCTGCCTCTACCCACTTCGATACATAATCTATTGCTACAATGATATACTGGTACCCAAAGGAAGGAGGGAAGGGTCCCATGAAATCGATGCCCCAACAATCAAAGATTTCAATCACTAAAATAAGGTTCAGGGGCATCATATTTCGGCAAGACACAGCTCCTAACTTTTGACATCTTTCACAAGAGCGACAATAAGTGTTTGTATCTTTAAACAAAGTAGACCAATAAAATCCACACTACAAAATTTTTGCAGCGGTTTTTTTCATCGAAAAGTGGCCTCCACAAGCTTCGGAGTGACAAAATTCTAAGACACTCAAAATCTCTTCATTAGGGATGCAACGCCTTAGAATTTGGTCAGGACAGTACTTGAAAAGATAGGGGTCATCCCAATAAAAATTACGTACCTCATATAAGAATTTCCTCTTGTCTTGAGTGCTCCAATCCATAGGTATCTCACCTGTAGCCAAATAATTTACGATGTGGGCAAACCATGGTAGAGAAGTAATGGAGAGTAATTGCTCATCGGGAAAATCATCTTTGATTGGTATGTCATCACAAGTGTCCTCAAAAGTGAGTCTGGATAAATGGTCAGCTACTACATTCTCCACTCCTTTTTTATCCTTGATGGTGATATCAAATTCTTGCAAGAGGAGGATCCATCGGATTAGTCGTGCCTTAGCATCCTTCTTCGTAAGAAGATACTTGAGGGCTGCATGATCTGTAAAAATAAGGATATGAGAACCAATTAGATAAGCACGAAATTTATCTAAAGCAAATACTACAGCTAGCAACTCTTTTTCAGTTGTAGAGTAATTCATTTGAACACTATTTAAAGTCTTACTAGCATAGTAAATGACAAAAGGTTTACCTTCCCTTCGCTGTCCAAGAACAGCACCTACAGTGTAGTCACTAGCATCGCACATGATTTCAAAAGGTAAAGTCCAATCTGGCGACTGCATTATAGGTGCAGAAGTAAGCTTGCCAATCAACATTTTAAAGGCCTCTTGACAAGCTTGACTCCACTCAAAGGGGGTATCTTTAACTAGGAGGGCGCATAGTGGTCTAGATATTTTTGAAAAATTTTGTATGAACCTCCTATAAAAACCAGCATGACCAAGGAAAGATCTCACATCCTTTATTGTATTAGGGGCAGACAACTTAAAGATTAACTCAATCTTAGATTGATCAACCTCTATTCCTTTAGAAGAGACAATATGCCCTAAGACAATACCGGATGATACCATGAAATGGCACTTTTCCCAATTTAAAACCAATTCTTTTTCCTCACAGCGAATTAATACTCTTTCTAAATTCATTAAGCATGTTTCAAATGAAGCGTTGAAAAGTAGCAGGGGCGTTACATAATCCGAATGACATTCTACGAAAAGCATAGGTGCCAAAGGGACAAGTAAAGGTAGTCTTTTCTTAGTCTTCTAATGCAATTTCTATTTGATAGTAACCAGAATAACCATCTAGAAAACAGTAGAAGGGATGACCAGCTACACGCTCAAGAATTTGATCAATAAAAGGGAGTGGGAAGTGGTCTTTCTTGGTGGCAGCATTTAATTTTCTGTAATCAATGCACACACGCCACCCATTCACAAGTTTGGTAGGGACTAACTCTCCTAGGTAATTTTTTATCACAGTGACTGCGGACTTTTTCGGGACGACTTGCGTAGGGCTTACCCACTTACTATCAGCTATGGGATATATAATACCCACATCTAATAGTTTCAGTACTTCATTTTTCACTACTTCTTTCATAGTGGGGTTAAGCTTACGTTGAGGGTCTCTACGAGGACTGGTTCCTTCATCCAGATTTATTTTATGGGAGCAGATTAGGGGACGAATTCCCTTTAAATCACCCATGCTCCATCCCAGGGCTGATTTGTGTTCATTTAAAGTTTGAATTAATCTCTTACCTTGGGTCTCAGTTAATTCAGAAGAAATTATAACAGGAAAGGTATCACCTGGACCGAGAAAGGCATGTTTTAGACCCTTAGGTAGTGGCTTCAATTTGACTTTAGGTGTTTCCACACTTGAGGGGACTTGAGTCTTGCTTCTTTTTGGCAGCTCCTCAAACCTTGGTTGCCACGCCCGATTTCCATAATCCTAAGATTTGTCAAAAATAGCACATATATCAATTATATCAGTTTTATCATCAAATAAATCTATCTCAAAATTAACAAGAAAATTTTCAAGAGGGTCATAATCATTAGTTAAGAAAACTCCCTCATTGACGAGTGACTCGATCATGTAAAGCTGGTGGTTTTTGTCCTCATCTTCGGGCTGTTTTGCAACATTGAAAATATTTACTTCAAGGGTCATGTTGTCAAAAGACAGTTTCATGAGACCATTCCTACAATTTATTAGAGCATTCGCAGTAGCAAGAAAAAGTCTACCCAAAATCAAAGGGATTTTACAGTTAGTGTCTACAGCAGAAGAAGTATTAAGAATTTAGAAATCAACAGGATAATAAAATTTATCAATTTGAATCAAAACATCCTCAACCACACCTTGGGGTACCTTGACTGAGCGATCAGCCAATTGTAATACCACGCCGGTTGGTTTGATTTCTCCTAACCCCAGCTGTAAGTAAATGGAAAATGGCATCAGGTTTACACTAGCTCCCAGATCTAGTAAGGCTTGTCCAACCTCATGATTTCCAATGCTGCAAGCAATGGTAGGACAGCCCGGATCTTTGTATTTCGGGGGAATTCTTTGCTCAATTAGTGCACTAACTTGCTCAGTTAGGAAAGCTGTTTTCTTGACATGATGTTTCCTCTTAATTGTGCATAAATCTTTGAGAACTTTTGCATAAGTGGGGACTTGTTTAATCACCTGCAAAAGGGGAAGATTAAGTTTCACTTTCCTTAAGTTCTCAAGGATTTCATCATTCATTTCCAGATTTTTCTTGTTGGATTTTAAGGCTTGGGGGAATGGGGCCTTAACAGGACTTTGGGTCACTTCAGGGTCTTTAGGCAACTTTAGTCTCACTACTGGTTTGACCCTTCACATTCTTGGGTTTATTCTCTGGTGGAATGTGTAGTGACTTACCTCTTCGGGTCACAATGGCATTTACATTTTTCACATTTTCTTGTGCCATATGTTGTCCATGAGGTATGGACTGAGCTTGGGCAGGGAACTTACCTCGCTCAGTCACACTCAAGGAGCTCATCAATTTAGACACTTGGCTCCTTATTTCTTTGTTTTCCTCAACCAACTGTGTAATTAATGCCTCACACTTTTGGTTTATCTTGCCTTGTGCTTCTATAAAAGTATGTAAGGAGTCTTCTAAAGAGTTCCTAGAAGATGAGGGTGCATGATAAGGTGCTGGGTACGATCTAGGGGGCTGCACATGCAGCTGATTTTCAAATTTCCAACCGAAGTTGGGGTGATTTCGCCACCCCGGATTATAAGTGTTAGAGAAGGGTGCTGAGGGCTTCTTGTACATGCCTAAGGTATTGCATTGTTCCTCGTACAGCCCTCTCATGTCAACAAAAGTGGGACAATCTTGGGCGGGATGATCAACCCCGCCACACACAAAACATGATTCTAAAGGTTCAGCCTGATTAACCATGTGTGTTGGTTTTTTCGTTTTAAATGCCTCCAACTCCCTAGTTAGCATTTCGACCTTGGCCTTAAGGTTATCCTCTTCCCTAAGATGGTAAATTCCTCCACCACTAGGTCATGACCTATTTCTGCTCTCAGTAGCACTAGGTCCAGTCCATGTGTGAGCTTTCTCAGCAAGCTCATTGAGGTACTCAACAGCCTCATCAGGGTCTTTTTGAAGAAACTCTCCATTACACATCATCTCGACAAATTGGCATTCTCTATAGGTAAGACCCTCATAAAAATAGCTCACTAAACGCCAATTTTTGTACCCATGATGTGGACACATACTTAACAGCTCTTTAAATTTCTCCCAAGACTGATACAAAGTCTCATTTTCCTTTTGTGCAAAGGTGGAGATTTGTCTTTTCAAAGCGTTAGTCTTATGTTGAGGGAAGTACTTGTTAAAAAAGACTTGGGTCATCTCATTCCATGACCCAATTGATCGTGGTCTCAGCGAGTATAACCAACTCTTAGCTTTATCCTTTAAGGAGAAAGGAAAAAACTTGAGTCTCACGATATCATCAGTTGCATCGTGACTATAGAAAGTCGCAACTACTTCCTCAAATTCTCTAATGTGCACATAGGGGTTCTCGTTTTCCATGCCATGAAAAGTAGGGAGAAGTTGTATCATCCCTGTTTTAAAATCTTGATGACGGGTATTGGCTGGAAACATAATGCACGATGGTGTGGCTGTCCGGCTAGGATGTAGGTAATCTTTAAGTGTCCTAGCACCATTCTCATTAGGATTTTCAGCCATGTTAACAAAATCCTCTAAATTCTCTGATGGGGGTGCACTATGGTTTGATCTAGGCGAGGTTTCACCAATGGAGGTGGAAGGAAAGGGTAACTCTAATTCGGGTCCTCTAATGAATCTACCTCGCGAATCTCTCGGTCTAAGCATGCACCAATTAATTTAGAGGGTGAATAAATAAATAAAACAAAATAATAAAAAAATAAATAAAACAGAATAATAAACAAATAAATAAAAACAGAATAATAAACAAATAAATAAAAACAGAATAATAAACAGATAAATAAAAATAGAATAATAAACAGATAAATAAAACAGAATAATAAACAGATAAATAAAATAGAATAATAAACAAATAAATAAAAATAGAATAATAAACAGATAAATAAAAACAGAATAATAAACAGATAAATAAAACAGAATAATAAACAAATAAATAAAACAGAATAATAAACAAATAAATAAAAATAGAATAATAGACAGAATAATAAAACAGACTAATAAACAGATAAATAAAAACAGAATAAAATAATAAACAGATAAATAAAAACAAAATAATAAAAGAAAATTAGAAAATCAAAACAAAACAAAAGTAAATGAATGATATTACCGTATTTACAAACTGCTGAAAAGAAAAATATTTACGATTTTTTTTTTTTTGTTTTACCGTCACACTCAAAGTTGACAAGTTTCCTTACACTTAAGCGCATTTCCCCGGCAATGGCGCCAAAATTTGATTATGCCCAAAGTATAACACGGTTATTGTAGTACGGCTTTGGGGTCTCGAATCCACAGGGAAACAAGTTAAGTACAAAGGAAAATGTGTGAACCGTAAAACGAACGATAAAAGTTAAACTCAAGATTTTTGAGCTTTGATGGTGAAATAATGTAAAGGAAAATTGCGTAAATGTAAATGAAATATCAATGAGAAATAACAAGGTTCTGGGAATCCTCCTTAGGTTTGTTCCCTATTTCCACTCTTGATTCAATTGATTTTATCTCGATTGCAAGTTTCAACTCCCAAACAAGCAATCGGAATATATTCAATCAAGCACATTTACAACTCTTATATAATTGCTACGAATTAATCATTGATTTCGGTTCATGCACACATGACCGATCTTAAAGATTATCAAGAAACGACAATATATCTTAAAAGACAATATCGCAGTAATGGACAATCAATAAGACAAATCTACCGGAATCAATCACATCCAAGCAACCTCAATGGAGGAGAAGGATGCAATCACCAGATTAAAAGAGTCTAAAAGAAGAAGAATAAAAAGCACATCTATCACATGAACTCAAATCTTCTTACTTAATCAATGAATAATTCATAAACAATATTTAAAAATAAATCCATACAACTGAATCAAGAACAGGAAATAAAGAACAAGAAATCCCTAAAGATTCATCCCTTTCCCTTGTAAAATGATTAGTTGGCCATGGAAATCAAGGTGGAAGAACAATAAGGATGCTCTCCCCTTGATTTGGCCATGGAGTTCAAGGTGGATGAACAATATGGATGTTCTCCCCTTGATTTGCAACCAAAGAAAACTTAGAAATAAAATGGAAGAATGCTAGATTTGGATCCCTTGAATCCTCTCTTTTTTCTCTCTTCGATGCCCAGCTGTACACTCCATAAAGATATATTTATAGAGCATGAGGGGGGTGTTTTGGTCTTGGAGAATGTCATTTGCTCGCCCTAATCTGGTTAAGAGGCGAGTGGGCCGTGCTGTGCGCCTGGGCCTGCTGTGCGTCTGGGCCTGTTGTGCTGGCCTGAACTGTTTACACTAAAACTGCCATAACTTTCTCTAGAAAAATCCTTTTTACAAACCATAAAATTCTCCAGAAAATAGACTTCCGGATCTTTCTAAGCATATATGGCACATCATATGGTTCTTCCTACATCAATACAGTTTAATCTACAAAGATGATTGATCTGTATGGGAAATTCTGGCAATTCAGTGAAACTCCTTTAGCTTGTATGCAGAAGTGCACACACTAGTGTGCCTACCCTTAACTTGCTCCAAAGTGATGCACACACTTGTGTGCAGTCTTTTCACTTACTTTAATTCATTACTCCAGCCTTAGTTTAGACTTTAACCATATATGAATCATGTTTGGACACGTCTAAACCTTGGACAAAAACGAGCACCGACACCCAAGATCTTTTGGTGCTTTAAACATGGATCGCTTTATTATCTCTTTTGTACCCAAAGCACCTAAAAATGCATCGAATTAAGTCAATGATTTATGAATATCACTTTAGAGTTATCAACATGTAAAAGTGCAACTACGACCGAGATCAACCCTAAAATGTTAACAATTAAGTATTGTTTAGATGCATTTTATGACTCTCATCATGTTCTTTCTTTGATTGTTTGATTTTTATTTCTGTTCTGATCATTACAAGTCATTCTAGACTTGGGTGTTTGGAAGATTTTTACCTGGGCATCTTGAGGGTGATTTCCCAATAGATACCAATAAGTCTCCTAAGGCGTTTAGAACCTAATGGTGATTTGGGCTAAACACAACAAGCCTAAATGAGTGATGATGATTTCCTTTTACATGGATCATACCACTTGATCCTTAGGCATCCTTTCACTTTCAATTTAAATTTCTTAGGTTAGGACCCAATTAAGCATCAGTTTCCTTTTAATGGGCTCCTTAATGATGTCAAGCTAACAAGACTTAACTAAGAGAACCTTGGTTTGGACCTCTTCCATCCATAAATTGGCTTTCTCATAGTTAAGTGCTGTAAGTCTAGTATCAATAAGTTTTCGAAGGGGTTCAGAACCTAGTGGTTATTTGGGCTAAACCTAAGAAGCCCAAACGAATGATGAAAATTGCCCCTCACAAGGATCATTCCACTTGATCCTTAGGAATCCATTCACTTTCATTTTAGATTTCTTAGGTTAGGGCCTAATCATCATTAGTTTCTTTTGTGGGCTACTTATTGATGACAATCTAACAAGACTTAACTAAGATAACATCCTTTATTTTCGATAAACCAGGCTTAACATAGGGCTTAATTTGTTTGATTGTAATTTAATCAAGGGGAACACAAAACCACAAAATATGTTATCAAATAAGTTGATTTTATTTCATCTTTAACATGTGAAATGAGAGCAAACACAAGCAAGCAAGCAAAAGGGAAAGAAAGGGTCCTTGTCCAAGGTGGGAAGGTTCTAGGGTTTGCTTAAAAGGCGAGCTCCACCATATAACTCCGGTGGGCTCAGGTACCCTATGGCTAGAAGGATGCCATTATGCTCCTCGAGTGGCCTAATAAGTGGAACACAAGAGTACAAATGCGGCTGCAAACCTTCGTTATAATGACAAGAACCGAGAGGAACTTGTCTCGCACCAAGGGTTGACATAAGTAAATAAGGGTCACACCAGAAACTAAGAGGAAATGAGTCCCCAATTTAATATGTTATGAGCAAAAGGTAAGTGTTAGTGTTTAAAGTGAAGTATGAAATATTAACTTACGATTAAAGTTTTAAAAAAATTTCCAAGAATTGCTTAAAGGTCAAATATCGCATTAGAGTCGCCAACTATAGGTACTACTCTTTTTCACTCGTTACCCATGCATCTGACTCATTATCCAAAGTCACACCCTTCGAGGAATGATGATATAAGGAGGGTGCAGATTACAATTAATGCGCATATGGAAATAGTGAAACCTTCCAAGTTTAATACAATCCTTTTCTAAGTAGTAAGGAGGCTCCTGTTATGGGTGCGCTTTTAATGTATTAAACAAGTGATCATATTCATCAAAGCACAAAGCAAGAATGATCGGTAAGGAGTCACCATTTGACCTTGAATGGGGTCAAATCCCTTGTAATTGGTCCTTGTGAGAGATTCTAAGGCTCGAGAGATTTGGTTACAAGAGAGTGAGGAATTAAAACACCTTCTCTTGCTTAGACCGAAGTTCAGCCCTTTGTGTTTTAAGGAAAATTATTCAAAACTTTACTTTAAGTCTTATTACCATATACTAATAAAGCAAAGAACATTTACAATTTAAGATGATATCAAATATTGTATGAATAAATACATTACTAAAAAAATGAAATTAGAAGAAGTTCTTTAAACATGAAACAAAGGAATGTTCAAAATCACTTGTGATGTCTGGATTAAAGCATGTTAACTTCAATAAACGGATTAAACATATGAGGATTTAACATATCAACCAAAACTACTTTAAACAAATAGATTCAAATGAGTGGATTAAACATAAGGATTAAGCTAAGTAGATTGAACATGCAATAATTTAAACATGTGCGGGTTAAAACTAAGTTAAACATGTGGATGGACTAAAACTAAGCATGTGATTTGTAACAAATTGAAAGAAAGCACATAACTTAGAAGAAAGGAAATGAGAATCATAAAGGAAGAAAGATAAAAGTGAACATTGAAGCTACCATGGATTTCATCAAATAAAAATTAAGCTAAATTACTTTATTCAATTTCAAAGTGGTTCAAACAAATAAAGCATATTAAAAATTTTATTTCACTACCGTTGTGCGTTTATCTACCTAAATAATTAAGTAAACAACCGTACAGTTTTACTTGCAAGTGCACAAGATCAATAGTAGCATAGTGTGCAAGTGCGAGATCATTTCCACGGGGATTGGTGAATTTCGGTTTGAGAATTAGTTTCTTAATAAAAAGATAGAAATAACAATTGAGTGTGATTTGAATAATAATAAGGACATAGGGCTTTGATATCCACCTCTAATTATACTTTCCCAATAAGTAATGTGTCAATGCATTAGCCTTATCATGAATACCTAATGGTTGTCAACCTAAGGGCATGGTATCTACTCCTTAAGCTATTGATTTCCCTAAGCACTGAGTTAGGCATGGTATCTACTATAACTTTTTTCTTTCTTAAGCGATTCAGCATGGTATCTATTGAGTTATTCCTTAAGAAAGCATAAGATTTATGAAAATCGACAACCAAATGAGACCTAGGCCATGGTATCTACTCCTGGTTTCCCATGTTGATTAATCTAAGAATCCGGTGTGGATATCTTTTGTTACCATTGTTTGGCCCAGGACTCAATCATCCAAATTGGTCTAACTAACTAATCCATACCACATGCACATATTGATCAGACATACACATATGAGGAATGTAAATAAACATAAGCATTAATCAAGTTAAGCATCATAATCAAGGTTATTGCAAAGATAATCAATGAATATATATGGGGGAAAGCATAACTAGGGCTTCAATCGAGCCCTATAAAGAGTTAGTTATACATGCTATCTAAGATAAGCATCATAACATAAACTAAAGATAAAATATAAAACCTGAAGAATACTATGGAGACGGGTTGTCAATCCTCTCCAAAGCTTACAACTCTGAGCTAAGCAAAAGATAAAAGAAGTGATCCTCTCTTGTGTGTGTTTACAAGTGTATTTATAGGGTTTGAATAACCCTAGAAGACTCTAGAAACCCTAAACTTGCTAAAATGTAAAACCTCCTTTATTTCCAAAACTGGTTCTGCCATTTTATTGTTCATGCCCGTACATATGCACTCGATCGCATTCATTGTGAACTCGATCACAAGGCTGCACTCGATCCTTCTTGTGTGCGCACGAGCACTTATGCGCTCGATCGCACCAAATAGTGCGCTCGATCGCACTTTAGCTAGTACCTGCTCCAGAATTTCCAGACTTCTTCCTTTACGTGCCAAAAATGCTTCTTTTTCTCCAAGACCCTATAAAAACATGTGAAACACAAAAATGAAGTAAAATGGACTAAATTAACATAACTAAGGACTTAACAAATGTAAATAAAGGGGCCTAAATATGAATATTTAAGCACCTATCACACCCCCAAACTTACATATTGCTAGTCCCTTAGCAATACAAAACTAAAAACTAAAATGAAAAATAACGACACATAGATAAATCCAATATTCATAGTGTCCACAAAAGTTTAGGTCTTACACAAAACTATGATGCGCATTCATGAGCAAGTTTAACAAATATAAACACATCTTTGCAATGCATAAGAATTTTGAACCCAAATCATTTTCATGAGGCAGTTTAAGACATCACAAGTTTGACTTTAGCGTGTGGTGAACTAGCACATAAAAGATTAGATTTTCAAATAATTCTAATGTGTAGTGTTTCGATGTCTCAAGATTCACCAAATTTCCTATTAGAATCAACAAAGATGGCATAGATTTTCTTCTTTTCTTTTGTTTGTGAGATTTTTGCTAAGTTAGTTCCCTTAAGCTTTCTATTTGACTCATGTAACGAGCTTTTAGTCAATGACTCCCAAACCAGGTGGCTTTAGGGCATTGGGTGTAAACACACCCCTAAAGACTTACTAACTCGAGTCAAAAAGGCTACGAAACTAACTGGTCTTAATGCTACAAATTAGAACTTCCACTTTTTGACGTGACACTCACTGCTTACTGAGGCAAAAGAGCCAATTACTCAGTGGAAAGTTCTTGTTTTTAATGATCCTTGTGAGCAAAATTTTCACCTTTTGACGTGACACTCAGTGCTTACTGAGGCAAGAGGGTCAGTTACTCAATGGAAAGTTTGTTTAATGATCATTAGGAGCATTTTTCTATTTGAGCAATAACGAACTTTTTCTATTTTCTTATGCCCAAGCATTAATCTAATAGCTCATCTGGTTCACAGTCAAGCAAAGAAACATACCAATCAAAATTACATGTCATACCCCACACAACTATGTGCTAATGTGCTCATGTTAGTTTAGGTCAAACTTGTGAATCCTTAAATGCCTAAAAGTAAGTAATATAGGTTCAAAACTTAATTATTGGCCTATGTGTTCAAGGTGTTAAGCTCACTTATGAAGTCAAATCATATTGTTTGTTTAGATCACCTAATTTTTTTTTTTTTGAAACAGAATAAACATGCATTTATCTTATAAAAAAAAAGGGATATAGTGTGTATGTAAGTGTGTCCCCATACCCCCAAACATAAATTGCACATTGTCCCTAATGTGTTAGAAGCATGGAAGGATCTAACCTGGGAGATGTAGAACTCAATGGCTGGCATGGCTCGTAGCACGCCCCCCAAACTTGAACTGGATGCACTGATTATGTCATTGAAAAAGAAAAACAAACATAAACTGAAAAAAAGTAATAATAAACAGATATAGAAAAGTAAATACTAACAAGAAAATGAAATACTAAATAGGATATGCTTTGGGGTGCCTCCCATGAGCGCTAAGTTTACCGTCTTCAGCCAGACGGGGTATCCTCTCACTGCTGATCGTCGGGTGGTGCAGTCAAAGAGGTACTGGGTGCTTGAGGTAGGCGGTCAAGGATGGCCTGTAGCATCACCTCCTGTCGTGCAAACTGAGCCTCCTGTGGTGCACGAGTGATGTAGCTACAGAGACCTCATCTCGGAAGGAGGACAACTCAGCGAGAAAGTGTTGGGACTCTGTGGGTCCCATATCCGGATGGTCCTCCTCTTGCGATGGGCTAACTACAGGGGTCTTTGTCTCCATATGATCCTCCTCAACCCTCTCAGCTGCAGGTGCAGTGGCTGGGAGTCCTCGAGGCATGTGCAAGAGGCTATGTCTCCACTGAGCCTTCCCGAAGAAGGGATGCTCTCACACTGGTCCGTCGCTGGTGGTCCCCTTAATCCCTTTCTTCTTGAAGATGTATGAGAGTAGGAATGGGAATGGGAGCTCCCATGCATTGGCTGTCGTGGTCTGATGGCCATGGACATGATCCCAAAATTTATGCAGCTGGCTCCACATAACAGCTTGGAGAGAGTACCAGTGGCCTCTGTAGAAGGCATACAATGTTTGTAGAAACTAGTCTCTCCTTTGTGTCTTGTGCCTCAATGGACACACATTGCATTGGAGGATGATGTCCACGAGCCAAAGCTGTGGAGGAAACTTTGACCAGCGCACAGCGTTGTTGTGTCTATCAGTGTACTGGCCAGCACACATATCCTCAATAATCATGGACAGGTCAAAAGAGTCCGACTGCTCCTTGATATTAGTGTCCTTCGGAAGGGACTCATCATAGCAATGAAGAGTAGCAACGATGTCAGCACTAGTCACCTCGATGGATATGCCCTGGACTGAGGAAGTCAATACGCCTAGTCTGCTGCAGTCAAATGACAGGCTCTCATAAAACTATACTACCAGCTGGTTGTAAGCAGTCGATCAGACTGGTTTAAAAAGCCTCTTTAACCCCCGGTGTTTAAATGCTTGGACCGCCCATTGAGTGGCATCAATTTGCTTGAAGACTTCATTAATGGCGAAAATGGTCTCGAATAAGAGCTCTCTCTACTCGAAGCTTGGCCAGGATGACTAGGTACAGCTGCTCGAGGCACAGGAGGTGGAAGTGGAGTGTTTTGATATGTGGATTCTAGGTTCTGTTAATATTGCGATTGATCTAGACTATTTGTGCACGATCGCACACTGGACTTTGCGCTCGATTGCAAATGTCGTGCTCTCGATCGCACACGGTCAGACTTTTTCTCGAACAGCTTATGGGCGACAGAAGACCAAGCTGTGGTCTTGTGGATCCGAGTGTGTTCCTAACCTCCAGTAAACATAATAGCACCCAATCATACACAAGATAACACATATATATACTGAAATTGTAAATAAAACATTAAAATCCGTGCGTGTGAACCAAAATGGATACCTTGTGTATCGAAGGGATGTGTAATGGGGAGGGGGACGTGGTGGTGCTGGATGGTGGTGATGGTGGTTAGTGGTGATGGTTGGTGATGGTGGAGTCGAGAGTGTGAGAGTGGTGGTTTGTAAACGAGATAGTGCGAGTAAGAGGGTGTGAGTGAAAAGTGAAGAGAGGGTGAATGAGTGAGGGCAAAGAGTGAAGTGTTTAAGTCCATCACGTGGTTGTCTGCCACGATTACGCTCGATTGCACTAGAGTGCGCTTGATCGCACTCTTGCACTCGAGCACATTGAATGGTGCGCTCGATCGTAAGCAGTATGCATGGACAAAAATAAAAACTTACCAAGGCTGGAATGATAAAGCAAGAACAATACAACCTTACCATGCATTAGTGGCCTCAGTACCACTAACCTCAATAGAGGTGCTTGAGCTATATGGGTAATCAAATATGAATTGCTCAAGTACTCTCGTGCTACAGTGCTACTTGTTTAGAATAAAGCACTTAGAGTCCACCTCTTGTGGCTCCAGTGCTTATATCTCAGCTGTACACTGTACAGATTCAAGTGCCAAGTCTTCATCTCTCAGAGGTAAGTTAATATCGAGGTATAGCTTGGCTCTGTGTCCATTTATCGTAAAGGACTAATTTCCTTTGGGACCACGGATCTCTAAAGCACCATGAGGGAAGACCTTGGTGACCATGTAAGGACCATACCATCGGGACTTGAGCTTGCCTAGGAACAGTCTTAATCTTGAGTCGTATAGCAATACCTTTTGTCCCATATGGAGCTCTTTCCTTACTAGTTGTTTGTCATGATAAGCTTTTGTCCGTTCTTTGTACAACTTGGCATTCTCATAGGCATCATATCTTAATTCTTTTAGCTCATTTACATGTAGATTCCTCTTCTCACCCGCTTGTTTCATATGAAAATTGAACTGCTTTATGGCCCAATATGCTCGATGCTCTAATTTTACCGGGAAATGGCATTCTTTTTCAAAAACTAGGCGGTATGGAGACATGCCAATTGGAGTCTTATAAGCTGTCTGATATGCCTGTAGAGCATCGTTTAGTCGCAAAGACCAATCCTTCCGATTAGGTTTCACAGTCCTCTCTAGGATGCCTTTGATCTCAGTGTTACTTATCTCCACTTGGCCACTAGTTTGAGGATGATAGGGGGTGCCAACTTTATGAGTGATCCCATATTTTCGGAGTAGTTCGACAAAAGAGTGATGATGAAAATGGCTGCCCCCATCACTGATAATTGCTCTTGGAGTTCCAAATCTCGTAAAGATGTTAGCCTGTAAAAACTTTACTACTACTTTGTGATCGTTAGTTTTTGAGGGAACAAGCTCGACCCATTTGGACACATAATCCACACCCACAAGAATATAAATAACCAAAGGAGTTAGGAAATGGACCCATGAAATCAATGCCCCATACATCAAAAAGTTCTACGATATGAATATTTTGTAGGGGCATTTGATTTCGAGAAGAGATGTTACCTGTCCGCTGGAATCTATCACATGAGCTGCAAAAGAAGAAAGCATCTTTAAACCGATTAGGCCAATAAAAACCAGATTGTAGTACCTTAAGAGTTGTTCGTTTTGCCCAAAAATGTCCTCCACAAGCAAACTGATGGCCATGTTGTAATAAGCTCAAGTGCTCCTCTTATGGAATACATCGTCTGATGATTTGATCGGGGTAGAATTTGAAGAGGTAAAGATTATCCCAATGGTATTGTCGTGACAGAGATATCAACCGCTTCTTTTCTTGTGTGGTCAGACCTGAGGGAAAAATCTTAGCAGTTATATAATTTACTATATCAACATACTATGGAAATTTTACCTCTACTGCGAACAATTGTTCATCAGGGAAGTTCTTATTCAAAGCCAACTCATTATCGTCATTCTCGTAGGGTAGCCTTGACAAATGATCTGCAACGACATTCTCACTACATTTCTTGTCTTTGATCTCCAAATCAAATTCTTGTAATAGGAGTATCCATCTGATTAACCTAGGCTTTGCATCTTTCTTAGAAAACAGATATCTTAAAGCAGCATGGTCAGTGAATACAATAACCTTAGAACCAATAAGATATGATCTAAACTTCTCTAAAGTAAAGATAACAGCTAATAATTCTTTTTCAGTAGTAGAATAGTTAAGTTGAGCATCATTTAAAGTTCTAGAAGCATAGTAAATAGCATGAGGTACCTTATTGACTCTTTGACCTAAGACAGCTCCCAAGGCGAAGTTACTGGCATCGCACATCAATTCGGATGGGAGATTCCAATCTGGTGCCATCATTATCAGGGCAGAGGTGAGAACATCCTTCAATGTGTTGAAAGCTTGCATACAGTCATCATTCCATTCAAATTTGATATCTTTTGCTAACAACGCACAAAGAGGTTTTGAGATTTTGGAAAAATCCTTGATGAATCTTCTATAAAAAATCGGTATGTCCAAGGAAACTTCTAATGCCCTTTACTGAGAGAGGAGGAGGCAACCTTGAAATGATGTCTATTTTAGCCTTATCTACCTCAATACCTCTGTTGGAGATGGAGTGACCCAACACAATACCTTGTTGAACCATAAAGTGACATTTCTCCCAATTCAACACTAAGTTTCTCTCTTCATATCTCTTTAGGACATTCTCTAAGTCATTCATCAAAATTAGAACCAAAGACACTGAAATCATCCATGAATACCTCAATGTACTTCTCCACCATATCGAAAAATATGCTCATCATACATCTTTGAAAAGTGGCTGGTGCGTTACATAACCCGAATGACATTCTTTGATAAGCAAATATACCGAAAGGACATGTGAAGGTAGTCTTTTCTTGATCCTCAGGTGCTATGAAAATTTGGTTGTACTCATTGTGCCCATCCAAGAAGTAGTAATAGCTGTGACTGGCTAATCTCTCAAACATCTGATCAATGAATGGCAAGGGGAAATGATCCTTTCTGGTTACTTTGTTCAATTTTCGGTAATCAATATATACCCTCCAACCCGTTGTTTTTCTTGTAGGTATGAGCTTCTCATTTTCATTTTTTACAATGGTAATCCCACTCTTTTTAGGAACAACTTGGACCGGACTCACCCATTTACTGTCTAATATGGGGTAGATAATGCCAACATCTAGTAGCTTCAATACCTCGGCCTTCACTACCTCTTTCATGTGTGGGTTAAGTCTTCTTTGAGCATCTCGAGTGGGCCTTACTTCTTCTTTAAGGTAGATACTATGCTTGCACTTGGCTGGACTTATCCCCTTAATGTCAGCAATGGTCCATCCAATGGCAAATCTATGCTCCCTAAGAACTCTTAACAGCTTCTCTTCTTCTCTTCTACTCAAATTAGCAGCTACGATCACAGGTAAAGTCTTCTTTTCTCCCAAATAGGCATATGTTAAATGCTTGGGCAGCTGCTTTAATTCCAATGTTGGTGCCTAGATAATGGATGGAAAAAGAGTAGTATTAGTAGGTATGAGAGACTCAAATGGAGGAATATACTTACTTAAGTATTTTGGAGAGGTCTCAAGGAGGTGCACAGCTGTGATGATGTCATTAGTAACATCTTCAGGTTTTTGCTCAATCTCCACCATGAAGCTGTGGGTGAGAGTGGTCTCCAATGGATCAATGTGTTGAAGCTGAAAAGCTTGCTCGACAAAATTTTGTATCATACATACATTAAAGCATTCCAAATCATCTTGAGGCAGTTTTAATGCATCAAATATTTAAAATTCTATTTTCTCACAATTGATTTTCATACTTGATTATGCCCAAAACATAACGCGGTATTGTAGTACAGCTTTGGGGTGTCGATTCCACAGGGAAACAAACTAATTACAAAAGAAGGTGTAAACCTCAACACAAACGATAAAAGTTAAAATGACAAAATCTGAATTGTTGATTGTGTGAAAATTGTGTAAATAATTAATGGATAATATAATAAAGAAACAGCAAGGTTCTGGAAATCCTCCCTAGATTCGTTGCCTTAATCCTAACTTGATTCAGTTGTTTTTATCTCGATTACAAGTTTCACATCCCAAACAGGCAATCATCAAATATTCAATTAAATCGCATGTATAAACCCTAATGTAATTGATATGAATTATTCTTTACTTTCAAGAACACATGACCTAACTTATAAATTATCAAAAGATGATGATATATCTAAATGATAATGCCGCAGCAATGGACAAATCTATAAAAGAGATCTACCGGACTCAATCACACCCAAACAAATACACATAAGAAGACCATGACTAGACTTATATGGAAAAGAAGAATGCAATCACCGGACTAATAAGAAATCTACTAATTAAATTAAAGAATAAAACATAACAATGTTTAATGAAAATAATACCAAACTAAAACTGAATCAAATAAAGGAAAATAAGAACAACTACACCTAGGGATTCATCCCTTCGTCTTACTTGGAGACTAACCGGCCATGGGGCTCATGCGTCCTCGAGTTGCCTCCGGCCTCTCAACGACCATCACCCCCTTGGTAGCAAAAGCTTCGGTGATTCCTCATCTTGCCCTCCAAAAGTACTTTGGATTCCTCCTAAGGGCCCTCTAGATTGCTCCTAAAGGCCCTCTGGATTCACTTTCTGATGATCTCAGATTCTCCGATGGTCAAAGCTGAAGTGGAGTAGGCCTTTTATAGGGAAATACCACGAGTGCAATATGTTTCCAATCTGAGGTTAGATGTGGGATATTAGGAATGTGTTTCCAACCAATGTGGGATGTGGGATTTAAGCCTTCACATGCCCTTCAAGCTGAAATCCCGCACAGTCCGTACAGCCTCACCTTTGTCTACTTAAACTGCCATAACTTTCTCTAGAAAAATCATTTTTACGAACTGTAAAATTCTCTAGAAAATAGACTTCCGGATCTTTCTAAGCATATATGGCTCATCTCCGGGTTCTTCTTGTATCAATACATTTTAATTTGCAAAAATGATTGATCTGTATGGGTAATTCTGGCAATTTAGTGAAACTCTTTACCAGTGCGGGCATCAGCTGTTGCTCTTTTAAGCCCTCCATCTTGTCCTTCTAGAAGCATTCCTTCACTCCAGTATGCCTCAAGTCTTTGTGCCTCAAACAATGATAACTTTTCCTCCTCTTTTGAGCTTAAAGTACCTGAAAATGCACCGAAATAGATCAATGATCCAAGAATGATACTTTAGAGTTGTTAACGTATAAAAGTGAAATTAAAACCTAGATAAACCCTAAAATGATAACAATTAAGTACTGTTAAGATACATTTTATGGCTCTCATCACAACCCCCAACTAGCTTATTACTAGTCCCTAGTAATTCAAGCGAAAATAAGGGATGAATTCTATGGTAGGAGTTAAAAATAAAGTAAAGCAATGCTAGCGTTGAACCAAGAGTAATTCACTTTTTGTCTCAAAAATCGCACATAACATACAGCACATAGAATCATTAAATTTCACCTAAGTCCAAAAGTAATCCAAACATCAATCTTAAAATCGTTATTGACTCTTAACATCCATCTTACCACAAACCATTAATCCGAACACCCGGATGATTTTATTCATAACATTCATGAATACAAGTCTTGGCCTCTAAAACATGATAAATTTTGTGACTTCAATCACAAAAACAAGCTCCATATGCTTACATTTCAACCCATTCTCCACTATTGTAGAAAAATCACATTACATTGGATCAATAGGTCTTTAATAGGCTTATAATGTTAGGCTAAGGTAAAGGTTAAGAAAAAATGGGAAAGATTCACGAGAAAAAGAACTCAATCTCTTAGCTTTAAACACAATCACTTTTAAGCACTAGATAACCTTACTTCAACACCTAACTTTTTCGAGAATTTTTCATTGTTTTTTTCAAAATCACCACTTTTCTTTTCTTTTCTTCTTTCTTTGCCGTCATTCACTTTTCTTTTGTATTTTGGTGTAAGACTATTTAACTCCTTTTTCATATTTCTTTTCTTTTACATAACCCCGAACTAATCTCCTTTAATGTACTTGGGTTATGGTAGTGATATTTTCTCATATTTTCATCCTTACTCCTTTTAAGTGCTTCTCAAGAAATATGTATAGCTAAGTTCTTTTAAGAGAAGGGTAAGGATAAAATATTCTCTTTAGGCTCATAAAGGTGAGTAAATGGGCTATTGAAAGAAACAAGGCTCACTTCTTTTTCAAGAAAAGGCTCAAATAGATGACTAGTGGTAAATATAGCAATGGTAGGTTTAACAGGCTCAAATAGTCCAAAAATGGCCTATATCATATCCTAAGTAATGTGCATTCTAGGAATTCACCTCAAGTAGTTATCAAGTATGTTCTAGAGCTTGTCGAGACCACAAAAATATTCACAAAATAATCACACATAAAACTTTTCTAAATGTTTAAGACTAATCATACTATCTTACCACAAACTAGAGTCTCTAACCAAATGAAGATTGATGCTTAAATTAATTTTAAACCGAAGCACGATTTAACTTCTTCTAAATGCTATATGCTATCTCAATTAAGTTTATATCATTGACATGTGAATTAACTCAAAGGCTAACATCAAGCATGCTAAAAACAAACAAAAAAAAAAGGAAAATGACACCAAGCAGTTCAATGGAAAAAGAAAAAAAATGTATGGAAATAAAGAATATGGAAACAAAGAGATGCATTTCCTCCACCCCCAACTTAAAAATTGCATTGACCTCAATGTAAAAGAAAGAGTAAAGAAGACTTTTCTTATAGCCAAAGGTGCACATAAGCTGAAAATTGTGCTCCATCATTTGCATTGCTTCGTATATTTGTCCCTAAAAAAGAAATACTAAGTTAATACTGGAAAATAGCAAAATAATAATAATAAATAAGAAAAAGAAATATGAAAAACAGTAAAAATAAAAGGATATTTTGTGGGTTGCCTCCCATGAGAGCTAAGTTTTATGTCTTCAGCCAGATGCTCTTATTCTCTCTTAGATAAACATAGGTTGAATGCACCAGCCATTGCTTCATTGTCAAATTCGATGCTTGTATGCTTTGGAGAGGCCTCAAGGATGTCATCAGTAACATCCATAAATTCTGGCTCGATATATGCTCTTGTGAAGCCATGGGTGAGGGTGGACTCTAATGGATTAAGGTGCTGGAGCTTTTCCATGAATGAGTCAATCATGTATGCTTGGTGGGTTTCGTCCACATCCTCTGATTTTTTCGTTGTTAAGATGTGTAATAACTTACCACTTACTGTCTCAATGGCATTCACCTCCTTCACATTCTGTTGCACCAGGTGCTGACCATAAGAAGGGAACTTACCTTGCTCAGTCACACTCAAGTAGGTCATATTTATCTCTTTATGTTCTTCAACAACCTGCACAATTAAAGATTCAAGCCTTTGATTAGTCCTCCCCTGTGCTTCAATAAAAACATGTAAAGTGTCTTCTAAAGAACTCCTAGAAGACACGAGTGCATGATATGGTTCAAGATATGGTGCAGGGAGTTATGCAAGCTACTTGTTTTCAGACTTCCAGCTGAAATTGGGATGATTTCGCCATCCCGAATTATAAGTATCAGAGAAGGGTGTCAAAGGCTTCTTGTACATGCCTAAGGCATTACATTGTTCCTTATACATCCCTCTCATCTCAGCAAATATGGGACACTCTTGAGCGAGATGATCTACCCTGCCACACACAAAACATGGTTTCAAAGACGCTGCATGATTAGCTACTTGTGTTAGCTTTGAGCTTTTAGTCTTTAACACCTCTAGTTCCCTAGTGAGCATCTCGACCTTGGCCTTAAGGTTATCCTCTTCCCTAAGATGGTAAATTCCACCACCATTTGGGTTCCCTGTAAGTCATGACCTATTTGTGCTTTCAATAGCACTAGGTCCAGTCCGAGTGTGAGCTTTTTCAGTAAGCTCATTGAGGTACTCTATGGCCTCATCAGGATCTTTCTCCAAAAAATTCACCATTACACATCATCTCTACGAATTTGCGCTCTCTATATGTAAGTCCCTCATAAAAATAGCTCACCAAGCGCCAACTCTCATACCCATGGTGAGGGCACATACTCAATAACTCCTTAAATCTCTCCCAAGACTGATATAAGGTCTCACTATCCTTTTGTGCAAAGGTGGAGATTTGCCTTTTCAAAGTGTTGGTCTTATGTTAAGGAAAGTATTTGTTAAAGAAAGCCCAAGTCATCTCAGTCCACGACCCAATAGATCGTGGTCTTAGTAAGTATAACCAACTCTTGGCTCTATCATTCAAAGCGAAAGGAAAGAACTTAGGCCTCACAATGTCATCGGTTTCATCTTGACTATGAAAAGTCGCGACTACTTCCTCAAACTCTCTAATGTGCACATATAGGTTTTCATTATTCAAGCCATGAAATGTAGGGAGTAATTGAATCATCCTTGGTTTAAGAACTAATTGGCAAGTATTGGCTGGAAACATGATGCATGATGGTGTGGCTGTGCGTGTAGGGTGGAGGTAATCCTGAAGTGTCCTAGCAACATTCTCATTAAGATTATCGGCCATGTTAACAAAATCCTCTAAATTCTCACTTGGGTTTCCACTATTGGTTGATCTAGGTGAGGTTTCACTATCAGACTCGGAAGGAGAGGGTAATTCTAGTTCGAGTCCTCTATTGAATCTACCTCAGAAATCTTTCGGTCTAAGCATGCACCAAATGAATCAGAAAGAAACAAAATAATAATAAATAAATAAATAAAATCAAAAAATCAAAAATTAGAAAGAAAAAAAAGAGAACAATAATAAATAAAAATACTATAAAAATAAAGAAGGGAAAAAAAATAAAAAAAAATAATGCAGCAAGCTAAAAGAAGGAACGAAATTACCGCCTTTACAGATGCTGAAAAGAAAAACTATTTACAGTTCTTCTACCGTCATGTCAAAAGTTGACAATCTTCCTTATACTTAAGTGCGTTTCCCCGGCAACGGCGCCAAAATTCGATTACACCCAAAACATAACACGGTATTGTAATACAGCTTTGGGGTGTCGATTCCACAGGGAAACAAACTAATTACAAAAGAATGTGTAAACCTCAACACAAACGATAAAAGTTAAAGTGACAAAATCTGAATTGTTGATTGTGTGAAAATTGTGTAAATAATTGATGGATAATATAATAAAGAAACAACAAGGTTCCGAAAATCCTCCCTAGGTTCGTTGCCTTAATCCTAACTTGATTCAGTTGTTTTTATCTCGATTGCAAGTTTCACATCCCAAACAGGTAATCGATAAATATTCAATTAAAGAGCATGTATAAACCCTAATGTAATTGATATGAATTATTCTTTACTTTCAAGCACACATGGCCTAACTTATAAATTATCAAAAGACGACGATATATCTAAATGGCAATACCGCAGCAATGGACAAATCTATAAAAGAGATCTATCGGACTCAATCACACCCAAACAAATACACATAAGAAGAGCATGACTAGACTTATATGGAAAAGAAGCATGTAATCACCGGACTAATAAGAAATCTACTAATTAAATTAAAGAATAAAATATAACAATGTTTAATGAAAATAATACCAAACTACAACTGAATCAAATAATGGAAAATAAGAACAACTACACCTAGGGATTCATCCCTTCGCCTTGCTTGGAGACTAGCCGGCCATGGGGCTCATGCGTCCTCGAGTTGCCTTTGGCCTCTCAACGATCATCTCCCCCTCGGTAGTGAAAGCTTCGACGATTCCACAGCTAGTCCTCCAAAAGTACTTCGGATTCCTCCTAAGGGCCCTCTGGATTGTTCCTAAAGGCCCTCTGGATTCACTTTATGATGATCTCAGATTCTCCGATGGTCAAAGCTGAAGTGGAGTAGGCCTTTTATAGGGAAATACCATGAGTGCAATGTGTTTCCAATCTGATGTGGGATGTGGGATATAGAAATGTATTTCCAACCGATGTGGGATGTGGGATTTAAGCCTTCACATGCCATTCACGCTGAAATCCCGCATAGCCCGCACAGCCTAACCTTTATCTACTTAAACTGCCATAACATTCTCTAGAAAAATCATTTTTATGAACCGTAAAATTATCCAGAAAATAGACTTCCGGATCTTTCTAAGCATATATAGATCATCTCTTGGTTCTTCTTGTATCAGTATAGTTTAATTTGCAAAGATGATTGATCTGTACGGGTAATTTTGGCAATTTAGTGAAACTCCTTTCCAGTGCAGGCAGCAGCTGTTGCTCTTTTAAGCCCTCCATCTTGTCCTTCTGGAATCATTCCTTCACTCCAGTGTGCCTCAAGTCTTTGTTCCTCAAACAATGATAACTTTTCCTCCTCTTTTGAGCTTAAAGTACTTGAAAATGCACTGAAATAGATCAATGATCCAAGAATGATACTTTATAGTTGTTAACGTATAAAAGTGCAATTAAAACCTAGATTAACCCTAAAATGATAATAATTAAGATGTATTTTATGACTCTCATCAATACTCACTATGCCTTTTTTCACACAAATCTTAGTATCGATAGTTTTCATGAAGGGTCTCCTTAATATGATGGGCAGGGGTAATGGCATAGGACATTCCTCCATATCTAGCACAGTAAAATCAGCCGGTAGAATGAACTCTCCCACCTTAACTAGTACGTCCTCAAGAATACCCCTAGGTCTCTTAATACACATATCCGCCAACTGCAAGGTAATGGAAGTCGGTTGTAGCTCCCCCAAACCTAGGGTTTCAAATACCGTGTATGGTAGTAAGTTTATACCCGCTCCTAAATCTAGTAATGCTTTCTCAAATAGTTGATCACCTATTCTACATGGAATAGTAAAACTACCCGGATCTTTTAGTTTTGGTGGGAGTTTTCTTAATAGCACAACACTTACTCCTTCAGTTAATGCTACTGTTTCATGCTTTTGAAACTTTCTGTTATAAGTGCAACAATCTTTTAGGAACTTAGCATAGGCAGGTATTTGGTGAATTGCATCTAATAAAGGAATGTTAATTCAACTTTCCTCAAGGTTTCAAAAATATTAATCAGTTTATTGTCTTTCTTTTATTTTACTAACCTTTGCGGGAAGGGTGGAGCATTCACCTTCTCTGTTTCATTTACCCTTGATGCTAATGGTTTCTCTTTGGATGCTATTGCAGACTCATCGGACCCTATCACCTTACCATTTCTCAAAGTTTTGACAGCCTTCAGTTGTTGATCCCCCCTAGGGTTGGGTAGTGTTTGAGCTGGAAGCTCACCTTGCTTTCTGCCACTTAGCTCTTTAGCTAGTTGTCCCATTTGTACCTCTAACCGTTGGATGGCTAGTTCATGTTTTGCTATGGTTTGTCTTACTTTAGTCCAGAATTGCCTTTCATCTGCCATGAACTGATCTTGTGAGGTCATTAATTGTTGTTGCTGAGTGGCCAATTGTCTCACAAGACTTTCGAGGTCATTCTTCTTTTGTTCGAGAGCAGTATGGACTGCTGGTTGGGAGTTTCATTGCTGCTCTTGCTGGTTAAGGGTATTTTGATTGTTGTTCCAAGAGAAATTTGGGTGGTTCCACCATCCAGGGTTGTAAGTGTTTGCATATGGGTTGTTTTTTGGTGGATAGTTGTTAGGTCCCACGTAATTTGCTTGTTCCGGATCTGCAGATGAATACAAAGGACACATATCAGTATTATGATCAAATTGGGAATATATTGCACATACTTGGAGTGGTATAGCTGGTAGGCTAAATAAGGCATTCTGAGCAGCCATGACTTTAACCAACAGGTCTAGTTTCCTCTCCACAACAGCTATTTTAGGAGAAGATCCTCCATTTAAATTTACCTCATACATACCCTTACTCTTGGTTATATGTCTACCTCGAGAGGAGAACTACTGAGTGTGTTCACTTAGGGTTTAGAAGAGCTCCATAGCTTCTTCATTTCTTTTCTCCATCAGCACTCCTCCACAACCTGAATCAACAATACTTTTGTTAGTATCACTCAAACCTTCATAAAACGCTTGTACCAGTTCATCTTGAGGTAAGTGGTGATGTGGGAATTTGAGTAGCAGCTCGTTAAAGTGTCCCCATGCTTCGAAGAAGATGTCCCCATCCTTTTGTTGGAAGGACTAAATCTTCTTCCTCATTTGCCTTGTCTTTTGGGCTGGGAAAAACTTCCTCAGGAATTTGCTAGCCAACTCCTCCCAAGTGTGGATAGAAACTGTAGGCAAAGAATTGTACCATAGTTTAGCATTATATTTTAAGGAAACAAGGAACAAAATTAACCTTATTCCTTCTTGGTCTAGCCCTCGGATGTGCTGGAACTTGTAAAGGTCGAAGAACTCTCGAAGGTGCAAGTGTGGATCCTCATTAGGTGTACCCCTAAAGTGAGTCAATGCACTCAATATTTGCGAAGATATGTAGTAGTTGCCTTCTACCTCAGGTTGATATGCAATACAAAATGGTTGGTCAAGGTTCTGTGGGATGAAGGATTGCTTCATCGGTACTCGTGCAGGTGGTTGCTGGTTTTTGAGCTGTTCTGCCATTGGTGCTTCGTTCTCGAATTCTTCTTCGTTCTCCTTGAAGTTGTTCCTAAGCCTTTGTCAGATGGTCTGCTCAAGCTCAGGATCGAGGGGAAAGAATGTTGGATGCCGGGATCGAAATTCGTGCATAAATCAGGTAAACCAGCTTCAGTGCAGTAGTTCAACTCTGCTGCTCGGGTAACTCTTAGCCCTAATTGCGCTCGATCGCACAAGAGGGTGCGCTTGATCACAAGTGTCACAGAAAGTTCTGCTGATGCCCTGAAACAAAAAGGAAATCAATTAGGGTTTGATAAAAATAAAGATAATAAACAAAAACTTAAAATTTTTAGAGAAATTAAAGTAAGAATAACGATGATTAAACTAAACGAAAGTAATTCTAAAAGGAAATTTAGCGCAATTCCCGGCAATGACGCCAAAAACTTGTTGTGTGTTTATCTACCTAAATAATTAAGTAAATAACCTTACAGTTTTACTTGCAAGTGCACAAGATCAATAGTAGTATAATGTGCAAGTGCGAGATCATTTCCACAGGGATTGGTGAATTTCGGTTTTAGAATTAGTTTCTTAATAAAAAGATAGAAATAACAGTTAAGTGTGATTTGAATAATAATAAGGACATAGAGCTTTGATATCCACCTCTAATTATACTTTCCCAACAAGTAATGTGTCAATGCACTAGCCTTATCATGAATATCTAATGGTTGCCAACCTAAGGGCATGATATCTACTCCTTAAGCTATTGATTTCCCTAAGCACCGAGTTAGGCATGGTATCTACTCTAACTCTTTTCTTTCTTAAGGGATTCAGCATGGTATCTACTGAGTTGTTCCTTAAAATAGCATAAGATTTATGGAAATCAGCAACCACATGAGAGCTAGGGCATGGTATCTACTCCCGGTTTCCCATGTTGATTAATCTAAGAATCCGGTGTGGATATCTTTTGTTACCATTGTTAGGCCCAAGACTCGGTCATCTAAATTGGTCTAACTAACTAATCCATACCACATGCACATATTGATCATACATACACATATGAGGAATGTAAATAAACACAAGCATTAATCAAGTTAAGCATCATAATCAAGGTTATTACAAAGATAATCAATGAATATATATATATGGGAAAGCATAACTAGGGCTTCAATTGAGCCCTATAAAGAGTTAGTTACTCATGTTGTCTAAGATAAGCATCATAACATAAACTAAACATAAAATATAAAACCCGAAGAATACTTTGGAGACGGGTTGTCAATCCTCTCCAAAGCTTACAACTATGAGCTAAGCAAAAGATAAAAGAAGTGATCTTCTCTTGTGTGTGTTTACAGGTGTATTTATAGGGTTTGAATAACCCTAGAAGACTCTAGAAACCCTAAACTTTCTAAAACGTAAAACCTCCTTTATTTACAAAATTGGTTATGTTGTTTACTGTTCACGCCCGTACATGTGTACTCGATCGCATTCATTGTGCACTCAATCGCAAGGCTGCGCTCGATCCTTCTTGTGTGCGCATGAGCGCTTATTTACTCGATCGCACCAAATAGTGCGCTCGATCGCACTTTAGCAAGTAGCTGCTCCAGGATTTCCAGACTTCTTCCTTTAGGTGCCAAAAATGCTTCTTTTTATCCAATACCCTATAAAAACATGTGAAACACAGAAATGAAGTAAAATGGACTAAATTAACATAACTGAGGACTTAACAAATGTAAATAAAGGGGCTTAAATATGAATATTTAAGCACCTATCAACTACCAAAAGAAGTTTAACCAACCTTTTTGGCTAAGGAAAGTTTCCACGTGTGGGGATAATCCTCAGAGATTCCACGCACCCTTGTGCATTTGGTAAGTTTGAAGGATTGGTTTGGTTACGATTTAGAAAACCAATTATGTGTGTATGGCTGACTTTGACGAACTTTCTCTTATTATTTTTTTTCTTTCCACTCTTTTCTCTCTTCTTTTGTGTGATACTTTCTCTTTACTACACTTTTCCCTTTGCTCTCTCTACACTTCTCTCTTTGTGTTATGCTTCACCCCTCTCTTTCTTTGTTATGCCTCTACCCATTTTGCTTTGTGTTAACATAGGGATATTATAGGAGAAGGATGGGCTGCCTAGGTGAATAAAAAAGAAAATAAAAATAATGAAAACAAAGGGTGTGGCCAGCCATAAAGAAAGAGGAAAGAGGGGTGCAACTTTCGAGGTGAAAAGGTGAAAGCTTGAAGTGGTATGATGTGTTTAAAAAAAGAAAAAAAAAGAAGAGGTAGACTTCCTCTCTTAGCGATCATGAGAAGAAGAGATGGGGAAATTTTTTAGGTGATAAGATGGAATATAGAAAAGGAAAGGCGTGTTTGACAAAGCAAAAGCGGAGAGAAGGACTTCCTCTCTTGGTGGTCGGTCATGAGAAGAAGAGATAGAGCAATTTTTCATGTGGAAAAGTTGGACTTTGACACATAGGAAAAAGTGCGAGCTTACAAAAGAAATGTCCAATTAACAAGGCAAAAAGGGAAGGAGAAAATTTCTTCTTAAGACACATATATAGTCGGCCATGTAAGTAAGGAAAAGTGCTGTTTATTTATGTAGAAAATGGGTCTTTGACACACGGGAACATGTGAGAGCTTGCAAAGGAAATGTTAAATTAACAAGGCAAAAAGGGAAGGAGAAAATTTATTCTTATGTCATTCACATTGCCGATCATGGGAAAGGAAAGGAGAAACAAATTTGGTGCATAAGAGAGAGCTTATCTTTAAAAGTGGAGCCAATCAAAATGTGTCATGTGGTAGGTGAAAATGGAAATTCACTCACAAAATTGGATGGTCTTCTTGGACTTGGATTTTGAACCAAAAGTGTTTTGGGCTAGCAAAAATAAATGGACTTTGGTGGCTTTTAGGTTAGACAAAAATGAATTGAAGGCTTTAGGCTTGAATTTGGTTGAATCAAATATGAACAATTGATTTGAGCTTATGGTGAATTTCAGGGACTGAAAAAAATGTCTTCTAATTGGTTCTATTCCAAAATTAAATTCAAACCTTTGAATTTACCAAGTATGAGGTTATAGGATCAAAGATTTGTCATTGGAACCCACATGTAGCCCTTTCAAAATTTTAGAACGAAATTTGGTATCTACAATAGGTCTGTAATGACCCATCCAGAATGGGTCCTACTCGAAGTGGCTCCATTACCTTTCAGCATTGAGCACCTTGACTTATGATGCAAACATATAAATTTACAAATCAAAGTACATTCCTTAACATTCAAATCAAACATGTGCAAATATACATCTTTATATACATGATGTTTTTCGATACTACAAATCAATTCTTAGAGTTTTGCAGAAGACATAGTAAAAAGGGAAATTATCTTAATTATCTCTATCTTATATACTTTTACAATTTCTAAACTAAGATAAGAAAAAAAAAAACTTGAACTCCTAAAGGGCTCAAGAGGTGAGGATGTCGTGGTCAAGGATCTTACTAAGGTCTCCTTTCAACTTCGACTATAAAACATCCGACACTTTCTTGAAATGTTACCAAAATAAAAGGGTGAACTAAAAAGCTCAGTGAGAAACACATTACTAGAAGTAATCACTTTGAAAAGAAATTTTATTAATTATCGATCTTATTGCATAAGTCCTTATAGAATTTAAAAGTATAACACGGTTTTTATATATAACTTTCGATTAATTTTCTTATTACAAAGGAAAATAATCCCCACAACAATATAAAATCAACCAATTACTAGCAACATTATTTTCGATATCTTTCGATTAACTACACTTAACAATTTTTTCCCTTCACCAAGTCTATCACATTACATGCCCCTCATGGGTTAATCATCAATTATGCACCAATTATCAAGTATGAATGCAATGTAATGCAATGCGATGTTCACTTCTTTATTCACTTCTCTTCATTCCAGTTTCAATTAATTTTTATTTTCCTTTTGTTGGCTAATCATATAGTAATTGGAACGTCTCCCCAACACAATTAATTTGTCAACTCCCTACCCCTTACTTCTCAACAATGTGGATCCCTTCCCTACCCCTTTATCGGGTAGGGTTTCAACTTCAACAATTAGGATCCTCACTTTACCCCTTATCGGGCAGAGTCTTACTCTTTCAAACGATTGTTCTATTCACTACACACTTTATAATTAGAAGCAAAGAGAGACAAGTTTTTACCTTAATTTTTCCAAGAATTTCTCATCCCTTTTTTTACTTTCTTCCTCTCATTCTTCCCCTTTCTCTTTTCTCTTCTTTATCTCTCTTTTTCTTTCCTCTCTCTCTCGGTTCTTCTAGAGAAATCTAGTAAATGTTGGATTATCTCCCTATCTCCTTTTATTTATACTTCAAACTCTTCTTGAATTGCAATTTCACCATTTCATTCTTCCTTTCTTTCACAAACTACTCCAAACACTTTAAAATTTTGAAATTTCCCCCGAAACAAAAAATAATAAGTACTCAAAATTCTTATCTTATAAACTTGTTTCAAATTTCATAAGTCCCAAGTGAAATGATTACAACTTAAATTCGAACAAGAAAAGCCAATTAGGCATCATAATGTTGTCCAGTGATTTAAAATATTCTAATTTAAATATCGGCCTCTACAATTCTCCCCAACTAATAAAAATTTCGTCCTTGAAATTTCCTTGACTATGGTTCACAAAACATCATGATTATCACCTTCCTAGGCCATCTCATCTTCTGAAGTACACTCTTCAAATTTTTCACTTCCCTCAAGATTACATTAGAAGATCCCAATTCTATCTCACAGCTAATCTGGACTTTCTTTATATTGTTATCAACCAACTAGTAAATCACTTAGAGTGATAACATACCAATTTAATCGACTCCATCTGATCTAACTAGAAACTCTTTTTACTTAAGAAGTGGGGCTTGCCCTTCTATCAACTACTCATTCTCATATTTTATCTCAATTTCTTCCATTCATTTCCTCTTACTAACCCTCAAGCTGAATATTCTTAAACAAAAGTATTTCTCAACATCATTCCCTTTTTACATCCTTCTTTTACCATTGAGCTTTCAAAAACTAAAACTTTACCATTTGATACTCCTCTCTACATTTTGTATTTCCATCTTGACATCACACTTCAAGGGCCTCCAAAGCGACCCAACTTTATTTATGATTCTCTCCAAAGATACCACTTCGTTAAGATACTTACCGACTAATCACTTTCTCTCATCGTTCGATAATTTCTTCCTTTTAAGCATACAATACTAAGGACCTATCAACAGTGTTATCTAGATTTTTATACTTACTTCAAATTAATCATTTACTCAAATCCTTAATTCCTTTACTTCATAGTTCAAATCTACCTATGGAAAAAGAATAATCAACTAAAAGTCATCCTTTCAATCATTTAAGAAATTCAAGCATCCAACAAACAAAGTAATTCTATTAGTGATTTATTTTCTCTACGCAACGAATCTCTTAGCTTTAGTCTAACCTTCTCACTAATTATTTTCATCAAAAACTTAATTTATCCACTACGAACTAGGGTGTGCTTACCAATAAATCTTATATAACTCATCACAGTAGTAGTAGTTAAGCATTTTATTCTCCATTACCACTCTAAACTGAGTAATCTTTCTTTAACAAGATAATGCGTTGTAATCCTAATCATAACTTTGCTTGTATAATGTTAATCCAATTGCTCTCATTTATAGTTAACCAATCTGCATTCTATGACTTTCTTCTCTAACTTCAATTCTTAGTTGTCTCAAATTGTAATTTGATTAATTTGTCCTTAACCTCTACTTAAGTTTTCCAATGAGTTTAGCCACATAGCTTATCTTTTGACGCTGATCATACTTTAAAATTATCACTCTCTTCATTATTCCAAAACAATTTCGTTCCTCTACATATCTTCCTACAATAAATTTTCTACTTATCCCCCGAGTCATATACTCTACCCCAAAAATTGCATAGAGTATCTCCTCATTTAAACCTGATGATTATTAATCTTTGTATTAACAAGACTCATTTCCACTTCTCAAACAGACACATTCCTCTAAATCCAACCTTTTACTTGATCATACCTTTAGCATCTCAAATCATACTTAGAATTTATTTTAAAACTTGAATCTTTATTTCTTCCCCATCTCATCATTTTATACTTTTATTCTTTTTTTATTATTTTTAACTATCACATCTCCAATATTAACTATAGCTTCTCATTATTCAACATTATACTTCATAAAAAAAATTCTAATTGAATCATCAATCAAACATAAGTCCAATAATTTTTTTTCCAAGCCTAATATTCTCAACTTCTTGATTTGTCAACACAATCATTAATCTTAAGAAATTACTCCATCTCCTTTTAATTCTAGAAATAAAACTAACACTAAACATCCAAAAAGTTTCCTCGCTTATAAAATTTTGGGTGGTAACATAATTTCCTCATTTTGTACTTAATTTTTATCATTTAACTCACCGAACAATAGTATCTTTATATCTTTATCCCACCTTTACCTTTCTAACATACCTTTATGCACTCAACATACTTTCTTAACTCAGCTAAACTTTCAACTCCTTTTATTTTCTCGATTCTCCTTCTTGTTCGTTGAAGAAGTTAAAACTTATAGAAAACCACTCAACACTTCACTTCAACATTTTCTTTGATAACCCTGGTGTCTAGCCACATGATGTATATCGAAACCAAACACTCCGTTAAATTCACTATAACTAATCATCATCTGATATAATTCTTAATCAAGGCTGATTTTTCCCTCATATTCTAGTAAAAATCAATCCTCATCTCTTTAACTCTTCCCGATAAATTCCTTAATTAGTTCAAGATCTTTTCTTTTTACTTTACATTAAACTTCTTCATAAAATCATAACATTTAATAACTTCTAATATATTTAACTATCTCCTTTACTAAACATTTTTCCCAACACTATCCTTTTCCCAAGGTCGCTCTTAAATTATGACTTCTTTCTTGAATTTCTTCTTCTCTTTTCCCAATTCCCGTCGCTGTCTTGACCTTAATAAAAGGTTGGAGGATTCTGAGAAAAACCTAGAGTATAGCCGCACCCTTTGCAATAGCTTAAAAGACCTCCTCGATGCCAAGGCCACTAAGATCGAGGGTTTGAAGGCCACCATACCTGAAATGAAGGAGGCCAAGGCCTTCGTGATGGCCTAGGTAAAGACGGTCAAGACCTAGAAAGATGCGACCAAGGCTGAAGTGGCAAGGATGACCTAAGAGAAGAAGGCAGTAGTGAATAAGGCCTCTGAACATGCCATGGCCTCTTTCAAGGAGTCCTAAGAGTTCAACGATGCCGTTAGGAAGTCCTCTGGGCATTTTATCTAAATGGCTTCGAAGAAGCCATAAAAAAGGTTGAGAAGACATACCCAGAGCTAGATTTCTCTATATTCGAGCTTAGGACTTCTAATGATAAGGCTATTATTGCGGAGGATGCAGAGGAGGAGGTCCAAAACTTCTCCTGCACTATTGAGGTAGATAAGGAGAATGTAATTGTAGACTAGGGCATTTTCTTTTAAGAATTTTGTATTGTAAGGCTGTTAATGCCTTTTTGTCAAAAAAAATCTTCTAAGTTAATAAAGATCTCTTATTTTTTGGTGTAATGTCTATCTTTTATTCTTTTTACTTTTCTTGTTAGTTTGAGATGAAAGCAAGGAGTCCGATGAGGAGAAACTTGGAGCTTCTTCCTCGATCTATTTCCTAATAGAAGTGGCTTAGAGCCTAAAGACAAAGATAATTTCAAATAAAATAGATACGGATCTTCTTTATTGATAATATGAATTAGAGAATTAAATGCTAAAGGAGCTCATCTTTTATTGATAATATCTTGAGATTACATAAATTGGAGAAATATGAGAAATTCTAAAAGATGAAGAAAACAAGGGAAGTTTTACTGCTAAAACATGCGAAGATTTTCAATGTTCCAAGTCCGAGGTATTGGCTTACCATCCAGATCCTCGAGTTTGAACTACTGGCTCATTATACTCTTTTGATACCATAGGGTCCCCCCAATTTGGGCGGAGCTTTCCTATCTCTCGACGATGGGAGACTTCATTTTTCTATAGCGCTAAGTTGTGTAGCTTAAAAGTTCTTCAATGGACTCGAGAATTGTTATATCTCGTCACCCTCTGGTGATAAGCAACTAGCTTGATTAGGGTTTTATCGTTTTCTTCATTAATAAGATCGGTGTTCATCTTGATGGCTTCTTCATTATTGGCTTGGTTGAAGCTTTACACTCGTAATGATGGCGTCCCTATTTCGAGGGGGATAACAACATTTTACCCATTGGCTAGGAAAAAGAGAGTTTCTTTAGTGGGAGTCTACGTGGTCGTCTAGTAGGCCCATAGGACATTAGTTAGGTGTTTAACCCATTGTTTATTGGCATCGTCAAGTCTCTTCTTGATTCCTTGCAAGAGAGTCCTATTGGTTACTTCGAATTGATCATTAGATTGTGGGTAGCAAACTAAGGAGAAGTGGTGCTCAATCTGGAGTTCTTGACAAAAGGATTTGAATTAAAAGTCATCAAATTTTTTGTTGTTTTGATGATAAACATCCTCGGTATACCAAATTGACATACTATTGACTTCTAGACAAACCCTTGGGTTTGGTAATCGGAGATGCTTGCAAGGGGCTCGGCTTCCGTCCATTTGGTGAAGTAGTCGATAGCAGTTATCAGATGTTTCTTTTGCCTTGGAGCTTCTTGGAAAGGATCGAGGATGTCTGTTTCCCTCATAGAAAAGGGAAGTGGACTAGTGATTGACGTCAGCAAATTGTTGGTCACAGGACACTGAGGCATACTGCTGACAAGTCTTACACCTTTTGACCATCTCATTAGCATTACGAAGAATATTGGGCCATTTATAGTCGTGGTGGAGTATCTTAAGGGTCAAAGCTCGGCCTGATAGGTGATTCTCATATATGCTCTCATGAACTTCTCGAAAGCCGTAATATGCATCGGTAGCCCTGAGGTATTTTAGATAAAGAGTGGTGAGACCCTTTTTGTATAGTTATCCTTCGATGATAGTGTATCGTAAAGCGCAAGAGATAAGCTTCATAGCTTCATTCTTCTAGTTGGGAAATGTACCATCTCTCAATTACTAGAGAATTGGATCCATCAAAGATTGCTCTTTGACTATAGGCATGATTGGGACCTCATCAATGTTGGGTGCATCAAGGATCTTGAGATAGACCACTTGGGTGAGGTTAGACTATATGGAGAAGGTGACTCATGTTAAAGCATATGCCTTTGAATTATGCGCTCAGAATACTTAAACTATTTGGAACTTCTTGAAGGTTGCGGCAAGTTCTCAGGCTTTTTCAAGATACCTAATGATTTTTGCTCTTCTAGCCTCATACTCATTTGTCATTTGGTTGACCAATAGCTGGGAATCACTGTGTGCTTCTAAGGCTGCAACAGTCAATGTCTTTGCTAGCTTCGTCCCAATAAGTAATGCCTCATACTTGGCCTCGTTGTTTGAGGCTTTGAATTTAAACCTTAATGCATACTCCACCATAAACCCTTCAAGATTTTTAAGGATAAGGTCAGTTCCCCTGTTATTGTGGTTGGAGGATCTATCAACATACAGAGTTTAACTCAGTATCTACTCATATTCCTCGAACTCGGGTATTTCAGAGAATGTGTGATGAGAGTCATAAAATGCATCTTAATAGTATTTATTTGTTAGCATTTTAGGGTTGATCTAGGGTTGAATTACACATTTACACCTTAACAATGCTAAAGTATCATCCCTCGATCATTGATCTATTTCGGTGCATTTTTAGGTGTTTTGGGTTCAAAAGAGATGGAAAAGCTATCATTGCTTAAAGCACAAAGATTCCATGCATATCAGAGTGAAGGAATGCTTCGGAAAGGACAAGATGAAGAGTTTATGAGTAAGAAGTTGAAGGTAGTGTGTGTCGCGGTGCCCAAAACATTGCAAGATCCGGACACCAGTGTGCACCGCGGCCTGGGAGGGTCTGGGCCGCGGCCTCCAGAAAGTGAAGAAAATGAACCCCTGTTTTCCTAATTAGGGTTTAGTTGATTGTTTAGACCCAAAACACCCTTGGACCTTTGTATTATAAATAGATCACTTAAGGTTTGATAAAGGGAACACCATTAAGGCTAGAAAACACAAGAAGGCTACTATATTCTCCTCTATCAAAGTGTTCAAGCATGAGCCTCATGGCCAACTAATCTTCAAGCAAGGCGAAGGGATGAATCCCTAGGTGTAGTTGTTCTTCTTTTCCGTTATTGATTCAGTTGCAGTTTGGATTTATTGTCAAAACATTGTTATGATTTACTCTTTGATTTAATTAGAAGATTCCTCTTAATTCGGTGATTATATCTTTCTCCTCGATATAAGTCTAGTCGTGCTTTTCTTATGTCAAGATTGATTGAATGTGATTGAGTCCGATAGATTTATCTTTTAGGTTTGTCCATTACTGTGATATTGTCATTTCTTGATAAATCTATAGGATAGGTCATGTGTGCTTAAATCGAAAGTAAAAAGTAATTCATATCAATTACATTAGGGTTTACATATGCTTAATTGAATATTTACCGATTGCTTGTTTGGGATGTGAAATTAGTAATCGAGATAAAAACAATTAAATCAAGATTCGAATAAGGAAACGAACCTAGGGAGGATTCTCGGATCCTTGTTATCTCTCTATCATATTCTTCATTATATTTACACAATTTTCTCATATTACTTCACTATCAAAACTAAGATTCTCTCACTTGATCTTTATCGTTCGTGTTAAGGTTTACATTTTTCCTTTGTAGTTTACTTTTCCTCATGGGATCTATTGGAAATCATCTTGATAAGATGCCTAGGTGGTGATCTTCCAAACACCCAAGTCTAGAATGACTTGTAGAAAGAAATACAGCAATCGAAAGCAAGAAAGAAAATAAGACAAACGATTTGTTATCGAGGTTCGGCAATAGCCTACGTCCCTGTGAGTTCCTCTGAACTCTCTGCACTAAATCAATGATTCTTTACAATTATAGCAACCCTCTTTAAGAAGCTCAAGTTCTTGAAGAAACCAAGAAGAGAACAAGAAAGTGATAGACCTATTACAATGCTTTCTATCAATTCTATACAACTTTATCTTCTTTACAACCAGCCTCTCTACAATGAGTCCCTCTTGTATGTCTGTGTCTTTGCACTCTCACACAATTCTCTCATTCACACACATATCTCACAAGTTACATTACATCACATTCTTTTTTTGTTGAGAATTAAGCTAGGTGACCTTTTATATAGTGCACCAACTTCTTGTCCAATCTTGTGTGTCATTCTCCACCCTTAGATCTTGATGACCACTTAACCATGGCCCTCCATCAATATAAGTGGTGTTGTGCATTTTAACCTTGTATTCACGCACCTAAGAAGAGGTTTAAGCAAGCTGTCCATGTGTGCTTTAGTTTACTTAGCGCCTAGGCGCTGAACAAGGGGCGGTGAGGCACTAGGCAAAGCTCTTTTGCACCACATTTCTGGGCGGTACGGCGCTGGTGGAGGGGCGGTGCGGCGCTGCCTTCTTCAGAATGCCTCCTTGCTGGGTGATGAGGTGCTGATGAAGGGGTAGTGAGGCACACACTGATGCTGCCTTTCACACAGCAGTGCACACTACTTCGCTTTGTTGTTTAGGGGTGTGCACACACACCCAAATGGATGCACACACATGTGTGCACTCCTTTAACATGCTGTATTTTAATCTTCCAACCTTGGTTTAGACTTTAACCATCTTTGAACCATGTTTAGACATGTTTAAACCTTAGACAAATACCAACAATCTCTACCTTTGTCTAAGTGTTTAAACCCAAACCATTGTGCAGAGAGCTTCAGGATCCAAACTCATCTTGAGTCATTAATTAACCAACTCCAATCCTAAGTAATCCAAGGCAATGATTGAACTTACTTAGAGGTAGAACTTTAGTACCTAAATTCGCAGGATTTTCTTCCATGGCTACCTTGTCCACATGGATGCATCCTTTCGTAACATTTTCTCGAATAAAATGATACCGAACATCCATATGCTTTGTCCTCTCATGGAACACTGGATTTTTACACAAGTACAATGCACTTTGACTATCCGAAGACACCACCATCTACTCTTTTAGGATCTTCCACTCGTCCAACAACCCTTTGTACCCCATAGCCTCATTTATGGCGTCCGTAGCCGCTATGCATTTTGCCCTGGTTGTTATGAGTGCTACCACCGGCTGCCACTGAGCCTTCAAGTACCTCAACATCCACTTCATCCCAAGCCAATGCTATTTTTCGGGATTACTCACAAATTTGCTGAGAACACCCATTGCCCAAGAAACCCTTAACCAGTTTCTCTCCTTTTCTTGGATTCTACACATCCCAAGGATCTTTTGTGTAAGGCTGAGATCATTCATCTCGAACTCCTCACTGAGTTGAGATTTAAACCTTTTCATCCTCTTCCTGCTGTTCCGAACCAACGGCACATCATCGACATAGATGATGATACTCACCATCTTTTCCTCTTTGTGTCTAGGTGAGAAAGTTTCTATGAAACCTATATCTTCTCTTCTCGTGTACCCCTTCGTCACCAGCCTAGCCTTATTTCGGACTTCATCTCCTGGAGGGTACCCTTTTTTGATCTTGTAAGTCCACTTACAATCCACAACTCTTTGATTTCCCGAAATGTCCACCAATTCCCAAAAGTTGTTCTTCCTCAAAGAATCCATTTCTTCCTCCATAGCTAGCTGCCACTTTGACAAATCCTTACATTCTATGGCTTCCATGTAAGTTTTTGGTTCGACCTCTCCTTCTGTCCAAGGAGCTGCTGCATCTGTAACATCCACAAACCCATATCTTGAAGGTGGTCCGACCAGCCTTCTTTCCAGGTCTATTGTGAGCTGATAGTCCTTCCGACTCCCTGCATCATCTTCTTTCAGTTCAGCCTCCTCTTGAGTGTCTTGAGCTTGGCATTCATCAATGGGCTCTACCTGGTCTAAAGCCTCTTGCCTTCCTTGCTCTACCTGAACCAAACTCTCCTTGATGCGATGCTCCACAACTTTTGGACTGGTTTGCTCACTAGCCCTTGCAGGGTTAGTTTCTTCCAAATAGGGAAATAACAATTCATTAAAATTAACATCCCTACTTATTATGAGTTTCAATCCTTCTTTCTCTAAGAACCATAACCTATACCCCTTAGCTCCTTTCCCATATCCTAGAAACACACATTTTCTAGATCCTGGGCTAAGTTTATCATCCTTTTGTTGTGCATACGCAGCACACCCAAAAGTCCTAAGTTTGTCCAACTCAAGGGGTTTTGCACTCCACATCTCCATGGGAGTCTTGAGCTCTAAAGCTCTAGAGGGTGATCTATTTACCAAGTATGCAACTGTAGCCACAGCTTCTCCCCAAAAATATTTTGGTAAACCAGATCCTATTAACATGCACCTAACCTTTTTCCTAAGGGTCTTATTCATCCTCTTAGTTACTCCAATTTGCTGAGGACTTTTCACAACCATTCTATGTCTTAGAATGTCATTTAACCTATAGAATTGATCAAGTTCTTGGTTAAATAATTCTAAGCCATTATTGGTTCTTATCCCCTTAACTACCCTGCCCATTTGAGTCTCTACCAGCCCTTTCCACACAACTAATTTATTCAAAGCATCTGATTTATTTTTAACCAAATAAACCCAAACCTTTCTTGAATAATCATCAATTAGAAACAGAAAGTAAACATTACCTCCCTGTGTTGGTGTCCTTGCTGGTCCCCAAAGGTTCGCATGAATGTAGTCAAGAATGCCCTTAGACTTGTGCACTTCGGTGTTGAAGCTGACCCGATGTTGTTCCCCAAGAACACAGCTCTTGCAGAAATCGAGTTTCTCTACCTTGTCACCATCAAGTACTCCATTCTTGCTGAAAACTTGCAGCTCTTCTTTGCTTATATGTCCCAAGTGTTTATGCCAAAGAACCGCCTTTTCCATCTCAGCCATCAAGCTTGCTACTTAATTCTTGATGTCTGTGTCTCCGATCATCTCATAGAGACCATCCTTCATTGTTGCCTTGATCACTACCAAAGATCCCTTGGCTACCTTGATCTTTCCTCCCTCTATCTTGCATGTGTACTCCATGGAATCCAGCTGCCCCAATGAGATCAAATTCCTCTTCACATCTGGCAAATACATCACATTCCTCAGCAGCCTTGTCATCTTCTTGCAATCTTTCTTGACATGACCCTCCTTATAGCAGTAGTAGCAACTCTTCCCTCCAAATCTTGGTTTAGAGTGCTCTCCTCCCATGGCTCTCTCCTCTACCTTTGTCCTGGTAGTAGCCATGCATGTTCCTTTGCACCACATTTGGGGCAGTGCAATGTTGCTCTTCTTCAGAATGCCTCTTTATTGGGTAGTGAGGTGCTGGTGAAGGGGTAGTGAGGTGCACACTGATGCTGCCCTTCACACAGTAGTGCGCACTACTTTGCTTTGTTGTTTAGGGGTGTGCACACACACCCAAATGGATGCACACACATGTGTGCACTCCTTTAACATGTTGTATTTTAATCTTCCAACCTTGGTTTAGACTTTAACCAAATTTGAACCATGTTTAGATATGTTTAAACCGTAGAAAAATACCAACAGGATCGACACCTCAACTATACACAATAACCACGTGTTAGTTTGAGCGTAATCAAATTTTGGCGCCGTTGCCAAGGAAACACACTTACATATAAGGAAGATTGTCAACTTTGAGACAAGATGGTAATATCATTCCTTCCTTTAAGTTTTGATTTTCTAATTTTTTTTATTATTATTTTGTTTCCCTTTTAACTCATTTGGTGTATGCTTAGACTGAGAGATTCGCGAGGTAGATTCATTAAAGGACCCGAATTAGAGTTGCCCTCTCTTTCCACATCCGTTAGTGAAATCTCGCCTAGATAAAACCATAATGCATCCCCAAATGAGAACTTAGAGGATTCTATTAACATGGCTGATAACCCGAATGAGAATGTTGTTGGGACACTTAAGGATTACTTGCATCCTAGCCGAACAACCACACCATCATGCATCATGTTTCCAGTCAATACTCACCATCAAGATTTTAAAGCAGGGATGATACAATTACTCCTTACATTTCATGGCTTAGAAAATGAAAACCTATATGTACACATTACGGAGTTTGAGGAAGTAGTCGCAATGTTTCATAGTCAAGATGCAACTAATGACATCGTGAGACTTAAGTTTTTTCCTTTCACTTTGAAGGATAAAGCTAAGAGTTAGCTATACTTGTTGAGACCGTGATCTATTGGGTCATGGAATGAGATGACTCAGGTCTTCTTTAATAAATATTTCCCTCAACATAAGACCAATGCTTTAAAAAGGCATATCTCCACCTTTGCGCAAAAGGACAATGAGACTTTGTATCAGTCTTGGGAGAGATTTAAGGAGTTGTTAAGTATGTGTCCTCACCATGGGTATGAGAATTGGCACTTAGTGAGCTATTTTTATGAAGGACTTACATATAGAGAGCACCAATTTGTAAAGATGATGTACAATTGTGAATTTTTGCAAAAAGATCCTAATGAGGCCATAGAGTACCTCAATGAGCTTGCTGAAAAAGCTCACACTTGGACTAGACCTAGTGCTACTGAAAGCACAAATAGGTCACGACTTGTAAGAAACCCAAGTGGTGGTGGAATTTACCATCTTAGGGAAGAAGACAACCTAAAAGCTAAGGTCGAGATGCTCACTAGGGAGTTAGATGCATTAAAGACTAAAGGCTCAAAGCCAACACACGTGGCTAATCAAGCTGAATCTTTAGAACCATGTTTTGTGTGTGGTGGGGTAGGCGATCTCACTCAAGAGTGCCACATATTTGTTGATATGAGAGAGATGTATGAGAACAATTTAATACCTTAGGCATGTACAAGAAGCCTTTTGCACCCTTCTCTAACACCTATAATCCGGGATGGCGCAATCACCCCAACTTCAGCTGGAAGTCTGAAAACCAGTAGCTTGCACAACCCCTTAGATCATACCCTGCACCATATCATGCACCCTCATCCTCTAGGAGTTCTTTAGAAGACATCTTGCATGCTTTCATTGAGGCACAGGGTAAGACAAACCAAAGATGTGAAGCATTAATTATGTAGGTTGTTGAAGAGAATAAGGAAATAAGGAGCCAAGTGTCCAAATTGATGGGCTCCTTAAGTGTGAATGAGCGAGGTAAGTTCCCTTCCCAAGCTCAGTCCATACCTCATGGTCAACACATGGCACAAGCAAATCTGAAAGATGTGAATGCCATTGTGACAAGAAGTGGTAAGTCATTACACATCCCAACAACGAACAAACCCGAGGATGTGGAAAAGGGTCAAGGTAGTAGTGATGCTGAGCTGCCCAAGGACCCTGAGGTTACCAAGAACCCTGTTAAGGCACCATTCCCTCAAGCCTTAAAATCAAACAAGAAAAATCTAGACCTAAATAATGAAATCCTAGAGAACTTAAGGCAAGTAAAACTTAGTCTTCCACTTTTGCATGTGATTAAACAAATTCCTACAAAGTTCTTAAGGATTTATGTACAATTAAGAGGAAGCACCATGTAAAGAAAACAACATTCCTAATAGAGCAAGTTAGTGCTTTAATTGAGTAAAGGATTCCCCCTAAATACAAGGATCCTAGTTGTCCAACCATTGCATGTAGTATTGGAAATCATAAGGTTAGACAAGCATTGCTAGATTTAAGAGCTAGTGTAAATCTGATTCCATTTTCTATTTATTTCCAACTGGGTTTGGGAGAAATCAAACCAACCACTGTGGTATTGCAATTGGTTGACTGATCAGTCAAAGTACCCTGGGGTGTGGTAGAGGATGTTCTAATTTAAATTGATAAATTTTATTATCCTGTTGATTTCCTGATCCTTGATACTACTTATGCTGTTGACACTAACTCTAAAATTCCTTTAATTTTGGGTAGACCTTTCCTTGCTACTGCAAATGCTTTTATTAATTGCAGGAATAGACTCATGAAGTTGTACTTTGGAAATATGACCCTCGAGGTGAACATCTTCAATGTTGCAAAACAGCCCGAAGATGAGGACGAGAACCACCAGTTATACATGATCGAGTCACTCATCGATAGGGGAGTTTCTATAGCTCATAATTTTAATCCTCTTGAGTATTTTCTTGTTAATTTTGAGTTTGATTCAATTAATGATAAATCTGATGTAATTGATATTTGTGCTTTTTTGATAAATCTCAAGATTATGGCACTCGGCCATGGCAGCCGAAGTTTGAGGAGTTGCCCGAAAGAAGCGAGAAACAAATCCCCTCAAGTGTGGAAGCACCTAAAGTTGAATTGAAGCCACTACCTAAGGGTTTGAAGCATGTTTTCCTCGGTCTAGGTGATACTTTTCTTGTTATTATCTCATCTGAATTATCTGAATCACAAGGTGAGAGATTAATTCAGACCCTAAATGAACATAAATCAACCTCAGGTTGGAGCATGGCTGATTTAAAAGAAATTAGTCCTCTGATCTGTTCTCATAAGATAAATTTGGATGAAATAACTAGCCCTTGTAGAGACCTTCAGCGTAGGCTTAACCCTACTATGAAAGAAGTGGTGAAAATGAAGTGTTGAAACTATTAGATGAGGGAATTATATATCTCATAGCTGATAGTAAATGGGTAAGCCCTACACAAGTCGTTCCTAAAAAGTTTGGTGTCACTGTGGTGAAAAATGACTTAGGAGAGTTAGTCCCTACAAAACTTGTGACTGGGTGGCGAATGTGCATTGATTACAGAAAATTAAACGCTGCCACCCGGAAAGACCATTTCCTACTCCCTTTTATCAATCAAATTCTTGAGCGTGTAGCTGGTCATCCTTTTTATTGTTTCTTAGATGGTTATTCTGGTTATTATCAAACTGAAATTTCATTAGAAGACCAAGAAAAAACCACTTTGTCCTTTTGGCACTTATGCTTTTCGTAGAATGTCATTTGGATTGTGTAATGCACCTGCCATTTTTCAACGTTGTATGATGAGCATTTTTAGTGACATGGTTAAAAATTGCATGGAGGTTTTTATGGGTGACTTGACTATTTTTGGATCTTCATTTGATACATGCTTATTGAATTTAGAAAGAGTATTGATTCGTTGTGAGGAGAAGGAATTAGTCTTAAATTGGGAAAAATGCCATTTCATGGTACCTTTCGATATTATCTTAGGGCATATTGTTTCTTCTAAGGGGATAGAGGTTGATCAATCTAAGATTGAATTAATCTCTAAGTTACCTACACCTAAGACAGTAAAGGATATAAGATCTTTTCTTGGTCATGCTGGTTTCTATAGGAGGTTCATACAAAAATTTTCCAACATATCTAGACCACTATGTGCCCTCCTAGTTAAAGATGCCCCATTTGAGTGGACACAATCTTGTCAAGAGGCCTTTAAAATGCTGATTGGCAGGCTTACTTCAGCACCCATAATACAATCACCTGATTGGACTTTACCTTTTGAAATAATGTGTGATAGTAGTGAATTTGCTGTAGGTGCTGTTCTTGGACAGCGAAGGGAGGGGAAATCTTTTATCATTTACTATACTAGTAAAACCCTAAATAGTACTCAAATGAAATACTCCACCACTGAAAAAGAATTGCTAGCTATAGTATTTGGTTTAGACAAGTTTCGTGCTTATTTAATTGGTTCTCCTATTCTTATTTTCACATATCATGCAGCCCTCAAGTACCTTCTTACAAAAAAGGATGCTAAGGCATAACTAATACGGTGGATCTTACTCTTACAAGAATTTGACATCACCATCAAAGACAATAAAGGAGTAGAGAATGTAGTGGCTGACTATCTCTCGAGGCTCACATTCGAGGACACCTCTGACGACATGCCAATTAAGGATGATTTTCTCGATGAACATTCACTCTCTGTTACTTCTCTACCATGGTTTGCTCATATTGTGAATTATTTGGCTACCGGTGAGATACCGATAGATTGGAGTGCTTAAGACAAGAGAAAGTTCTTGACTCAGGTATGTAATTTTTATTGGGATGACTCCTGTCTTTTCAAGTACTGTCCTGACCAAATTTTAAGGCATTGTATCCTTAATGACGAGATTGCCGACGTCTTGGAATTTTGTCACTCCCAAGCTTGTGGAGGACACTTTCCAATGAAAAAAACCGCTGCAAAAATTTTGTAGTGTGGTTTTAATTGGCCCACCTTGTTTAAGGATGCAAACATCTATTGTCGCTCATGTGAAAAGTGTCAGAAGTTAGGAACTGTGTCTCATCGTAATATGATGCCCTTAAACTCAATTTTAGTGATTGAAATCTTTGATTGTTGGGGCATTGATTTTATGGGACCATTTCCTCCTTCTTTTGGATACCAATATATCATTGTGGCAATAGATTTTGTGTTAAAATGGGTAGAGGCAATCTCAATTTGGTACACCACGTGCTATAATTAGTTATCGAGGTACGCATTTTTGCAACCGTTCTTTTGAAGCTTTGATGAGAAAATATGGGGTGTTACATAAGATTTCCACTGCTTACCACCCTCAAACAAGTGGACAGGTAGAACTTACAAATAGGGAAATTAAACAAATTTTAGAAAAAACGGTCAACCTGGATCGCAAGGATTGGTCTTTGAGACTAGTTGATGCGCTTTGGGCTTACCGTACAACTTTCAAAACTCCCTTAGGTATGTCACCTTATAGGCTTGTTTTTGTAAAGCCATGCCACTTACCTGTAGAGCTCGAACATCGAGCTTATTGGGTCATCAAGTCTTTCAACTTTGACATAGAAGAAGCGGGTAAGCTTAGGAAATTTCAGTTAACCAAGTTAGAGGAGTTAAGAAATGATGCTTATGAGAACTCTAGAATCTATAAGGCTAAAATGAAAGTGTTTCATGATAAAAATATTTTGAGGAAAACATTTAAGCCTAATGATCGGGTGTTCCTATATGATTCTAGACTCCATAAGCACCCGGGAAAACTTCGGTCGAGGTTGACCGACCCTTTTGTAGTAAAAAATGTCTTTGCAAATGGGGCGGTAGAAATAGAGGATACTAGAGATGGTTGGATCTTTAAAGTAAATGGTCAACGCCTTAAAATTTTAATTAATAGGCAAGATCTAGAAGTGGAAGACATCCCACTTATGGATCTGGTTTATTCACCTTGACCACACCACACAGGTATGTTTTTATTTATTTTTGTTTTGTTTTGTTTGTTTATTTTGTTTTTAATTAAGTTCATTTCAATTTAAATTTCTAGTTCTTTTTCTAGTTTAGTTTAATCTAATTTTTAGTTTAACATTTATTTTTATTTTATTTTACTAATTTTATAATTTTATTTGGCACACAAACAAGTTTTTTTACCAGCCTAATAGCCCGTGCGCCTAGGCCCGGCCCACAGCGTGCCTCGCCCACCAGGAAGCATAGCAGCCCATGTGCCTAGGCCTGGCCCATAGCACGCCTCGCCCAGCAGCATGCCATAGCCCAGCACTGCGGCCCAGCCTGCCTCGCACTGCAGCGCACAAAAACACGTACAAGAGGGCTAGGTCTTCAAGCCGCGGCCCACATAAGTGCAAGCCATGATGCACACTCATTCTGCACTTAATAAAACCCAAATTTGCAGCCTCCTTCTTTATGTCTACTTTGAAAACACATAGTACACTCCTCTCTCTCTCATCCTCTTTCCAAACCCTCACTTACCCACTAACTTTTGCTCAAAATTTCTTGATTCTAACATCATTTCTTGAAGGATTTAGCACTAATATTGCAGATTTTGTTGGAAATTTCTCCAAAAAGCTTGGTACTAAGAGGATTTTGGGTTCATCAAGAAAACTTCAAGTTGGTGGGTACTCTTTCTTCTCTCCAACTTTGGGCATCAAGTAAGACTAATTTCTTCTCTTTGTTGCTCATTTGTGCTATTTGGGTGGTTGATTTTGAATTAGTTCTATTGTTCTATACATTTGATTCAAATGGCCCCTAAAACCAAGATACCAAGGGGGAAACAACCTTAAAAGTATTATGAGAGCAAATTTGTTAGTTTTGAGGCTAGTGAGAGATATGTTAGGATGATGCACACTAGAAAACCCATTCCTAAGAGAGGATTCAATATCACAGAGAGGGGGAACCCAACTGATTATGCCCAAAGTATAACGCGATAGTTGTAGCACAGCTTTGGGGTATCGATTCCACAAGGAGACGAGCGATCTACAAGAGAAAGTGCAAACGATTAAAGTTAAACAAGAAAATTTGAGTTTTGATATTGAAGTAATGTGAAGTGGTGTAAATATAATGGAAGCAATAGGGTTCTAGGAATCTTCCATAGGTTCGTTACTTTATTCTAGTCTTAATTCAGTTATCTTTATCTCAATTGCAAGTTTCACATCCCAAACAAGCAATCGACAAATATTCAATCAAGCACATTTATAAACCCTAATGTAATTGATATAGTTTACTCTTTACTTTAAGCACATGTGACCTACCCTATAGATTTATCAAGAAACGACAATATATCTTTAATGACAATATTGCAGTAATGGACAAACCTAAAAGATAAATCTACCAGACTCAATCATACCCAAACAACGTCACATAAGAAAAATATGACTAGACTTATATAGAGAAGAAAGATATAATCACCTGGATTAAGAGAAAAATCTTCTAATTAATTTAAGAAGTAAATCATAACAATGTTTTGATCATAAATCCTGACTATAACTGAATCAATAAAGGAAAATAAGAATAACTACACCTAGGGATTCATCCCTTCGCCTTGCTTGGAGATTAGTTAGCCATGGGGGAGAATGTGGCAGCCTTCATGATGTTTTCCCCAGCCTCTGGCCTCTAATTCTTCCATCTATTATTAAACCCTAAGTGATCTATTAATAATACAAAAGGTTAAGGGTATTTTAGGGTTTAAACAATCATTAAATTCCTAATTAGGTCAAAACTCAGAGAAGGAATCGTGTGCGCGCCGCGGCTCTCTCTTCTGGGCGTCGCAACTCAAGCTTTTCTTAGTTTGGTGTGCTTTTGGGGGTCACAGCCCTCTCCTTTGGGCACCTAGGCACACACTAATCTTGGTTCTGGGCACCTAGGCCCTCTTTGATGGGCGCCTAGGCCCTTTGATCTTGGTTCTAGGCGCTTAGGCCCTCTCTGATGGGCGCCTAGGCCCTCTGATCTTCATTTTTTCCTTTCGGAAGCACTCCTTCACTTCGATATGCATGGAATCTTAGTGCCTCAAGAAACGATAGCTTTTTCATCTTTTTCAAACACAAAATACCTAAAAATGCACTGAAATAAGTTAATGATCCAAGAACATCACTTTAGAGTTATTAAGGTATAAAAGTGTAATTCAAACCTCGATCAACCCTTACATGCTAACGAATAAGTACTATTAAGATGCATTTTATGACTCTCATCATAACTCCCAACTAGCTTATTGCCAGTCCCTAACAATTCAAGCGAAAACAAGAGATGAATTCTAAGGTCGAAGTCAAAACAAAGTGAAGCAATGTTAGTGTTAATCCAAGAGTAATTCAACTTTTTGTCTCAAAAATTGCATATAACACAAAGTACATAGAATCATTAAATATCACTCAAGTCCAAAAGTAATCCAAAATCAATCTCAAAATTGTTCTCAACTCTTAACATCGATCTTACCACAATCCATTAATCTAAGCACTTGGATGATTTTATGCATAGAATTCATGAATACAAGTCTTGGCCTCTAAAAATTAATTTGTGTGACATCAATCACAAAAATAAGCTCCATAGGCTCACTTTTCGAATCACTCTCCACTATTGTAGAAAAATCACACCACCTTGGATCAATAGGTCTTTAAATAAGCTTGTAATGTTAGGCTAAGGTAAAGGTTAAGAAAGAACAGGAAGGATTCAACAAGTAAAAGAACTCAATCTCTTAGTTTTCAAACACAACCACTTTAAGCACTGGATAACCTTACTTCAACACCCAAGTCTTTCAACCATTTTTCGAGCATTTCTCTCAATAAATCACCGTTTTTTTTTCTTTTCTTCTTTCTTTGCCATAATTCACTTCTTTTTTATTTTGCCATAAGACCATTCACCTCCTCTTTCATTCTTTTCTTTTCTTTTCTTTTCTTTTCCACAACCCCCAACTTATCTCCTTTAATATATTTGGGTTATGGTAGTAATTTTTTTTTTATATTTCCATCCTTACTCCTATTAAGTGCTTCTCAATAAATGTGTACAACTAAGTTCTTTTAAAAGAAGGGTAAGGATAAAATATTTTTAGGCTCATAAGGGTAAGTAAATGGGTTTTCAAAAGAAACAAAGCTTAAATTCTTTTTCAAGAAAAAGGCTCAAAGAGGTGACTAATGATAAATATAGCAATGGTAAGTTTGAAAGGCTCAAACGGTTCAAAAATGGCCTATATCATATCCTAAGTAATGTGCATTCTAGGAATTTGCCTCAAGTGATTATCAAATAAGTTCTAGAGCTTGTCGAGACCACAAAAGTGTTCACAAACAATCACACATAAAACTTCTCTAAATGTTTTAAACTAATCATACAATCTTACCGCAAACTAGAGTCTCAAACCAAATGAAGATTGACACGTAAATTATTCTCAAACCGAAGCAAGATTTAACTTCTTCTAGATATTGTATGCTATCTCAATTAAGCTCATATCATTGACATGTGAATTACATCCAAGGCTAACACAAAGAATGCTAAAAACAAACAAAAAGGGAGAACGATACCAAGCAGTTCAATGGAAAAAGAAAAAAAGAATATGGAAATAAAGAATATGGAAACAAAGAGATGTGTTTCCTCCACCCCCAACTTAAAAATTGCATTAACCTCAATGTAAAAGAAAGAGTAAAGGAAACTCCCTTTGTATCCAAAGGTGCACATAAGCTGAAAATTGTGCTCCATCATTTGAACTGCTTCGTATATTTGTCCCTGAAAAAGAAATACTAAGTTAATACTAGAAAACAAAAAGAAAAAAAAATGCGAACAATTAAAAAGAAATACGAAAATAATAAAAGTAAAAGGATATGCTGTGGGGTGCCTCCCATAAGCACTAAGCTTTACGTCTTCAGCCAGACACTTTTATTCCCTCATAGACAAACATTAACTGAATGCACCAGCAACTGCTTCACTGTCAAATTGGGTGCTTGTATGCTTTGAAGAGGCCTCAAGGATGTTATCAGTAACATCTCTAGATTTTGACTCAATATATGCTCTTGTGAACCCATGGGTGTGGATTAACTCCAAAAGATTAAGGTGATGGACCTTTTCCATGGGTGAGTCAATCATATATACTTGATGGCTCTCGCCCACATCCTCTGATTTGTTCGGTGTTGGGATGTGTAATGACCTACCACTAAGTGTCACAATGGCATTCACCTCCTTCAAATTGTTTTGCGCCAGGTGTTTTCCATGGTATGTGGACTGAGCTTGGGAAGGGAACTTACCTCGCTCATTCACACTCAAGGAGCTCATCAACTTGGACACTTGGCTCTTTAAATCCTTATGTTCTTCAACAATCTTCATAATTAAATATTCAAGCCTTTGATTAGTCTTACCATGTGCCTCAATAAATGCATGCAAAATTTCTTCTAAAAGACTCCTAGAGGGTGCAAGTGCATGATTTGGTGCAGGATTTGATCTAGGAGGTTGTGTAAACGGCTGGTTTTCAGATTTCCAGCTACGATTGGGGTGATTCCGCCACTCCAGATTATACGTATCAGAGAAAGGTGAAAGAGGCTTTTTGTACATACCTAAGGCATTACATTGTTCCTCATACATCCCTCTCATCTCCACAAATGTGAGACATTCTTGGGTGAGATGATCTACCCCAGCACACACAAAACATGGTTCAAAGGACTTTGCATGATTAGCTACGTATGTTGGTTGTAAGCTCTTAGTCTTTAACACGTCTAATTCCCTAGTGAGCATCTCGACCTTAGCTTTTAGGTTGTCCTCTTCCCTAAGATGGTAAATTCCACCACCACTTTGATTTCCTACAGGTCGTGACCTATTTGTGCTTTTAGTAGTGCTAGGTCCAGTCCAGGTGTGAGCTTTTTTAGCAAGCTCATTGAGGTATTCTATGGCCTCATCAGGATTTTTTTCTAAAAACTCACCATTACACATCATCTCTACAAATTAGCACTCCCTATATGTAAGTCCCTCATAAAAATAGCTCACTAAGCGCCAATTCTCATACCCATGGTGAGGGCACATACTCAACAACTTCTTAAATCTCTCCCAAGACTAATACAAAGTCTCACTATCCTTTTGTGCAAAGGTGGAGATTTTCCTTTTTAAAGCATTAGTCTTATGTTGGGGGAAGTATTTATTAAAGAAAATCCAAGTCATCTCAATCCACAATCCAATAGATCATGGTCTCAGTGAGTATAGCCAACTTGTAGCTCTATCCTTCAAAGCAAAAGGAAAGAACTTAAGTCTTACAATGTCAGCAGTTGCATCTTGACTATGAAAAGTTGCAACTACTTCCTCAAACTCTCTAATGTGCACATATAGGTTTTCACTTTCCAAGTCATGAAACGTAGGGAGTAATTGTATCATCCCTGTTTTAAAATCTAAATGGCGAGTATTGGCTAGGAACATGATGCATGATGGTGTGGCCATTCGTGTAGGGTGGAGGTAATCCTGAAGGGCCCTAGGGGGTTGATCTTCGTGTTCCCTCATCTCTTCAAGACTAGATGGATTGTCAAATAAAGGATTTAGAAAAGAATTTAATTCTGACTCTAACACAAACCTACAAGCAAATCTATCAAAAGTGTCTCTATATCTGGGCATGCAATATCACAAAATAATAATAAAAAAAAGAAACAAAAAATAATGCAGCAAGCTAAAAGAGGGAACGAAGTCACCGTCTTTACAAACTGTTGAAAAGAAAAACTATTCACAATTCTTCTATAGTTTTGTCTCAAAGTTGACAATCTTCCTTGTACTTATGCGCGTGTCCTCGGCAACGGTGCCAAAATTTGATTATGCCCAAAGTATAACGTAGTTGTTGTAGCACAGCTTTGGGGTGTCGATTCCATAGAGAGATTAGTGATCTACAAGAGAAAGTGTAAACCTTAAAACGAACGATAAAAGTTAAACGAGAAAATTTGAATTTTAATATTGAAGTAATGTGAAGTAGTGTAAATATAATGGAAGCAACAAGGTTCCAGGAATCCTCCCTAGGTTCGTTGTTTTATTACAGTCTTAATTTAGTTGTCTTTATCTCAATTGCAAGTTTCACATCCCAAACATGCAATCGACAAATATTCAATCAAGCACATTTATAAACCCTAATGTAATTGATATACTTTACTCTTTACTTTAAGCACATGTGACCTACCCTATAGATTTATCAAGAAACGATAATATATCTTTAATGACAATATTGCAGCAATAGACAAACCTAAAAGATAAATCTACCGGACTCAATCATACCCAAACAACGTCACATAAGAAAAGCATGACTAGACTTATATGGAGAAGAAAGGTATAATCACCAGATTAAGAGAAAAATCTTCTAATTAATTTAAGAAGTAAATCATAACAATTTTCTGATCATAAATCCTAACTACAATTGAATCAATAAAGGAAAATACGAACAACTACACCTAGGGATTCATCCCTTCGCCTTGCTTGAAGATTACTTGGCCATGGGGGAGAATGTGGCAGCCTTTATGATATTTTCCCCAGCCTCGGGCCTCTAATTCTTCCATCTATTATTAAACCCTAAGTGATCTATTTATAGCATAAAGGGTATTTTAGGGTTTAAACAATCATTAAAGTCCTAATTAGGTCAAAACTAGGAGAAGGAATCATGTGCGTGCCGCGGCTCTCTCTTCTGGGCGCCGCAGCTCAAGCTTTTCTTAGTTTAGTGTGCTTCTAGGCACCGCAACCCTCTCCTTTAGGTGCCTAGGCGCACACTGATCTTGGTTTTGGGTGCCTAGGCCCTCTAATCTTGGTTCTAGGCGCCTAGGCCCTCTAATCTTCATTTTGTCCTTTCGGAAGCACTCCTTCACTTTGATATGCATGGAATCTTAGTGAGTCAAGCAACGATAGCTTTTCCATCTCTTTCAAACACAAAATACTTGAAAATGCACCGAAATAAGTTAATGATCCAAGAACATCACTTTAGAGTTATTAAGGTATAAAAGTGTAATTCAAATCTCGATCAACCCTAAAATGCTAACGAATAAGTATTATTAAGATGCATTTTATGACTCTCATCACTAACCTTGTTTAGAATGATTATTGATAGGCATTGGGGTACATTTGCTAGACAACCATCTCATTCCCTCACAAATGTGGTTAGAGAATTCTATGCTAATGTAGAAGAACATAGGAATGGTAAGGTGAAGGTGAGAGGAAAAATAGTTTCTTTTAGCAGCACATCTATAAATAGATTCTATGGGCTACCTAACATAGAAAACAATGAGTATATTGTATATGCGTCTAATATTAATTATGAAGAGATTTGCAATACTCTTTGTATTATGGGCACTACATGGAAAATGACGGGTGATACCCCTATAACCTTGCCCGGTACTTCTCTGACTGTCAATGCACGAGCTTGGCAATATTTTGTATATCAGAGATTGATACCTGCTACGCACTATAGTGACCTTACTATTGAGAGAACTGTGCTGATTTATGCCATTTTGATGGGGATGACTATTGATGTGGGCCATACCATATTTAATTCTATCATCCACACTGTGCAACAAAAGCATGGATTGTACTTCCCTTCCTTAATTACCCAATTATGCATCCGAGCTGGAGTCCAATACAGTCCTGATGAGGAAGCTCAGTAACCAAAAAAAAAAACCCATTGATGATGGCATGCTCAATCTGATTAAAGCCTCAAGGTCGCCAGCTCCGGGAGAGAGAGCAGTGATTACAGCCCCTCCTCCCCTAGGCATTTCACTATTGCATAGTACCTTAAGTGTTTAGAGATTCGTTTTGATGAACATCAGAAACTCTTGCATGATAGATGTGATCGTCAAGAACGATTCTTGGCTAGGCAAGTCAATTATCAAGCAGGGGTATACTCTTCTTTTGGTCAGATGTACCAACACCTTGCCTCCGCCACTGGTTGTAACATGGATCACTTTCCCACTTTGCCACCCTATCTAGGTTCATCTTTTGATCCATCTCCTGAGGAAGGTGACGAGAATGAAGAGAATGAAGAGGGGGATGAAGACTTAGTGGATTAGTTTTGGGTTCTATCTTGTTTGTCTCATTTTATTTTATTTTATTTATTATCGGATGATTGTACTAACATTTATTTTGTCTTCCATTTCGTTATTTTATTTTTTTTATACTTTATTTTCGTTTTTAGTTATTTATTTAGATTTCATGTGTTAATCTAACATACAGTGGGAATCTTAATGTTACACCGCAGTTACTTTCTCTTTGTTTGTTTTTTTCTATGTTATAGATTGAAATTTCAACAAGAAGCACGGCATGCAGTTCAAATAGTGGTGCACAATTTTCAGCTTCTGTGCACTTTTTCTTACAAAGGGAGTTTCCTTTACCTTTTCTTTCACATTGAGGTCAATGCTATTTTTAAGTTGGGAGTGGAGGAAACGTTTTTTTTTTTCATTGAACTGCTTGGTGTCACTTTCCCTTTTTGTTTGTTTTTAGCATGCTTTGTGTTAAGCCTTGTAGTTAATTCACATGTCAATGATATAAGCCTAATTGAGATAGCGTACAACATTTAGAAGAAGTTAAATCTTGCTTCAGTTTGAGAATAATTTAAGTGTCAATCTTCATTTGGTTTGAGACTCTAGTTTGCAGTAAGATTGCATGATTAGTCTAAAACATTTAGAGAAGTTTTATGTGCGATTGTTTTATGAATATTTTTACGGTCTCGACAAGCTCTAGAACTTATTTGATAATCACTTGAGGCGAATTCCTAGAATGCACATTACTTAGGATATGATATAGGTAATTTTTGGATCGTTTGAACCTTTCAAACTTACCATTGCTATATTTATCATTAGTCACCTGTTTGAGCCTTTTCTTGAAAAAGAATTTGAGCCTTGTTTCTTTCGGTAACCCAGTTACTTACCTTTATGAGGCTAAAAATATTTTATCCTTATCTTTCTTTTAAAAGAACTTAGTTATACACATTTGTTGAGAAGCACTTAAGAGGAGTAAGGATGGAAATATGAAAAAATATTACTACTATAACCTAAGTATATTAAAGGAGATAAGTTGGGGGTTGTGGAAAAGAAAAAAAATGAAAAAGAAGGTGAATGGTCTTATGCCAAAATAAAAAAATAAAAAAAAAAGAAGTGAATTATGGCAAAGAAAGAAGAAAAGAAAAAAAAGTGGTGATTTATTGAGAGAAATGTTCAAAAAATGGTTGAAAGAGTTGGGTATTGAAGTAAGGTTATCCAGTGCTTAAAGTGGTTATGTTTAAAACTAAGAGATTGAGTTCTTTTACTTGTTGAATACTTCTCGTTCTTTCTTGACCTTTACCTTAGCCTAACGTTACAAGCTTATTAAAGACCTATTGATCCAAGGTAGTGTGATTTTTTTTCTACAATAGTGGAGAGTGATTTGAAAAGTGAGCCTATGGAGCTTGTTTTTGCGATTGATGCCATGCAAATTAAATATTTTAGAGGCCAAGACTTATATTCATGAATGTTATGCATAAAATCATCCGGGTGTTCGGATTAATGGATTGTGATAAGATGGATGTTAAGAGTCGATAACAATTTTAAGATTGATGTTTTGATTATTTTCGGACTTGGGTGATATTTAATGATTCTATGTGTTGTGTGTTATTTGCGATTTTTGAGACAGAAAATTTGAATTACTCTTAGATTAACGCTAACATTGCTTTGATTTCTACCATAGAATTCATTTTATATTGTCTTGTTTTCGCTTGAATTGCTAGGGACTAGCAGTAAGCTAGTTGGAGGTTATGATGAGAGTTATAAAATGCATCTTAATAGTATTTATTTGTTAGCATTTTAGGGTTGATCTAGGGTTGAATTACACATTTACACCTTAACAATGCTAAAGTGTCATCCTTCGATCATTGATCTATTTCAGTGCATTTTCAGGTGTTTTGGGTTCAAAAGAGGTGGCAAAGCTATCATTGCTTAAAGCACGAAGATTCTATTCATATCGGAGTGAAGGAATGCTTCCAAAAAGGACAAGATGAAGATTTTATGAGTAAGAAGCTGAAGGCAGTGTGCGTTGCGGCCTGAACTAGGCTGAGCCTCGGTGCCCAGAACATTGCAAGATCCGGACACCAGTGTGCGCCGCGGCCTCCAAAAAGTGAAGAAAATAAAGAAAAGGTTGAGCCGCGGCGGGAGTAAGTGAGAGTCGCGGCGCACACACGAACCCCTGTTTTCCTAATTAGGGTTTTAGTTGATTGTTTAAACCCAAAACACCCTTGGACCTTTGTACTATAAATAGATCACTTAGGGTTTGATAAAGGGAACATCATTAAGGCTGGAAAACACAATAAGGCTATTATATTCTCCTCCATCAAAGTGTTCAAGCATGAGCCCCATGGCCAACAAATCTCCAAGCAAGGCAAAGGGATGAATCTCTAGGTGTAGTTGTTCTTATTTTCTGCTATTGATTCAGTTGTAGTTTAGATTTATTGTCAAAACATTGTTATGATTTACTCTTTGATTTGATTAGAAGATTCCTCTTAATCCGATGATTGTATCTTTCTCCTCGATATGTGTCTAGTCATGCTTTTCTTATGTCAAGATTGATTGAAAGTGATTGAGTCCGGTAGATTTATCTTTTAGGTTTGTCCATTAATGCGATATTGTCATTAAGATATATTGTCGTTTCTTGATAAATCTATAGGATAGGTCATGTGTGCTTAAATCTAAAGTAAAGAGTAATTCATATCAATTACATTAGGGTTTACATATCCTTAATTGAATATTTACTGATTGCTTGTTTGGGATGTGAAATTAGTAATCGAGATAAAAACAATTGAACCAAGATTAGAATAAGGAAATGAACCTAGGGAGGATTCCCAGATCCTTGTTATCTCTCTATCATATTCTTCGTTATATTTACACAATTTTCTCATATTACTTCACTATCAAAACTTATATTCTCTCACTTGATCTTTATTGTTCGTGTTAAGGTTTATACTTTTTCTTTTTAGTTCGCTTTTCCTCGTGGGATCGACACCTCAACTATACATAATAATCGTGTATTAGTTTGAGCGTAATCAATGTGGTTTCCACAGTAAAGTTAGCAAAGGCTTAGGCCTCGATTGTTGTCTGAGGTTTGTATCGAATGTCAAACTCATTAAGCTCTATAGACCATTTTACCAGCCTTCTAGAGAGATCTAGTTTGTGGAATAATTGTCTCAAGGGCTAATTGGTCAGTAGTTTGATAGTGTAGGCTTGGAAATATAGTCGGAGCTTCCAAGCTATGATTAGGAGAGCGTATGCCATTTTCTCGATGAGGAGATATCTTGTCTCAGCGTTATAAAGAACTTGACTGACATAGTAGATGGGTTTCTGGATCCCACCTTCTTCTCGAATCAAGACTAAGGCCACTATGTCCTGGCCTACTGATATATAAAGAAAGAGCTCATCCTCAGTGATGGGCTTAATTAAGAGGGAGGGTAAGCTCAAGTATTCTTTCAATTCCTCGAAGACTTTCTAGCAGTCCTCTGTCCAGGCAAAATCTTTGGCTTTTTTGATAGCCTTAAAGAATGGTAGGCACTTCTCAGTAAATTTGGACATGAATCGGCTGAGTGCGGCTATACGCCCAGTTAGCCTTTGTAACTCTTTGATGTTCTGAGGAGGAGTCATGTCTAAGATTGCCTTGATCTTCTCGGGATTTACCTATATCCCTCGTTGTGTGACCATGAAGCCTAAGACTTTCCCATAGGTGACTTGGAAGGCACACTTCCTTAGGTTCAGCCTCATTTGGTGATGTCAGAGTATACCAAATGCTTCTTCTAAGTTGGACTCATGGTCCTCACTCCTGATGCCTTTAACAAGCATATTCGTCCACGTATAGTTCCATATTTTTCCCAATATGTTCTTTGAAAATCTTTTTAACCAGCCTTAGAGAAGTTGAAATTTAAACTGGATTTTTTTTAGTGGTGTTTATCTCATATCACCACCAGGATCCCAAATCATGGGCTCTGATAACATGTTGAAATTTATATTGAGTTTAAATAATGAGAGAGATGAGAGATTGAGAAGAAATAATATACAGTTATTATTATTGATGTTGTGTTGTGAACAAACCAACAACACTTTATATAGACATAGAAATATAAATCCTAATAGAACTAGGAGATATAATAGGAAACATAAATTAAGATAGATTAGGAAACCTAATACATATCTAATTAGGAAACCTCTAAACAGTATGACTACATATCTAATTAGGTAACCTCTTAACAGTGTGACTTCTCCTTCTTTTCTTTGTCTTTATTTTTTAGGTGAATAATTAATATGTAAGTTCAAATCCTACTCCACTAATGAATAATTTATCTTTTACCCCACTAGCAGCCACAAGAAAATTAATGAAGTGAGTCTCTAAAATTATGTTATGTTTGAGTTTAAAGTGTTTTTCTTGACTGATATGCTCTTTGGAATTAAATTGTTTTTGTTGTTTTGCATTGGTGGTTAAGTAACATTTTATCTATCTACTTATCATATGAATTGGAGAGCAATTCCACAAGTTCAAAAAACCATTTGTGGTAGCTTGTGTTAGGAATTTTTATTCTTCTGGTTTAATGCTTTGGTATTATTATAAATATAAAAGAATGTGCTTTTTTATAGAGGTGTAGTGGACAGTGAGTGTCTTGGTGATAATGTGGGGGTTCATGACAGAAAGTAAAAGAGATGATGATCTTGTTTCGAACACAAGATAAGATCCTAACATGTTAACTGATTTTCTGCCTTCAATCTTATAATCCAAAGCTAATAAAGCTTTCTACAAGTGTGCACACAGCAATACAAGTAGGGTGCATTACAGCAAATCAAGAAGTTATCTAACTAACTTCCTCAATTAACTTTCAGTTAAGCTTCCAACAACTTCTTTAACTATTTCTCTTATTCTGGTTGTTAGATTTGCTCATTTACTGCTCCAAGCTTCAGTGGTTAGTCCTTTAGCCTTACTGGTAAGATAGAACTGTCTCTGGACTTACTAGTTCTACTTTGTTTCCCCATACTTTTCTGGTTTTTTCAAGTGAGCTCTTTCCCTTAGTTTCCTTCCTGTATCAATGTTGCCCCCATATAGGGACACCTTGTCCTCAAGGTGAAGATGAGGTAAGGAGTGTTGTACTGTGTTAACATCTTCCCAAGAGGCTTCTTCTAATGGAATGTGATCCCATTGCACCAGGTATTGTTGCACCCATTTAACTTGTTGTAATACTTCTCTTTCACCCACTATTGCAATTAGATGGTAAATAGGATAAGAGCTAGAGCAATTTTTAGGGAGAGGGATTGGAGTAATGTATGGGCCTTTAAAAGGCTTAAGGAGTGAAATGTGGAAGACAAGGTGGAGCCTACACCCTTCTAGAAGTTGTAATTTGTAAGCAATTTTTCATATTCTTTCCATAATGGCAAAGGGGACAAAGTATCTTTTTCTTAGTTTGTTGCTGCTAACTGTTATCTATATGGTTGTAACTTGATAAGGACTAAGTCACCAACTTAAAACTATATATCAATTATTTGTTAGTCAACTTGTTACTTCATTCTTTGCTGAACTTTGAACAACTGAGCTATGACTTGTTATAGAATATATTCTCTGGAACTTAAAGTATGATCAACAGCTTCAATGGAAGAAGTACCTTTATTATAAGCAGGTATGGTTAGTGGGATTCTACAATAAATAATCTAAAAGGGAGTCATTCACAAGGAAGAATGAATAGTGGTGTTGTAATGAAATTCAGTGCAGACTAAGTAACTGGACTACAGGTGTGGTTGATCTGCAACAAAGGATCTTAAAAAGTGTTCCAAGCATCTGTTGATAACTTTTGTTTGTCCATCAGTTTGAAGGTGATCAGAAGTGCTCATCCTCAATTAAGTGCCTTATAGCTTGAAGAGTTCTCTCTAGAATTGATTGGTGAATAGAGGATCTCTATCACTGACTATAGACTTTAGGATACCATGGAGCTTGTATATAATGTTCATGAATATTGTGGAAACTTTGCTTGCTATAAAGTTAGAACTGAGAAGAGCAAAGTGTGCAAACTTACTAAGCTTGTCTACTACCATATATATAGCTGTGAAGCTATGAGAGGGTGGTAGATGAGTGATAAAGTCCATTGAGTTATTCTCCCAAATCTACTCTAGAACTGGTAGGGGTTGTAGCAAGCCATAAGTTTTGATATTGAGTGTCTTCACTTGCTGACATATGGTGCATTGAGAGACAAACTGGGTAACATCTTTTTCCATGCCCTTCCAATGAAAGCTAGCAGATAATCTGACTTAAGTCCTCAAAATACCAACATGAACACCTGTTGGAGTGGCATGGCATTCAGTAATGAAAAGGCTCTTCAAGCTAGAATTTCTTCCCACAAAGAATTTCCCTTGGCAGTAGAGTATACAATCTTTCACAGTCCAATCTTTATGCTCTTGAGGTTCCTTAAAGCAAGCTTGTTGTAATGCAAGTATGTTAGTGTCTTCTTTGTGCTCTTTCCTAAAATCATCTAGGAATTTAAAAACATGCATTGAGAATGCTAAACAGGTTGTTGACTCCTTCTCACTTGGCAGCTTTGATAAAGCATTTGTTATTATGTTGTTTCTTCCTGAATTTTATAGGATTTCATATGAGAATCCTAACAATTTAGTGAGGTAATGTTGCTGCTTAAGAGTTTGAATGGTCTGGTCCAATTAAGTACTTAAGGCTTCTATGGTTAGTTTTGATGAAGAATTTAGCACCGAGGAGATATTGTTTCCATTTCTTCATAACTGTAGTAATGGTATACAATTCTTTGATGTAAGCAGACTATGATTGCATTCTTGGACCCATCTTTTAGCAGAAAAAGGCAATAGGATGAGGAGATTATAGGAGAACTACTCCTATTCTAGAGCCATTAGCATCTATCTCCAAGGTAAATAGCTTGAAAAAGTCAGGTAGACTAAAAACAAGAGTATAAGTCATTGCTTATTTCAATAACATGAATGTTTCTTGGGTTGCAGTGCCCCATTGGATGGAATCTTTCTTCAGTAGACTAGTTAAGGGATTTGTAAAACTTATATATCCCTTTACAAATCTTCTATAGTAGCCTATTAACCCTAAGAATCCTCTTAATTGCTTAACAGAAGTAGGTTCAAGCCATTCAATCATTGCTTAGTTCTTTGATTGATTAGGCTCAACTCATTGTGCACTGATGATGTGGCCCAAGTATTCTATTGAGTTATTGGAAAAATGACATTTTCTAAATTTATCATATAGAGTATGATGTTGGAAACATTGTAGGACTAGTCTCAAGTGGATTACATGATCTTCTATCCATTTGCTGTAGACTAGGATGTCATCAAAGAAGATGATGACAAATCTTCTTAAGAAAGGTGTGAAGATTTGATTCATTGTGGCCTAAAATGTAGCAGGGGAATTTGTCAATGGCATTACTAAAAACTCATGGTAACCTTGGTGAGTTCTTAACGTAGTCTTAGCAATGTCTTCTTCTCTCATTCGGATGTGATGGTATCTAGCTCTAAGGTCTAACTTGGAGAATAGTATAGCACTATATAGCTCATCCATTAACTTATCAATAATAGGTATAGGAAATTTATTCTTTATGGTCAAAGCATTCAAGGTTCTATAATCCACACAGAATCTTCTTAACCAGCAAAACTGGTGAACTGTAGAGACTATTGCTGGGTTGAATTATACCTTCTTCAAGTATACTATTGGCCAAATTTTCCATCTTAGCTTTTTGATAGTGAGGGTATCTATATAGGCTCAAATTGATAGGTTTTGCATGTGGATCTAATGTGATTTTGTGGTCAGTGGTTCTTGGTGATGGCAGTGCAAATGGAATAGTGAAAACATTATTGAATTCTTAAAGTAAAGTTGATATCTCAAGATATTCTAAGTGGTGGTTAGAATTCAGTGATTCCACTTCTTGGTTTTCTATAATCATAGCCATTAAAAGGAAACAAGATTTTAGCCAATCATGCTTGAACATTTTAGGAAAAGAGTTACAAGATGTATGTTCAGTTGTTACCTCTTGATCTCCTTGCAGATGCACACTGTTGCCTTTCCAAAAAAATTTGATAATAAGAGCATTATAATATGTTGTGATACGTCCCAACTCTTAAAGCCATTGTACTCCCAAGATGAGGTATGCTCCTTGGAGTGAGATCACAAAGAAATCTATTATGCATGCATAGCCTTGAATGGAGACTAAGATGTGCTCATATAATCCAGTGTAGGTTAAGTATTCACCATTGCCTACATGAACCTTAAAATGAGATGATGGAATAATTGGCAATTCAAGAAACTCAGTTATCCTTTCTTGGATGAAGTAATGTGTACTACCTTCATCAATCAATATTTGCACTGTGTGATTCTTGATAGATGTTGGGCGATTATCTACCTAAATTAATGAGTAAATAATCGCACTAGTTTTACTTGCAAGTGCACAAGGTCAACAGTGTAGTATAGTGTGCGAAAGCAAGGTCATCTCCACAGGGATTGGTAAAGTTCGGTTTTTAGAATTAGTTTCTTTAAGTAAAAAGAAATAAAGTAACTGTTGTGTGTGATTTGATAATAATAAAGACGTAGGGCTTTGATATCCACCACTAGTCATACTTTCCCAATTGTATAAGGTATCAGTGCACTAGCCTTATCATGTATACCTACTGGTTGCCAACCTAAGGGCATGGTATCTACTCCTTAAGCTTTTGATTTCCCTAAGCAACGAGTTAGGCATGGTATCTATTCTAACTCTTTTCTTCCTTAAGGGATTCAGCATGGTATCTGCTTGAGTTGTTCCTTAAGAAAACATAAGTACTATGGAAATTGACAACCACATGAGACCTAGGGCATGGTATCTACTACCGGTTTCCCATGTTGATTAACCTGGGTATCCGGATAAGATATCCCTTGTTACTAATGTTAGACCCAGGACTCGGTCATCCAAATTGATCTAACTAACAGGTCCATACCACATGCATACGCTAGCCATACACATATATATGAGGAACTTAAATAAGCACAGGCATTAATCAAGTTAAGCAACATAATAAAGGCTATTAGCAAAGATTTATAAATGCATAAATATATGAGAAAGCATAACTAGGGCTTCAATCGAGCCCTATAAGAAAATTAGTTACACATGCTGTCTAAAGTAAACATCATATATAAACTAAACATAAGGGAAGAATAAACCCGAGAGAAGAGGCGTCAATTCTCTCCCAAAGCTTACAACTCCAAGTAAAAGCTAAGAGAAGTGTTCTCTAAGTTGTGATGTGTTGTGTGTGCTTTACAGGTGTATTTATAAGGCTTGAGAAGTCCTAGAAGGCTCCTGAGTTCCTAAACTTTCCTAAAACACAAAACTCCTTTATTTCCAAAATAAAGTTATTTCAAAATAGGGTTATTTCTAAAATAGGGTTCTGCAGTTTACTGTTCACGCCCATACATGTGTGCTCGATCGCATGCGTCTTGCGCTTGATCGCAGTGTGCGCTCAATCCCTCTTCTATGCGCACGATTGCAATGTGCGCTCGATCGCATTGCATGGTGCGATCGATCGCAGATTGACCAGAGACTGCTCCAGGATCTCCAGGCTTCTTCCTTTAAGTGCCAAAACTGCTGCTTTTCTTCCAAAACCTATAAAACACATGTGAAACACACAAATGGAGTAAAAGAGATAAAATTAACGTAATTAAGGACCTAACAAATGTAAATAAGGGGGCTTAAATATGAATATTTAAGCACCTATAACACCCCCAAACTTAATATTGCTAGTCCCTTAGCAATATTAAATTAAAAACTAAAACGAAAAAAAACAGATAAATCCAATGTTCATGGTGTCCAACAAAAGTTTAAATCTTACAAAACTATGATGCGCATTCATGAGCAATCTTAACAGATACAAACATATTTTTGCAATGAATAAGAGCTTTGAACGCAAATCACTTTCATGAGGTAATTTAAGACATCACAAGTTCGACTTTGGTGTGTGGTGAACTAGCACACAAAAGATTGGGTTTCCAAGAAATTCAAATGTGTAGTGTTTCGATGACTCAAGATTCACCAAACTTCCTATTAGAGTCAACAAATATGGCATAGACTTTTATTTGTGAGATTTTTGCCAAGTTAGTTCCCTTAAGCTTTCTTGTTGACTCGTGTAATGAGTGTTTAGCCAATGACTCCCAAACCAGATGGTTTTAGGGCATTAGGTGAAAAGATACCCCTAAGGACTTACTAGCTCGAGTTAACAAGGCTACGAAACTAACTGATTTTAATGCTACCACTTAGAATTTTCCACCTTTTGACATGACACTCAATGCTTACTGAGGCAAGAGGGCCAGTTACTCAGCGAAAAGTTCTTTTTAATGATCACTTAGAATTTTTCACCTTTTGACGTGACACTCAATGCTTACTGACGCAAGAGGGCCAGTTACTCAGCGGAAGATTTGTTTTTATTGATCATTAGGAGCATTTGTTTTTCTTTTTGAGCACTAATCAATATTTTCTATTTTCATATACCAAAACGTCAATCTAATAGGTCATCTAGTTCATAGTTAAGCAAAAGAAACATACCAATCCAAATAACATGTCATACCCTACACAGTTATGTGCTAGTGTGCTTGTGATAGTTTAGGTCAAACTTGTGAATCCTTAAATGTCAAAAAGGCAGTGATCTAGGTTCAAAACTTGATTATTGGCCTATATGTTCAAAGTGTTAAGCTCGCTGATGAAGTCGAATCATAAAGTTTTGTTGAGATCACAAAAAAAAGTTTATTGGACAGAATAAACATGCATTTATCTATGAAAATAGCAACAAAACAAAAAAATGTGGGACATAGTGAGTGTGTGAATGTGTCCCCATACCCCCAAACTTAAATTGCACATTGTCCCCAATGTGTGAATAGTATGGAAGGAGCTGACCTGGGAGATGAAGAACTGATGGCTGACATGGCTCGTAGCACGCCCCCAAACTTTAACTGGATGCACTCACGTTGTCCTCGAAAAAGAAAGAAAAATAGACATAGAATGGAAAACAAGTAATAAACAACAATAGAAAAGTAAACTATGAAATACTAATAATAAACTATGAAAAGGATATGCTTTGGGATGCCTCCCATGAGCGCTAAGTTTAACGTCTTCAGCCAGGCGGGGTATTCTCTCAACTTTAGTCTTTTGGCAGGGAGTACTTAAAGTTCACTTCATGTGGCTCAAGTGCTCTTGGTGGTGTTGCACATTCATCATGACTCAATCCTTTCAGTGTATTCAAATGTGATTTCTTCTTATCACCCGGTCTTGGATGCATAGGATAGACTTTAGGGAGGTGCATAGCTTCTAAGATGTTATCAGGGACAGTTTCTGATGCAGGCTCAATATCCGATCTTTTGAAGCTATGGGTGAGGGCGGCCTCCAATGGATCAGTGTGATGGACTTGAAAAACTTGCTTGACAACACTTTGCATCATACATTCATTAAAACATTCATCATCATTATCATCTTGGGGTAATTTCATTACATCAAATATCTTAAATTCTATTGTCTCTCCATTTACCGTCATACTTACAATACCCTTTTTCACATTAATTATTGTATCAGCAGTTCTCATAAAGGGTCTTCCTAAGATAATGGGTAGAGGTAATGGCATAGGGCATTCTTCCATATCTAATACAATTAAGTCAGCAGGCAAAATAAACTCACCTACCTTGACCAAGACATTTTCAAGTATGCCTCTAGGTCTTTTGATGCTTCTATCTGCCAATTGCAAAGTGATGGAGGTTGGTTGAAGCTCCCCCAAACCTAGCTTTTCAACTACTGTGTATGGTAGTAAATTGACACTTGCTCCTAAATCTAGTAATGCTCGCTCAAACAACTGATCACCTATCCTACATGGAATAGTAAAACTACCCGGATCTTTTAGTATTGGTGGTAGTTTTCTTAACAATACCGCATTTACCTCTTTAGTTAGAGCCACTGTTTCATGTTCTTGAAACTTTCTTTTATTAGTGCAACAATCTTTTAAAAATTTAGCATAAGCAGGAATTTGTTTAATTGCATCTAATAAGGGAATGTTAATTTCTACTTTTCTCAAAGTTTCAAAAATATCAAGCAATTTATCTTTCTTTGGTGTTACTAACCTTTGAGGGAAGGGTGGTGCATTCCACTTCTCTACTTCACTTACCTTGGATGGGGATGGCTTAGCTTGAGATGCTTGAGCTGGCTCATTAACTCCTATGATTTTACCATTTTGGAGAGTTGTAACGGCTTTTAGCTGCTTATGTCCTCTTGGATTTAGTAGTGTTTGTGCAGGGAGTTCACCTTGCTTTCTTTCGCTTAGCTCCTTAGCAAATTGCCCCATTTGTACCTCTAACCTTTGAATTGCTTGCTCATGTGTTTGTTTTTGCTGATCTAATGAAGTCATCAATGTTGTCATTAGTTGCTGTTGTTGAGTGGCTAATTGCTTTACCAGACTTTCTAGATCATCCTTCTTGGGTTCTGGAACTGGTTGGGCTACTTTAGGGAAGTTCCTTTGTTGCCCTTGAAGGTTCAAGGTGTTTTGATTGTTGCTCCATGAGAGGTTGGGGCGGTCTCTCCATCCAGGGTTGTATGTATTTGCATATGCATTGTTCGGTCCCACGTAGTTTGCTTGCTCGGGATCTGTAGATGAATATAAATGGCAGGTCTCAGTAGTGTGATCAAATTGAGAACATAAAGCATATACCTGGCTTTGTGTAGCTTGTGGTCAAGGAGAGATGTTTTGAGTAGACATGGCTTTTAGCCTCATATCTAGCTTCCTTTCCAAAGCAGCTATTTGGGCAGAGGGTCCACCATTCAGAGTAACCTCATATATACCTTTGCTCTTGACTCCTTGTCTACCTCTAGAGGAGAATTATTGGGTATGCTCACTCAATGCCTCAAACATCTCCATGGCTTCTTCACTGCTCTTTTCCATCAACACACCTCCACAACCAGAATCAGCAATACCTTTATTCATGTCATTTAGACCTTCATAAAAGGATAGTACCAGCTCATCTTGAGGTAGGTTATGGTGTGGGCAATTGAGTAGTAGCTCGTTAAAGTGTCCCCATGCCTCAAAGAACAGATCTCCATCCCTTTGTTGGAAGGATTGGATCTCCTTCCTCATTTGCCTCGTCTTTTGGGCTGGGAAGAACTTCCTTAGGAATTTACCAGCCAACTCCTCCCAAGTGTGGATTGAAACTGCAGGCAAAGAATTGTACCATAGCTTAGCATTATCTTTTAAGGAAAAAGGAAATAGAATTAACCTTATTCCTTCTTGGTCTAGGCCCTGGATGTGCTGGAATTTGCAGAGATCAAAGAATTCCCGAAGGTGCAAGTGTGGATCCTCTGCCGGTGTACCCCTAAAGTGAGTCAAAGCATTGAGTATCTGCGGGAATATGTAATATTTTCCCTCTGCTTCTGGTTGATATACAATGCATGAAGGATGGTTGAGGTTCTGTGGGATGAAGGATTGCTTCATCGGCCTTCGTGCAGGTGGTTGCTGGATTTCTAGCTGTTCCGCCATTGGTGCTTCTTCCGTGAATTCCTCTTCTTTCTCCTCAAAGTTGTCTCTAAGATTTTTTCGGATGGTCCACTCAAGCTCGAGATCAAGGGGAAAGACTGTTGGACGTCAGGATCGAAGTTCGTGCATGAATCAGGTAAAACATCTTCAGTGCAGTAGTTCAACTCAGCTGCTCGGGTAACTCTCTGTCCTATTTGTGCTCGATCGCACAGAAGTTTGCGATTGATCGCAAGTATTATAGAACAACTGATTAGGGTTTTATGTACCTGAAACAAAAAAGAAATCGATTAGGGTTTGATGAAAAGTAGAAATAAAGATGGTAAATAAAATAAAAATGATTATTAAACTAAACGAAAGTAATCCTAAAATGAAATTTAGCGCAGTCCCCGGCAACTGCGCCAAAAACTTGTTGCGCGATTATCTACCTAAATTAATGAGTAAATAATCGCACTAGTTTTACTTGCAAGTGCACAAGGTCAACAGTGTAGTATAGTGTGCGAAAGCAAGGTCATCTCCACAGGGATTGGTAAAGTTCGGTTTTTAGAATTAGTTTCTTTAAGTAAAAAGAAATAAAGTAACTGTTGTGTGTGATTTGATAATAATAAAGACATAGGGCTTTGATATCCACCACTAGTCATACTTTCCCAATTGTATAAGGTATCAGTGCACTAGCCTTATCTTGTATACCTACTGGTTGCCAACCTAAGAGCATGGTATCTACTCCTTAAGCTATTGATTTCCCTAAGCAACGAGTTAGGCATGGTATCTACTCTAACTCTTTTCTTCCTTAAGGGATTCAGCGTGGTATCTGCTTGAGTTGTTCCTTAAGAAAACATAAGTACTATGGAAATCGACAACCACATGAGACCTAGGGCATGGTATCTACTCCCGGTTTCCCATGTTGATTAACCCAGGTATCTGGATAAGATATCCCTTGTTACTAATGTTAGACCCAGGACTCGGTCATCCAAATTGATCTAACTAACAGGTCCATACCACATGCATACGCTGGCCATACACATATATATGAGGAACTTAAATAAGCACAGGCATTAGTCAAGTTAAGCAACATAATAAAGGCTATTAGCAAAGATTTATAAATGCATAAATATATGAGAAAGCATAACTAGGGCTTCAATCGAGCCCTATAAGAAAGTTAGTTACACATGCTGTCTAAAGTAAACATCATATATAAACTAAACATAAGGGAAGAATAAACCCGAGAGAAGAGGCATCAATTCTCTCCCAAAGCTTACAACTCCAAGTAAAAGCTAAGAGAAGTGTTCTCTAAGTTGTGATGTGTTGTGTGTGCTTTACAGGTGTATTTATAGGGCTTGAGAAGTCCTAGAAGGCTCATGAGTTCCTAAAACACAAAACTCCTTTATTTCCAAAATAAAGTTATTTCCAAAATAGGGTTATTTCTAAAATAGGGTTCTGCAGTTTACTGTTCACGCCCGTACATGTGTGCTCGATCGCATGCATCTTGCGCTTGATCACAGTGTGCGCTCGATCCCTCTTCTATGCGCACGATCACAATGTGCGCTCGATCGTATTGTATGGTGCGATCGATCGCAGATTGACCGGAGACTTCTCTAGGATCTCCAGGCTTCTTCCTTTAAGTGCCAAAACTTCTTCTTTTCTTCCAAAACCTATAAAACACATGTGAAACACACAAATGGAGTAAAAGAGATAAAATTAACGTAATTAAGGGGGCTTAAATATGAATATTTAAGCACCTATCAATAGAGCCTAGGAGTCTTAATGTATTTGGTGTTCTATGACTAAGAGGAGCATGCAAATATATCTTAGGGATCTAGTTTTCTTATGGACTAGCAAAAGGGTTAAAAAAAATCCCTGATCCTAGCCTTCTTGTTCATCTCTTTCCAAGAACAATAGAAAGCCCTTTGCTTTGCACTTATGTCCTGGATGAAATTTCTCATCATAGTTAAAGCAAAGGCCTTTCTCTATTATGGATTGCATTTCTTGAGGAGATAATATTTTGATAGGAAACTTTTGAAGTTGTGGAGCTTGCGGCCTTGCTGTGTGAGGCTGAGAAACCCAAGTGATACCACCAGTTTGTTGACTTGTATCTGGAGGCTTGGAAACAAATTTGGATTGCCAAGGATTTGAAAATCCTCTAATATCTCCCCATCTATCTTCATGCAATCTTGCCAATCCAATAGCATCATTAAAGTCCAGAGGTCTATAAGCAATTACCTCCCTTCTAATGTAAGGTTTCAAGCCAAAAATGAAACAGTTCATCAAGAACTAATCAGAAAGGCCATTAACCTTGCTAGATAATGCTTAAACTTGGCTTGGTACTCTAGGACAATGACTTCTTGGATGAGTTTTGTCAGTGGACCTTGGGGTTCTTTATAGACAGAAGGACCAAATCTTGATTGCAATGCCTTGACAAATTGAGTCCTACACTAGATCATCTTTTTGTCTTGAGTCCACTGGAACCAACTTGCAATTGGAACTTCTAGGTGGAATGAATTTACTGGAAATCTTTGATACTCTAAAGTGTTAGAGAAGAAGAAGAAGAATTGTTTAGCTTGAAATAACCAATCCGTAGGATTTCCTTCTTTGAATCTTGGTAGTTCAATCTTGAAATTTCTAAAGTTGGAGAATTGATTATTTTGTTGGGAAGTTCTTGATCTGGAGGGGTGTGTTCTTCCTGAGAATGCAGTTTCTTCAAAGATTCAATTTCTTGATGGATAGGTTTGATGGCAGCACCAATTTCTTCTTGGATATACTTGCTAAGCGTTTCCCAAGTAAATTCACCTTTGTCAGCTTTAGAGCACAGTCCCTCTGTCATTGCTATGGATCTAAAATGAACAATGAAAGAACCAAATGATGGAGGTGTTGAGTGGACAGTGAGTGTCTTGGTGATAATGTGAGGATTTAGAATAAAAAGTAAAATAGAGAATGATACTGTTTCGAGTATAAGATAAGCTTCTAATGTGTTTACTGATTTTCTGCCTTCAATCTAATAATCCAGAGTTATATAAAGCTCTCTACAAGTGTGCGCACAACAATACAAGTAGGATGCGTTGCAGCAGGTTAAGAAGCTAGCTAACTAACTAACTTCCTACTAAGCTTCTAAAAATTTGTTTAACTACTTCTCTTGTTCTAGGTGTCATCTTTGCTCCTTATAGTTACAGCTTTAACTTACTCCTTTACTACCTCAAGCTTCACTAGTCAATCCCTTAGCCTCACTAGTAAGCCAGAACTATCTCTGGCCTTACTAGTTCTACCTTGCTGCCCCATACCTTTTTGGTTTCTTCAAGTGAGCTTTGTCCCTTAGCTTCCTTCATGTATCAGTTTTCTTAATGGTTTTATATCTTGGTTGGTTGATATTTTAATTGTTGAAATATTGGTAACTTATGCAGACGATGTTTAATTTAAGGTCATCCTGATTGTTGGTAAAGACTGTGTTTTGGCATCAATAGACCATAAGTTAGATGTAAGACAAGTTGAATACATTGTAGACTAAGCATGATAAGTTAGAATCCAGTGTGGACAAGTTATTGGATTGATATAATAGTACGTTAAACGAAACTTCAAATGAAGATTTGTGGATGCATGATGTCTCTAAAATGCTTGAAGGCCTTCATTTCTTTTAGACATTCAACTTGTTTTTCGATTATCGTCTTAAGTTTGTGTCAAGAAGTTACTTAGATGATATTTTGATAGTATTAAAAATATAACATGGTTTGGATGATAATTTTAGATATTTTGATATTGATTAAGAAATGTTATTTGATTTTTCACTATGGTTTGGCTTATGCTATAAAGATATTATATGGTGAGAAAAAAGTACATCAATGAATAATACAGGTTGTTTAGGAAAAAATGCAAGATCTTTTAAATTGATATATGATTGAGAGGTACTATTTTTATTTCTCTAAAGAGTTCAATAAACTATAACAGAGGTGATTTTTTACGCCTCTAAAGAGTTCAATTAGATACTTAAAAAAGTACTAGCGATAAACTTTTCTGCCTCTAAAAATCCTTTAGAGGCTCTTTATCTTCGCCTCAATAAATATTTAGACTACTGATGAATGTAAGTAGAGACAAATTTTAATGACTCTAGAAATAATCAAACCACCTCTAAAAATTATAATAGCACCACTATTTTTCGCCTCTACAAAGTGACTTGTAGAGACAAGTGATAATTCCACCTCTAAAACAAATATAGTCAAGATTTGTAGAGGTGGTTTTGCGATGGATTTTAATAGGCCTCTACATGGATTTGTAAGCTGAATTTTCTACCTCTATAAATTATTTTTGTTGCTTGTTGGGAGTTTTAAATTATTCGCAAGTGCACGAGTCGTTTGCAATATAGTATTGTGCAAGTGTAAAGTCGAATCCACAGGGAATTGTGTTGTGAAAATATATTTTTATTTAAACTAACCATATTTTAACCTAGTTCCGAATTTTGGATTGTATCTTGCAAAGAAATATAAACTAAACTAAATTAATTTAAAAACAACTGATAAAAACACTAAGATTTTTTGAATACACCCCACCAAAGTAAAGCATATATCTTCATGTTCTATATAAAAATAATCTATCAAATCATTCCATGAATCCACCATTATACAAATCACGACGAATACCCAAACTAAACCAAAACCATCCAATGTATCCGTTTTCACAAATCACAATATATATCCAATCTAATTTGAATGATCCACCGTATCCGGCAGATGAAACACAAGGAACATCCAATTTAACAATTTAAAAACAATCAATCATAAGAGTTTACTCAAACAATTGAAATAGAACATTTATACTAAAAATATCAGAATTGTACGAACATATCTGAAAAATATAATGCTAAACATTGGCGAGGCTTCATCTTCAACCTTAGATGAAGATTTTAGCCTCGCATAATTATGAACATAATTTTCGCAATTACAGTGCTAATCATTTAAACTTTAAAACTTAAAATAAATTAAAACTAACAATACATGGATAGAGAGAATTCACTCGCAGCTGTCGTGCGGCGCTTCCCCTCTTGGTAGCAAAGCCTTCGAGATCCACCAGAATGCTAACAGAAGTCCTCTGGATTGCACCCCAATTGCTTCAGTGACGTGGGGCTTTTATAGGGAAACTCACGAGTGCAATGTGTTTCAAATTCGATGTGGGATACTGCCCGAGTGCGCTCGATCACAGTCTCGTGCGCTCGAGCGCAGCATGGTGCACTGCCTGACCTTTGTCTACTAAAACTACCATAACTTTCTCTAGAAAAATCATATTTATAAGCCATAAAATTCCCCAAAAAATACACATCCGGATCTTTCCAAGCATATATAGCTTATTTCTTGATTCTTCCTGAATCAATACAGTTTAATCCACAAAAATGGCTGATCTGTACGGCCAATTCTGGCAATTTAGTGAAACTCCTTTCCAAGTGCTTGTAAACCTGTAAAACACGAAAAAAAAAACTCAAAGTAACAAATTCCTAAGCTAACAAATGTAAATTAAGGGGCCAAAATATGCAATATTTGGCACTCATCAAATACCCACAAACTTACATTTTGCTAGTCCCTTAGCAAAACAAAAATAAAATAAAATAAAAACTATATGAAAAACAAAGAACACAAAGATAACTCCATCATTCATGGTATCCAAAAATTTAAGTATCACACAAAACCATAATATTCATTCATGAGCAAGCTTAAAAAAATATAACCCATATTTGCAATAATAGGAATTTTAAAACCTAATTACTAGAGGCAGGCTAAGACATCACAAGCTTGAATCAATGTAAAGTGAATTAGCATATACAGATGAGGCTTCCAAATAAATTCAATGTACAATGTCTCTATGTCTCAAGATTCACAGAAGTTCTCATCAAACCGAACAACGATGGTATAGTTTTATTTTTTTATTTTTTTATTAAAAAGCTTCACTATGTTTAGTTCCCTTAAACTTTCTAATTGACCCATGTATTGAGTGTTGAGTCAATGACTCCCAAACCAGATGGTTTTAGGGCATTAGGTGTAAAGACACCCCTAAGGACTTACTAACTCGAGTAAAAAATGCGACGAATCTAAACTGGCCTTAATGCTACCAAGTAAAATTCCCACATTTTGAGGTGAACACTCACTGCTTACTGAGGCAAGAGGTCCAGTTACTCAGCGGAAATTTTCGCAATGATCATTACAAATAAATTTCCCACCTTTTGACATGAACACTCACTGCTTACTAAGGCAAGGGTTCCAGTTACTCAGTGGAAAGTTTATTGATTATTATTATAAATAATATATATATATATATATATATATATATATATATATATATATATATTACGTTTCTATGCTAAAGTGTTTATCCTACAAGTCATCCAGTTTTAGTTAAGTCATGGAAACATGCACATTAAAATCACATGTCATACCTCACACAATTATGTGCTAATGTGCTTGTGTCAAATTAGATCAAACAAGTGAATTCTTAAATGCCTAAAGTAAGTAACAAAGTTTTAAAACTTTATTATCAAATCATGTTTTCATGATTTTAAGCTCACCAATGACATCACATCACAGTATTTGTTTAAATCAATCAAATTTTTAAAAATAACATGAGCATGCATTTATCTTTTTCTTTTTCTTTTTCTTTTTTTGAATGAAGAAAAAAAACAACAACAAATTAGGACAAAGTGTGTGTAATGTGTCTCCCATACCCCCAAACTTAAATCACATGGTGTCCTCAATGTGTGAATAATATGGAAATAGTTGACCTGGGAGATGGAGAACTAGCTAGATTGGCGTGGCTCATAGCATACCCCCAAACTTGAACTGAAGTACGCATTGTCCCTGAAAAATAAAGACTGGAAAACAAAAGAAACACTATAAATAAATAGTAACAAGAAATATGTAAAATAATAAACAAACAAAAAGGATATGTTGTGGGGTGCCTCCCACGAGTGCTAAGTTTAATGTCTTCAGCCACACTAGCAAATTGCACAGGGGCCTGGCGATCTTGTTGAAATCTTGAAGAAGTCATCTATAGAATCCAACATTCAACAACTTTACCATTTTAGCCCTCACAACCTCTTACATAGCTGGGTTGAGCCCTCTCTGTGGCTTTCTCGATGGCTTGGCATTCTCCTCCAAATGCATGTTGTGCATCACCACCGAGGGGTTGATCCCCTTGATATCCTCAATAGTCCAGCTAATAGCTTCATTGTGCTCTCTTAAAACATCAAATAATTTCTCCTCTTGAGCATCAACCAAATCTAAAGCTATAGTCACAGGCAAAGAATCTGCTGGACCTAGGAACTTATACTTAAGATTATCCGATAAAAGCTTAAGTTCCTTCTTGGGGGGTTTAGGTGATTTGGTCTCCTCCGTCTCATTGCTCTTCTGAGGAGCAAACTCCAAAGTAGCATTTGCTTGCTCAAGCAACTTATCCAAATCCAAATCCTCTCCAAACTGAGCCAAGCATGCCTCCAAGGGGTCCTCAATGCTTGATTCACCCTTAGTCTCCTCCGTCTTACTGTTCTCCTGAGGAGCAGACTCTAAGATAGCATTCACTTGCTCAAATAGCTTATCCAAATCCAAATCCTCTCAAAACTGAGCAAAGCATGCCTCCACAATGTCTTCAGACTTCCCTCCTTTCTTGGGTGCTTGTAATCTCTCAGGGTAAGGTGTTTTAGGTACAAACAACCTAGGAAGATCATTAATAGTAGATGTGGTTGTAGATGGCTCAGCATCTCTCTTCTCCTTGTTGCCACTTCTTGCCCCTACTGCATAGCAGGGTTCTCTTCCACTTGATTGTCCACTTGTCTCCCAGACCTCAATGTGGTAATCGATTGCACTTGTTCCTGTCCGTGAATTTCCCACTGCAAACTGTTCCTTCGGGTTGGGCATAGGTTGATTGAGGAACATTCCCTTCTCTCCTTCACCCATGTGACTTGCGATTTGATCCATTTGACTCTCTAGCTTGGCAATCGCTTGGGTGCTTACTATTTGTGCACTCCTTACTTTACTGATGGCGTGGCCAGTCATCTTCATGAAATCCTTGAGGGTGTCCTCCAATGACTGTGAAACCGACACTGGCGCTTTAGTGGGAGCTTAGTAAGCGGGTGATGGTGCTAGATAGGTTGAGCGACCATAACTTGGAACTGGTGGAGGAAATCTGGGAGGGTATTGATTGTGAGCATGATGAGGGGCTCTTCCCTGATTCATTAGTTGGTTATACTTCCATGAAAAATTAGGGTGGTTCCGCCACCCTAGATTGTATATCTCGGAGTAAGATCCATTTAATTGCGATCGACTGTCATTGAAAGTGTTCATTTGTTTCATGGGATACTCGGCAAAAGCCGACATAGATGGACAATTTTGTGCTAAATGTATAGGGCTAGCATAGATGGAACAGCTATCAACATTGAATGTATTGGCTGCATTAATGGACTAGCCGGTCATCTTCATGAAATCCTTGATGGTGTCCTCTAAAGACTGTGAAACCGGCGCTGGATTCATCCACATTTTTTTATATTTTTTATTTTTTATTTTTTATAGGCAATTGCCAATAGAAACAAATAAAAAAATTGCAAAAGAAAAATAAAACAAAAATACTAACTAAACTAGTAGAAAAATAAAATCAATTTAGACAAAAATTTCACAAACAAAACAACTCCCCGGCAACGGCACCAAAAACTTGTTGTGAGTTTTAAATTACTCGCAAGCGCACAAGTCGTTAGCAATATAGTGTTGTGCAAGTGCGAGGTAGAATCCACAGGGAATTGCGTTATGAAAATATATTTTTATCTAAACTAACCCTATTTTAACCTAGTTCCGAATTTTGGATTGTATCTTGTAAAGAAATATAAACTAAACTAAATTGATTTAAAAACAACTGATAAAAACACTAAGGTTTTCTGAATCCACCCTACCAAAGTAAAGAATATATCTTCATGTTCTATATAAAAATAATCTATCAAATCATTCCATGAATCCACCATTATACAAATCACAGCGAATACCCAAACTAAACCAAAACCATCCAATGTATCCGTTTTCACAAATCACAATGGATATCCAATCTAATTTGAATGATCTACCGTATCCGATAGATGAAACACAAGGAATATCCAATTTAACAATTTAAAAACAATCAATCATAAGATTTTACTCAAACAATTGAAATAGAACATGTATACTAAAAATATCAGAATTGTACGAACATATCTGAAAATATAATGCTAAACAATAGCGAGGTTTCATCTTCAACCTTAGATGAAGATTTTAGCCTCGCATAATTATGAACATAATTTTCACAATTACAATGCTAAACATTTAAACTTTAAAACTTAAAATAAATTAAAACTGACAATACATGGATAGAGAGATTCCGCTTGCAGCTGCCGTGCGGTGCTTCCCCTCATGGTAGCAAAGCCTTCGAGATCCACCAGAATGCTAGCAAAAGTTCTCTAGATTGCACCCCAATTGCTTCAGTGAAGTGGGGCTTTTATAGGGAAACTCATGAGTGCAATGTGTTTCAAATTTGATGTGGGATACTGCCCGAGTGCCCTCGATCACAATCTTGTGCGCTCGAGCGCAGCATGGTGCATTGCCTGACCTTTGTTTACTAAAAGTACCATAACTTTCTCTAGAAAAATCATATTTATGAGCCATAAAATTCCCCAAAAAATAGACATCCGGATATTTTCCAAGCATATATGGTTCATCTCCTAGGTCTTCCTGAATTAATATAGTTTAATCCACAAAAATGACTTATCTGTATGGGCAATTCTGGCAATTTAATGAAACTCCTTTCCAAGTGCTTGTAAACCTGTAAAACATAAAAAAATAATAATAAAACAACTCAAAGTAACAAATTTCAAAGCTAATGGATGTAAATTAAAGATGGATACTTGGTTTGGAACTCATTAGTAGTGACTAAATGGAGATTAGTCATTTTCTCATATGACAGGCTTCACAAGTTGGATATGATTAAAAATCCTATAAATCCAAGTATCCATCTTTACCAACTTACTTACTTTATCCTAATTGATATGACCTAGTCTTAAGTAGCACATGTGGGAATGATTTATATCATCTCTTCTCCTTTTCTGTTCAATATGAAATATTTTACTAAATGCTTCTAGATGGTAAAGATAAATAATAAGTCTCTACAGCTAAAGTAGCAACACTTACTCCATTTCTAAAAGTTTGACTACTGTTTTACTTAGTTTCCCGCTTCTTCTCAGCACTTGCAAAGTATTGCAAATGTGAGAACCATACTTGGTATCTAATACCCAGATAAAAGTATTATCAGCTAATAAGTTAATTTCATTAAGGAACAACTGAGATATGCCTTACGAAGGCTTATCACAAGGTGATCCTTGCAATTTCTCTTAGTGTGCATCCTTGACACAATGAAAGCCCCCTTATCCTTCTTTGCCTTTGATGAACTTGCCTTGTCGACACCTCTCTTTGCTTTCAATGGTTTATTCTTCTTATTTAAGATATTTTTCCCTTTGGGTTTAGAAAAGGAAGCTCCATCGATAAGCATAATGGATGTCTTGTCTTTCTTGATTGTCCATTTAGTAGTTTTCAACATATTGACAAGTTATGGAAGTGTAGCTTCTATCTTGTTCATGTTGTAGTTTATAACAAACTGTGAGAATTAGTTTAGAAGGATTATAGAATCAAATAATTACTTAACTCCGCATCCCTACTAAATTCGAGCATATCTAATTGCTCTGTTTGATATAGTTGATCATCTTAATTCCATGTTCATAGATTGATGATCCTTCGAGCATCCTAGTCCTCAAGAGATCATTAAATATTTGGAACCTTACATTTTGACTATGCTCACCTTACAAATCTTGTAATTGATGCAACGTCGCATAAGTACTTTTCATCTTGTTATGTAGCTTCTGAAGCTCATTAGATATAGATACTAACATGTAGCACCTAGCCTTCATGTCATCCTTTTCCCACTTCTCAAAAGTAACTACCTTTTCTTCCAAAGTATTCTCAACAACAATTGTTGAAAGCAAGTGATCAAGAACATAAGCTATTTTCTCATAATAGAGAACGATTCTCAAATTCCTTAGCCAATCAAGAAAATTGGAAAGCGAAAGACCCCATTGGAAGGTCTCATAGTGGGGATTATGATCCTATCACTTGCACACTATAGCCTATGGTAATGAAACAAACTACAATGCACTTGATAGGTAGATAACTTTTATTATTTGCATCTCATGCAATTCCCAATCTTTGTTTAGCCTCTAAATGCATATAACTTAATGGTAGCGCAACAAATCATATACATTTTAGTTAAGTCTAACCCATCAGTCCTCACAATTATAAATTATTAATATAACCCTTATGGTAGCACAACAATCATATAATTCATTTACCTCATGCACATCTCATATTTTAATAGACAATATAAATTTTCTAAGAGTGTAAACCTTACGATAGCATAATAAATTTACACAATAAGAAGTTTCTCATATTGATTACAATAGTGGATGGCTATAAACAATCATTCCTAATGAGAAACCTCTATCATAAGTTAAGGGAAATTATGTAGAAAAGAAATAGAAATTTAAAAAGAAGAGAAGGCCAGGTATACAAACGCCATTTAAAATTAAGATTTCAAAAATAATACCAACATAATTGAATCAAAAGCTAAGTTCTAGGTCCAATAGTCATCCACTCATACAATTATATTGCAAATAAATAAAATAATTCTATTCTAGTTATGGTTTTATTCTTAGATTGCATATCTTAATCCAATTAAGTTTCAAAAAACTTTCTCCCTATTCAGAATAGGATTTAGATTTCTTACTGGTTATAATTCATAATTCTAATGTAACAAGAATTTTGGAGTTTCAAATCTTAATTAAACTCCAATTTCTTAAAACTTTAATATAAAATTAATAAAAATTCTTAATTAACCAAAATATAATTTTTGACACTCAAAAATCATTTATTTAGTTGAATAAAAGTTATATTTTGAATTTCAAGTCAAACCGAATTCAGAATCTCAAGAACGAGTAAAAACTATCAATTTCAAAAAGCAAAAAAAAAACTTTTTTATTAATTTTGCATGTGATAATTGATTATCATTTGTAATAGTCGAATATCAAAAGCTTTTGTCTAGTTTTAACATTAGGTTTGAATGGCGATAGTCGACTATGACCTGACGCTGTAGATTTTTGACGCGTTTTGTCTCGTTTTTCTTCCCCAAAACCAATTTTCTTTGATAAAATTGTTTGTAATCAATCTCCATTGATATAATAAGCATGACATGACAATTATCAATTCAAAGAATACATAATTGAATTTTCATGACCTAAGGCTCCATAAACCTAATCTATCTTTTTTATTATGAATTTGCAATCTATAGGATTCTAAGATTAAACATAATGAAGCCATAATAATAGAATTAAAATCATTTTAATAATTCTTAGGGTTGGCTATGATACCACAGTAAGTTTATCGACATAGAAAACACAACAAAATTTAAAAACTTTCATACTAACATACTTAACCAAGAAACTCTCTAGTATTCATTAGCATGAGAATTCAAAACACCATACAAGGTTATGGATTTATTTATTTGCTTCAATGGAGATTTTTAAGAACTTCAAACGGGTTCACGAACTGTTCAAGTGTTTGACCTTTAAGCGCATCCACATAAGCAACAAAGAACTAGAGATCCTCTTCCTTTTGATGTCGAACACGCCAAGGAGGAAGAACAATTAGGGTAGCCAAAATTCAAGAGGTTTAGCTCTAAGTTATTTTCTTAGTTTTGTGCCTTATAAAGAGAGCTTAAGACATGATCTTAATCTCCAATAATAATCTCTAAGGCTTCCATAAAATAGTAGCCCTATTTATATAGCTTTTACTCTTAAAAGCTCTAAGATTTCTAGAATTATAATTAAACAACTAGTTTAATTTAATTCTTATAAATCTCTCTATTGGCTCCTTAATTTATTTATAGTTGCCTTATTGTGTTGACTCCTTAGGTTCAATATTATGTTGGTAGCAAGTCATAACTCTTACGTGTCCATCAGACTCGTCAAATTAATTAAAAAGCTTTCTAATTAGTTTGACTTAAATACCTTTCTAATTCTCTCTTTAATGAGAATTAATTAATTAAAATTAATTCTCAAGGCTTCTTCAAATTATGAGTGACATCTAGCAGTATATCATAACTACCCAAATAATATGAATTTGTTTTAAACATTTTTGTTGCTAGTTATCGTGCAATTCAATTCATCCATCATGCAATACCCCTGATTAAACTTAACGTATGAAATTATAGTCAAATCTTAATTATTTAATATGATATATCTCGATCTCAAGTCCATAACTCATTTGGTGAAACTAGAAAATACTTTATAATTTCCATGCTACCTTGGCCAAGGAATTTCCAAGCTATGACTTAATTAGATTACATAGAGCATTCTCTCTCTTTTACTGTAAGTGATAAATCCTCTATTGCACACTCACATGCCTCCATGTATAAGTGGAATTGAAGAATAAATTAGAAATTTTAATATAAATATTATGTCAGGTGTTGACGATCAGCAACCGAAGGAAATTGCTAAGAGGGGCAGGAAAGGCAAGCAGGTGATCCACGAGTAGCTTTAAGTGCTACGCGGTGAGTTAGATTTACTTTAAGTAATCTAGATAAATATGAAATATATAGTGATAGTATTTGAATAAATCATTAACTTATGATTTGGTGATAGATGAAAGTTGGTTGATAGGTCTGATAGGAATAGTGGATGTGTAGAGAATTATTTTATGAGAAATAATATTATTGGAATAATAAGTCGATTTAATTATAAAGGTGATAAATGAAATTCTTGACGAGCTATGGTTCATGATTTGAAATGATTTATGAGGAGAGGAATTTAGTGGAATTTTTTCAAATAATAATTTGAGAATAATCAGGATAGTTAATTTGAATGTTTGAAGACATGCTTGTTTCTATATTATTGTTTATATGAATATTTCATATCATTATTCATATCCATATAAGTGAAATAAAATAATCGAGAAGGCCGCCAGTCTAAATGAAATAAAAGAACTGGGAAGGCAGCTGGCCTAAATGAAAACCATGATAGCCGGTATATGATGGAAATAAAAGAACCGGGAGGGTAACCGGTATAAATGAGAATAAAAGAACCGGGAAGGCAGCCGGTCTAAATGAGAATAAAATAACTAGGAAAGCAGCCAGTCTAAGATAAAAATATGTCGACATGTAGGAAGACGTTCCCAATTAATAATTCATGCATTGCATCTATTTTAAATATTAATTTTATTACTGAAATGTTAAAGTGTTGTTCTTGATTGTAAAATTATTGATAAATGAATGAGTCTTATAGAGAGACAAATACGGTGGGAAAGAAACATAAAAGTATGATATGGTGAGAACTATCTGAATGATAGACCATATGATGTGAGCCTCATAACAACATAATTATGAGATATAATTGATGGTCTCAAGATAAATAAATATATAAGAAGAAGAGACTGATAAATAATGGGGATTATGATATGAGTAGTGAAAATAGAATGCTATTATCAAATTTTATGAGATATAGTTGTGTAAATATTGGAATACTACTTATACAAATTGAATACTTCTAGTAAATTTAATTCACTGAGCTTGTAAAGCTCACTCCTTATTGTACAATGATTTCAGGTAAGAGACAGGACAGATCGTTTGGTGAGGTGAGATTTAGATGAAGTCATTATCTGTAAGCCACATGGTTCACATCCTCAGACTAATGAGAAAATAAAATAAAAATTTTATTTGTAAATATTCATGCATATTACATTGTATATAATGTTTAAGTCAAGATAAGAATAATGTATCTCCCTTGTTGAGGGTTCAGGATTGATGTAAAAATTGCAATTGGTATTATTTTTATTGTTGCATATAAATGTCGTGCTGGGATTTTCAAAATGTGACAACACCATCTCGGGGGTGGCTAACCCGAGATGGGTTATTACAATTTTGGTATCAGAGCATTAGGTTTTATGATTCTGTAGACTGCATAAAAAGTAAGAAAGTGGGAGATTAAAACAAATTATATTCTAATGAATAGTCTGAGGATGACATATGGACGTGCTAGAGCTAAAGTTAGAGTTGTTGATTTGAAAGGGCGTGGTAGGCCCCCAATATTTTGACAAATGGTTGAGTCTGAATCTGTAGTTCATAGAAGGGAACTGTTGTGAGTTTTAATTTACTCGCAAGCGCACGAGTCGTTTGCAATATAGCGTTATGCAAGTGCGAGGTCGAATCCACAGGGAATTGCGTTGTGAAAATATAATTTAATCTAAACTAACTTTATCTTAACCTAGTTCCGAATTTTGAATAATATTTTGGAAAACAAATTATAAACAAATCTGAACTACTATGCCAAACAACGGCAAGGCTTCATCTTCAACTTTAGTTGAAGATTCTAGCCACTCGTAACTATGAAACTACCGTTCATAATAAAAATGCTAAACATTAAGCTAAATAAAACTAAATAAAAAGAAATAAATAACTTTACATGGGAGAAATTCCACTCGCTGATGGGCGGCGCTTCCCCTCGTGGTAGCAAAGCCTTCGGGATCCACCAGAATGTTAGCAGACGTCCACCGATTAACACCAAAGTGGCCCAGGAATTGTACACTGAATGATGGAGTCAGATGGTGTTTATATAGGCGAATACCACGAGTGCAATGTGTTTCCAATCCGATGTGGGATGTGGGATATAGAAATATGTTTCCAACCAATGTGGGATGTGGGATTTAAGCCTTCACCTGCCCTTCAAAACTTCTGCTCACGCTGAAATCCCGCACAGCCCGCACAGCCTAACCTTTGTCTACTAAAACTGCCATAACTTTCTCTAGAAAAATCTTTTTTATGAGCCGTAAAATTCTCCAGAAAATAGACTTCCGGATCTTTCTAAGCATATATGGTTCATCTCCTGGTTCTTCTTGCATCAATACGGTTTAATTTTCAAAGATGATTGATCTATACGGGCAATGCTAGCAATTTAATGAAATTCCTTTCTTGGTGCTTGTAAACCTGAAAAACAATGAAAACAACTCAAAGTAACAAATTCCTAAGCTAACATTTAAATTAAATGGCCAAAATATGCAATATTTTTAACTCATCAAATACCCCCAAACTTACATTTTGCTAGTCCCTTAGCAAAACAAAATAAAAAACTAAATGAACAACAAAGATTATAAAGATAAGTTCAGTATTCATGGTATCCAAAAATTTAAAGAGCATTCAAAATCATGAGATTCATTCATGAGCAAGCTTAAATAAGTCAAACCCATCTTCACAATGAATAAGAATTTAAAACTTAATTACTTACAAGTGGCATGGTAAGACATCACAAGATTGAATCAGTGTAAAGTGAATTAGCATATACAGATGAGGTTTCCAAATAACTTCAATGTACAAGGTATTCAAATCTCAAGATCCACAGAATTTCTCGTCGGAAAGAACAATGAAGGCATAGTTTTTTTTTTTTTAACATAAGGCTCTGCTATGTTTAGTTCCCTTAAGCTTTCTAATTGACCCATGTAACGAGTGTTGAGTCAATGACTCCCAAACCAGATGGTTTTAGGGCATTAGGTGTAAAGGCACCCCTAAAGACTTACTAACTCGAGTCAAAAAGGCTACGAAATTAAACTAGCCTTAATACTGCCAAGCAAAATTTTCACATTTTGACGTGAACACTCACTGCTTACTGAGGCAAGAGGTCCAGTTACTCAGTGGAAAGTTTATTGATGATGATCATTATAAATATTAGTATTTTTTTTTATATACGCCCAAGGCGTTCATCCAACAAGTCATCCCATTTCAGTTAAGATAAGAAAACATATACATTCAACTCACATGTCATACCTCACACAAATATGTGCTAATGTGCTCGTGTTAGACTAGATCAAACATGTGAATTCTCAAAAATGCCTAAAGTAAGTAACTAAAGTTTAAAACTCTATCATCAGGTCATGTGTTCAAAATTTTAAGCTTATCAATGAAGTCACATCAAAATTTTTCAGATCAACCCAAAATTTTTTTTTATACGAACATGAACATGAAATTATCTTTACGACGAAAAGACAACAAATTAGGACAAAGTGTGTGATGTGTCTCCCATACCCCCAAACTTAAATTACACATTGACCCCAATGTGTGACAAATATGGAAAGAGCTGACCTGAGATATGGAGACTATCTGGACTGGTATGGCTCATAGTGTACTCCCAAACTTGAACTAAAGTACGCGTTGTCCCTGAAAAATAAAAACTGGAAAACAAAAAATACTAGAAACAAACATTAATCATAAATATGTGAAATAATAAATAAACATAAAGAATAAGTTGTGGGGTGCCTCCCATGAGCGCTAAGTTTAACGTCTTCAGCCAGACCCAACATTAGTAATCGTGCCCAACTAAATGCTCCACCATCTGATCAATAAATGAGAGTGAAAAATGATCCTTCAATGTGGTAGCATTCAACTTACAGTAGTCTAGACACATTCTCCATCTTGACTGCACTCGAGTTGGAACCAACTCGTCGTCTTTATTTATTACTACTGTCAATCTAACCTGTTTTGGCACGACATGAATCGGGCTCATCCACTCGCTATTAAAGATTGGATAAAGGATCAGAACCTCTTGTATAGCTGGGTTGAGCCCTCTTTGTGGCTCCTTCGATGGCTTGGCATTCTCCTCAAAATGTAACTTGTGCATCACCACCGAGGGGCTTATCCCCTTTATATCCTCAATAGTCCAGCCGATAACTTCATTATGCTCTCTTAAAACGTCCAATAATTTATCCTCTTGAGCATCAACCAAATCTAAAGCTGTAGTCACAGGCAAAGAATCTGCGGGACTTAGGAACTTATACTTAAGATTGTTCGGTAAAGGCTTAAGTTCCTTCTTGGGGGGTTCAGGTGTTGTGGTTTCCTCCGTCTCACTGATCTTTTGAGGAGCAGACTCCAAAGTAGCATTTTCTTGCTCAAACAACTTATCCAAATCCAAATCCTCTTCAAATTGAGCAAAGTATGCCTCCAGGGCGTCCTCAATGCATGATTCATCCATAGTCTCCTTTGTCTCACTGCTCTTCTGAGGAGCAGACTCCAAGATAACAGTTGTTTGCTCACGTAGCTTATCTAAATCCAAATCCTCTCCAAACTGAGCAAAGCATGCCTCCAAAATGTCCTTAGACTCCCCTTCTTTCTTGGGCGCTTGTAATCTCTCAGGGTAAGGCGCTTTAGGTAAAAACGACCTAGGGAGATCCTTAATAATAGGTGTGGCTGTAGATGGCTCAGCATCTCTCTTTATTTTTGTTGCCACTTTCTTGCCCTTGTATAGGAGTTGATAAATTTCCCTCTGCAAACTGTTCCTTCGGGTTAGGATCAGGTTGACTGGGGAACTTTCCGTTCTCTCCTTCACCCAAGTGACTTGTGATTTGACCCATTTGACTCTCTAGCTTGGCAATCACTTGGGTGTTTACTATTGTTGCACTCCTTACTTCACTCATAGATTGGCTAGTCATTTTCATGAAATTATTGAGAGCGTTCTCCAATGACTGTGAAACCGACATTGGCACTTGAATAGGAGCTTGGTAAGCGGGTGATGGTGCTGGATAGGCTGAGTGACCATAACTTGGAATTGGTGGAGGAAATTCGGGAGGGTATTGATTGTGAGCATGATAAGGGGCTCCTCCCTAATTCATCAGTTGGTTCTGCTCCTATGAAAAATTAGAGTGGTTCTACCACCCTGGATTGTATGTTTTGGAGTAAGATCTATTTGATTGCCAACAACAGTCATTGAAAGCATTCGTTTGTTCCATGAGATACTCGACAAAAGCCGGCATTGATGAACAATTCTGTGCTAAATGCATAGGACTAGCACAGATGGAACAACTATCAACATTGAATGTACTGGCTGCACTGATGGACTGATCGGTCATCCTCATGAAATCCTTGAAGGCGACCTCTAAAGATTTGGAAACCGGTGCTGGATTCATCCACATTTTTGTTCTCTTTTTTTTAATTCATTTTTTTTTAGCAATTGTAAATAAAATAAAATAAATCAAAATTAAAATCAAAATTAAAATTAAAATTATAAAAATAAAACAAAAATGCTAACTAAAGTAGTAGAAAAATAAAATCAATTCAGACAAAAATTTCACAAACAAAACAATTCCCTGACAACGGCGCCAAAAACTTGTTGTGAGTTTTAATTTACTCGCAAGCGTACGAGTCGTTTGCAATATAGCGTTGTGCAAGTGCGAGGTCGAGTCCACAGGGAATTGTATTGTGAAAATATAATTTAATCTAAACTAACTTTATCTTAACCTAGTTCCGAATTTTGAATGATATTTTGGAAAACAAATTAAAACTAAACTAAATTGATTTTAAAAACTAATAATAAAAACACTAAGGTTTCCGAATCCACCCCGTCAAAGTTTAAGCATATATGTCCTAAAAACATAGCCTATCAAAACATTCCATGTATCCAACTTACAATAAAAAACAAAGAATATCCCAATTAAACCAAAAGCATCCAATGTATCTGCTTTTAACAAATCACAAAGGAAATCCAATTTAATCGAAAACAATTCGATGTATCCATCAGATGAAACACAAGGAATATCCAACAGAACAATTTAAACTCAATCAATCACAAGATTTACTCAAATAATTGACAAAACATTTATACTAAAAAACGTCAGAATTGTATAAACAAATATGAACTACTATGCCAAACAATGGCAAGGCTTCATCTTCAACCTTAGTTGAAGATTCTAGCCACTCATAACTATGAAACTACAGTTCATAATAAAAGTGCTAAACATTAAACTAAATAAAACTAAATAAAAATAAATAAATAACTTTACATGGGATAAATTCCACTCGCTGATGGGCGGCGCTTCCCCTCGTGGTAGCAAAGCCTTCGGGATCCACCAGAATACTAGCAGACGTCCACCGGTTAACACCAAAGTGGCCTAGGAATTGTACACTGAATGATGGAGTCAGATGGTGTTTATATAGGCGAATACCACGAGTGCAATGTGTTTCCAATCCGATGTGGGATGTGGGATATAGAAATATATTTCCAACCAATGTGGGATGTGGGATTTAAGCCTTCACCTGCCCTTCAAAACTTCTGCTCACGCTGAAATCCCGCACAGCCTGACGTTTGTCTACTAAAACTGCTATAACTTTTTCTAGAAAAATCCTTTTTATGAGCCATAAAATTCTTCAGAAAATTGACTTCCGGATCTTTCTAAGCATATATGGCTCATCTCTTGGTTCTTCTTGCATCAATATAGTTTAATTTTCAAAGATGATTGATCTGTAAGGGCAATGCTGGCAATTTAATGAAACTCCTTTCTTGGTGCTTGTAAACCTAAAAAACAATGAAAAAAACTCAAAGTAACAAATTCCTAAGCTAATAAATGTAAATTAAGTGGCCAAAATATGCAATATTTTTCACTCATCAAATAACCCCAAACTTACATTTTGCTAGTCTCTTAGCAAAACAAAATAAAAAACTAAATGAACAACAAAGATTATAAAGATAAGTTCAGTATTCATGGTATCCAAAAATTTAAGGAGCATTCAAAATCATGAGATTCATTCATGAGCAAGCTTAAATAAGTCAAACCCATCTTCACAATGAATAAGAATTTAAAACTTAATTACTTACAAGAGGCATGGTAAGACATCACAAACTTGAATCAGTGTAAAGTGAATTAGCATATACAGATTAGGTTTCCAAATAACTTCAATGTACAAGGTATTCAAATCTCAAGATCCACAGAATTTCTCGTCGGAAAGAACAATGAAGGCATAGTTTTTTTTTTTAACATAAGGCTCTGCTATGTTTAGTTCCCTTAAGCTTTCTAATTGACCCATATAACGAGTGTTGAGTCAATGACTCCCAAACCAGATGGTTTTAGGGCATTAGGTGTAAAGGCACCCCTAAAGACTTACTAACTCGAGTCAAAAAGGCTACGAAATTAAACTGGTCTTAATACTACCAAGCAAAATTTCCACCTTTTGACGTGAACACTCACTGCTTCCTGAGGCAAGAGGTCCAGTTACTCAGCGGAAAGTTTCGCAATGATCATTATGAATAAAATTCCCACCTTTTGACGTGAACACTCACTACTTACTGAGGCACGAGGTCCAGTTACTCAGTGAAAAGTTTATTGATGATGATCATTATAAATATTAGTATTTTTTTTTTATATGCCCAAGGCGTTCATCCAACAAGTCATCCCATTTTAGTTAAGATAAGAAAACATATACATTCAACTCACATGTCATACCTCACACAAATATGTGCTAATGTGCTCGTGTTAGACTATATCAAACATGTGAATTCTCGAAAATGCCTAATGTAAGTAACTAAAGTTTAAAACTCTATCATCAGTTCATGTGTTCAAAATTTTAAGCTTACCAATGAAGTCACATCAAAATTCTCCAGAAAATAGACTTCTGGATCTTTCTAAGCATATATGGCTCATCTCCTGGTTCTTCTTGCATAAATACAGTTTAATTTTCAAAGATGATTGATCTGTACGGGCAATGCTGGCAATTTAATGAAACTCCTTTCTTGGTGCTTGTAAACCTGAAAAACATTGAAAACAACTCAAAGTAACAAATTCCTAAGCTAACAAATGTAAATTAAGTGGCCAAAATATGCAATATTTTTCACTCATCAGGAACCTGTTGACAGTATAATTGATATTAGTAGAGGTGTAAGAGAATCTGAAGTTGAAAGAGATGAGCTAAGATAAGCTCTTGCACATGCTCTTAAGAAAATGGATGTAACAGATGACAAAGTTGATAGTCTATAGCACAGACTTAATGAATAGGCTGGAGCAGTGCCTGTGGTAGTTGTAAATCCAGTAATGGTAGACATTCAAAAAGGGGAAAGGTGAGTTTATGCACGAGATGTAGAGAGATTGTTTAAAAGGATCTATGAATCCTTTTAAGCCTGAGTTTTGGGTGAAACATGTAGAGAGATTATTTGATATTTTACCAGTAATTGACAGGCAGAGGGTTGCCTTTCATTCGTTTAAGTTAGAAGGAGAATCTTTGGAATGGTGGAAGGATACTCTTCCCAAAGTAAGTGCATATGTTGATAGACCCTTAACCTGGAATAGGTTTAAGGAGGTTTTCCTTGATAAATACTTTCCTTAGACCTTTAGAACCCAATGAGATAGAAATTTTATTTATTTGAGGCAAATGTGTTGATTATGGCTCAATATGATAGTAGATTTATGGTCTTGTCAATGGTAGTATCGGAAATGGTAGATCTAGAGCAGAAGAAGTATAAGAGCTTCAAAGATGAACTATGTTTTAAGATTTGATCGAAACTATCTTACATGAGACATATGAATTATGATAGGTTGGTGGATATAACACTTCAGATTGGGAAAGATCTTATGGAGTTTAAGGGAAAGAGAAAGAGTGGTTAAAGAGGCTTAGACATGAAGGTTCTAGAGGTAGTAGTAGTATGAGTGTATAAGGTAAGAGACCACCCCAGATGGGGCGTTCTTTGTCACAAGGAACTGTAGTATGGAGTCAGAGGCAAGTAGGATCTGTTACTTTTGTAGCTCAAAGTAATATTAGTGGGACCCCTAGATTTGAGAGATATGTTATTAGAATTGAAAGTTATGGTAAAGGTGAGAGTGTACTACCTAAAGGATGTGATAACGTGATAAAAATACTAGAACGTATTATAGATGTAATCCGATAAAATATTTATCTCAGAATTGTCCTAATTTGAGGTGCCTTGCATGTAGAAAATGTGGACATATCAATGTTGGTTAATCCTTGCGCAACCATTCTTTTGCATCTAATGTATTTATGAAGTTTATTGATGCATATATTAGTCCTTTGATACATAATAGTATTGCTGAAGTTCCCACTAGAGATAGAGTGATTATCATAAATGTTTACAAGGGTTGTGTGATCCGTATCAGTAATAGAGAATCTGAAGCTGATTTATTATCTTTGAATATGGTTGATTGTTTTAGAAAGAATGTAGTGTTCAAGATATGGACATGAAGAGTTTAACTTTCAGGAAGAACATAAGATACTCTCGAACTATCTTATTTTGCTCGGACTACTAGTTGATGATTGAAAAAGGGTGGCGAGGAGTATTTGGCATACATAATTGATTCTAAAAAGGAAAATAGGAAGTTAGAAGAAATCTTAGTGGTGAAAGATTATTCAAATATATTTCTTGATGAGTTGCCTAATTTACCTTCTAATAAAGAGATTGAGTTTTCATGGATATGATTCCAGTTTCTGAACCTATTTCAATAGCACTCTACAGAATAAGACTTGTTGAATTGAGAGAACTGAAGGTTCAACTTTAATAATTGTTAGAAAAATAATTTATTCGACCAAGTGTGTCACCATGGGGAGCCTTTGTATTGTTTTTGAAGAAGAAAGATGGAATAATAAGTTTATGTATAGATTACAGATAGCTGAATAAAATAACCATTAAGAAAAAATGGACTTGAGATCAGGTTAGCCTTTGTATTAAAAAATGGAATAATAAGTTATATATATATATATATATATATATATATATCTTTTGTCCAGAATGGATGATTTGTTTGAACTGTAGTAAAGAGCGAGGGTGTTTTCAAAAATGGACTTGAGATCAGGTTATCCTCAATTGAGGATAGAGCAGGGAGACGTGCCTAAGATTGCTTTTAGAACATGCTATGGTCATAAGTTTCTTGTGATGTCATTTGGATTAACTAACGCTCCAGCAACATTCATGGACTTGATGAATAAAATGTTTAAACCATTTTCTAGATAATCTTGTGGTTGTATTCATTGATAACATCTTGGTGTATTCTAAAATTAAGGAAGAGCATGTAAAACAATTAGAAATTGTGTTAGAAATTTTAATGAAAGAGAGGTTGTATATTATAATTTTCTAAATGTAAATTTTGGCTGAATGAGATAACTTTCTTGGGGCATGTAATATCTGGAAATGGCATAACAATTGAACCACAAAAGGTTAAGGCAATGTTAAGTTGGGAGAGACCAACTAATGTGACTAAGATTAGAATCTTCTTGAGGTTAGCTAGTTATTATAGAAGATTCTTTCATAATTTTTCTATTATTATAGTAATGTTGACTAGACTGACTAGGAAAGAGGTGAGATTTCTATGATTTAGGAGTGTGAGAAAAATTTCCAATTACTAAAGAAGAAATTGACTACAACTCCAGTATTAGTGTTTCCTTCTGGTGATGAAAGATTCGTGGTGTATAGTGATGCGTCGCATCAATGGTGGGATATGTGTAACATGGGAAAGCTGTGGCGTATACTTCTAGGAAATTGAAGAATCGTGATAGAAATTACCCCACTCATAGCTTAGAGTTGGCTGCAATAGTGTTTACTTTAAATATTGGAGACATCATTTGTATGGAGCCTCTTGTGAGATTTTCATTGATCATAAGAGTTTGAAATACTTACCTACCCAAAGAGAGTTGAATTTTAGGCAAAGATGGTGGATGGAGTTAATTAATGACTATAATTATAAAATTCACTATCATCTAGAAAATGTGAAAGTGATAGCTGATGCATTGATTAGAAAATCTACAAAAATATTGACTGCTATTGAAAGTCATGATGTGTAATTAATGATAGATTAAGAGAGATAAGAATGAAGTTGAATATTAGTGATAAAGGATCATTGTTAACAAATATGGTTGTACAGTCATCCATAGTAAAATGCTTGTTAGAGATGCAAGGTAAAAATAAAGAGATATAAAAGATTTAGCATTGAGTGCTTACTAGAAAGCAATATGAGTTCAAAATTTAAAATGAGGGTATTTTGGTATTGGAACACCAGATTTTGTGTTTCCAATTATGCGAAGTTGAGAAAGAAGATATTCAGAGAGGTACATGATGATGTATATTCGATGCACCTGAGTAACAATAAGATGTATAGAGGGTTGAGACAAAATTCCTGGCGGTTAAGATTGATGAGGGATGTAGCTGAATATATTTTTAGATGTTTGGTTTGTCCATAAGTGAAGTTAGAGAATAAACATCCGAGAGGCTTACTACAGCCTCTTCCTGTGCTTGAATGACCATAGAAAAAAATTGTGAGTATGAATTTTCTTATACTTAGAGAGGTCAAGATACAATATAAGTGATAGTAGATAGATTTTTTAAGTCATTCCAAATTTCTTCCAATTAAAACTAATTGGAATCCTAAAAAGTTAGATGAACTGTATGCAGCTTAGATTGTGAGGTGGTATAGAGTACTATTGAGCATAGTGTCATTTAGATATGCCAGATTTACACCTTGGTTTTGGAAAGGCTTTCAAAAAGTCATGTGTACACAGTTGCAGTTTATTACAACTTTTCATCCTCAAACAGTTGAGCAGACAAAAAGGATTATTAGAGTACTAGAAGACAAGTAAAAGGTAAATGTGATGAGTTTCTCAGTAAGTTGGGATGTTTGCTTGCCATTAATGGAATCTGCTTATAATAATCAACATTAATTTAGTAATGGAATGGCACCGATTGAGACATTGTATGGTAGAAGGTGTAGAACTCTTATATGTTGGGAAGAAATGGGAGAGATAAATATATTTGGTCTATCAATTATTGAGTTAACAACTGAGAGGATCAAACTGGTTAGAGAGAACCATAAACTAGCACATTGAAGCATATAGCCTGGAATTGCCTCCAACATTGAAGCAGTTACATAATGTGTTTCATTTATCACTTTTGAGAAAGTGTTTACATAATGAATCTCATAATATTTCAAGCCAACCTGTAGAAATTAAGGAATGTTTGACTTTTATACAAGTACCAATGAGAAATTTAGACAGAAAAGAACAAGTCTTGTCTAATAAAATAATTCTATTAATTTAAGTTCCATGATGGAATAAATATGTTGAAGAGATTACGTGAAAGCATGAGGCAACTATGAAGAAATATTATTCACAATTGTTTCTTGAGTTAGGTAAAGAAATTTCGGGGCGAAATTTTTATAAGATAGATAGATTTGTAATACCCGTATTCGTAAAGTAAGAGTAAATAAGTATTTTAATAAATATAACATGTAATTAAAATAATATATATACGTGAAAGAATTATTATTGAATATAATAATTCTCTTGAAAAAAACGAACGTGTTCAGTGTGGGTAAGAAGAAGAAAAAAAAGAAAGAAAAAAAGGTTTAAAAAAAACGAGTCAACATCTGGATTCAAGACAAAGTGCGATATGCTATGTATCATGCATGATACTTAGCACAAAAGTGAACAGTGGGGGGGGAGAATTTGCATATATATATGCAAATTTTGTTTCTTTATTTTTTTTATACTTACCAAATCCTGATTGGTTTTCTTCTTTTTACAATTCAAACTACAATATTTCTCTAAATACTTGAGGACCGAAAGAAAGATTGAAAGAGTGAAATTTTGAAGGGGTTTATGGGAGAATTTTATAGAGTCACGGGAAGCTCTAAGAAAAACATAAGGTAATAACGTGAGTTTTATTTTTGAGATCTAGCATACATGAAATTTGTCGGAATTCAATGTGGGAACTTTCAAAGGGTGTGAATTACGAAGGAATTGAAGAATAAATTAGAAATTTTAATATAAATATTATGTCAGGTGTTGATTACGCTCAAACTAATACGCAGTTATTGTGTATAGTTGAGGTGTCGATCCCATGAGGAAAAGCGAACTATAAGGGAAAGTGTAAACCTTAACACGAATGATAAAGATCAAGTGAGAGAATCGGAGTTTTGATAATAAAGTAATGTGAGAAAATTGTGTAAATATAATGAAGAATATAATGGAGAGATAACAAGGTTCCGAGAATCCTCCCTAGGTTCGTTGCCTTATTCTAATCTTGATTCAATTGTTTTTATCTCGATTGCTAGTTTCACATCCCAAACAAGCAATCGACAAATATTTAATCGAAGCAATTATAAACACTAATGTAATTGCTATGAAGTACTCTTTACTTTCGATTCAAACACACATGACCTATCTTATAAATTTATCAAGAAACGAAAATATATTTCGATGACAATATCGCAGTAATGGACAAACCTAAAAGAAAAATCTACTGGAATCAATCACATCTAACAACTTGATATAAGAAGAGCATTACTAGACTTATATAGAGGAGAAAGATGCAATCACCGGATTAAGAGAAAATCCTTTAATTAAATCAAAGAGTAAATCATAACAATGTTTAACAATAAATCCGAACTACAACTGAATCAAGAATAGAAATAAGAACAACTACACCTAGGAATTCATCCATTTGCCTTGCTTGGAGATTAGTTGGCCATGGGGCTTATGCTTGAACACTGTAATGGAGAAGAATGTGGCAGCTTTCTTGAGTTTTCCAACGTTAATGATATCCCCTTTATCAAACCCTAAGTGATCTATTTATAATACAAAAGGTTCTAGGGTATTTTTGGGTCTAAATTATCATTAAAACCCTATTTAGGAAACAGGGCATCGCACTTGCGCCGCGTCGCACACTAATCTAGGCCGTAGCTCAGCCTTTACACTGACTTTCTTCAACTTTTTGGAGGCCGTGGCTCAAACTGGTCCAGGCCACGGCGCACACTGATGGCCTTTTTGGTTCTTTTAGACACGGTTCTGGAGATCGAGGCTTGAAGTTCTAGGCCGCAGCATGGAACACTAAAGACTTGGTTTCTCTTCATTTTGTCCTTCCGCAACCATGCCTTCACTTTGATATGCATCGAAGCATCGTGCTTTAAGCTATGATAGCTTTTCATCTCTTTTGAACTCAAATTACCTAAAAACGCACTGAAATAGATCAACAATCCAAGAATATCACTTTAGAGTTGTTAAGGTATAAAAGTGTAATTCAAACCTAGATCAACCCTAAAATGCTAACAAATAAGTACTGTTAAGATGCATTTTATAACTCTCATCATAACCCCCAACTAGCTTATTGCTAGTCCCTAGCAATTAAAGCGAAAAACAAGACAATATGACATGAATTCTATAGTAGAAATCAAAGCAATGTTAGCGTTAATCCAAGAGTAATTCAAATTTTTTGTCTCAAAAATCACAAATAACACATAACACATAGAATTATTAAATATCACCTAAGTCCAAAAGTAATCCAAACATCAATCTTAAAATTATTATCGACTCTTAACATCCATCTTACCACAATCCATTAATCCGAACACCCGGATGATTTTATGCATAACATTCATGAATATAAGTCTTGGCCTCTAAAAATATATTAATTTGCGTGACATCAATAACAAAAACAAGCTCCATAGGCTCACTTTTCAAATTACTCTCCACTATTGTAGAAAAATCATACTACCTTGGATTAATAGGTCTTTAATAAGCTTGTAGCATTAGGCTAAGGTAAAGGTTAAGAAAGAGTGGGAAGTATTCAACAAGTAAAAGAACTCAATCTCATAGTTTTAAACACAACCACTTTAAGCACTAGATAACCTTACTTCAATCACCCAACTCTTTCAACCATTTTTCGAGCATTTCTCTCAATAAATCACTATTTTTTTCTTTTCTTCTTTCTTTGCTATAATCCACTTCTTTTTTTTTTCTTTTTCCACAACCCCCAACTTATCTCCTTTAATGTACTTGGGTTATAGTAGTAATACTTTTTCATATTTCCATCCTTACTTCTCTTAAGTGCTTCTCAACAAATGTGTATAACTAAGTACTTTTAAAAGAAAGGTAAGGATAAAATATTTTTAGGCTCATAAAGGTAAGTAAATGGGTTATCGAAAGAAATAAGGCTCAAATTCTTTTTCAAGAAAAGGTTCAAACAGGTGACTAGCTATAACTATAGCAAGGGTAAGTTTGAAAGGCTCAAATGGTCCAAAAATGGTCTATATCATATCCTAAGTAATGTGCATTCTAGGATTTCGCCTCCAGTGATTATCAAATAAGTTCTAGAGCTTGTCGAGACCGCAAAGGTATTCACAAAACAATCGCATATAAAACTTCTCTAAATGTTTTAGACTAATCATGCAATCTTACCGCAACCTAGAGTCACAAACTAAATGAAGATTGACACTTAAATTATTCTCAAACCGAGGCAAGATTTAACTTCTTCTAAACGCTATATGCTATCTCAATTAGGCTCATATCATTGACATGTGAATTAACTCTAAGGCTAACATAAAGCATGCTAAAAACAAACAAAAAAAGAAAGAAAGTGACACCAAGCAGTTCAATGGAAAAAAAAAAAGAAATACGTTTTCTCCACCCCTAAGTTAAAAATTGCATTGACCTCAATGTGAAAGAAAAAGTAAAGGAAACTCCCTTTGTAACCAAAAGTGCACAGAAGTTGAAAATTGTGCACCACCATTTGAACTGCATACGGTTCTTCTTGTTGAAATTTTGATCTATAAAATAGAACAAAACAAACAAAAAGAAAGCTACTGTGGTGTAACATTAAGGTTCCCACCGTATATCAGGTGAACACATAAACTAAATAAATAACTAAAAATGAAAATAAAGTACGAAAAATAAAATAACGAAAAGTAATGCATAATAAATGTTAGTATAGTCATCCGATAAAAAAATAAAATAAAAGGAGACAAACAAGATATAACCCAAAACTAATCCTCTATTTCTTTGTCCTCCTCTTCATGCTCTTCATTCTCTTCACCTTCCTCTGGAGCTGGATCAAAAGATGAACCTGGATAAGGTGGCAAAGTGGGAAAGTGATCTATATCACAACCGATGACAGAGGCAAGGTGTTGGTACATCTGACCAAAAGAAGAGTACACCCCTGCTTGATAATCTGCTTGCCTAGCCAAGAATCGTTCCTGACGATCAAACCTATCATGCAAGAGTTTTTGATGCTCGTCAAACCGAATCTCTAGACGCTCAAGGTACTCTGCAACAGTGAAATGCCTAGGGGGAAGGGGGCAGCAATTGCTGCTCTCTCACCCGGAGCTGGCGGCTTTGAGGCTTTAATCAGATTGAGCATGCCATCATTGATGGGCTTCTTAGGATGCTGGGCTTCCTCATCAGGACTGTACTGGACATCGGCTCGGATGCATAATTGGGTAATTAATGAAGGGAAGTACAATCTAAGCTTTTGTCTCACAATGTGTATGATAGAATTAAATATGATTTGGCCTATATTAATAGTCATGCACATCAAAATGGCATAAATCAGAACAGCTCTCTCAACAGTAAGATCACTATAGTGCGTAGCAAGTAGTAACCTCTGACACACAAAATATTGCCAAGCCCGAGCATTGACAGTCAGAGAAGTACCGGGCAAGGTTTTAGGGGTATCACCCGTCATTTTCCAAGTTATGCCCGGAATACAGAGAGTATTGCAAACTTCGTCATAATCAATATTAGACACATATGCACTATACTCACTATTTTCTATGTCAAGTAGCCCGTAGAATCTATTGATAGATGTGCTGCTAAAAGAAACTATTTTTCCTCTCACCATCACCTTGCCATTCTTATGCTTTTCGGCATTAGCATAGAATTCCTTAACCACATTTGTAAGGGAATGAGGTGGTTGTCTTGCAAATGCACCCCAATGCCTATCAATAATCATTCTAAACAAGGTTGGGTTTCCCCTCTCTGTGATAGTGAATCCTCTATCAGGAATTGGTTTCCTAACATTTATCAAGCTAATATATCTCTCACTAGCCTCCAAACTGACAAATTTGCTCTCATCATACTCTTGAGGTTGTTTCCCTCTTAGTCTCTTAGTTTTAGGGGCCATGTGAATCAAATGTATAAAACAACAGAACTAATTCAAAATCAACCACCCAAATAGCACAAATTCACAACAAAGAGAAGAAATTGATCTTACTTGATGCCCAAAATTGGAGAGAAGAAAGAGTACCCACCAAATTAAAATCTTCTTGAAAAACCCAAAATCCTCTTAGAACCAAGCAAAATCTACAATAGGAATTAGAAATTTTTCAAGAAATAGTGTTAGAATCAAGAAATGGTGAGAAAAAGTGAATAGGTAGGGAAGGATTTTGGAGAGAGGATGAGAGAGAGAGAAGAGGGGCTGTTGTGTTCTCAAAGAGAAACGAGGAAGAAAGTGCAGAAATGGGCTTTAAAAACTAGCTTCACGAGCGGGCGCCGTAGCGTTACTTGCTCGTGCCGCGGCTTGAAGACCTAAGGGGCAATTTGCTTGTTTTTATGGGGTGCAGTGCTTGAGAGGCTGGGCGTGGCGTGCTAAATAGGTGGACTGTTAGGCGAGGTGCACACAGAGTGGGCCTAGGGACGGGCTGGGCGACCTGGGCCTGCTGGGCGAGGCGTACAGAGTGGGCCTAGGCGCGGACTGGGCCTGCTTCTAAAAAAACTTGTTTGTGCCAAATAAAATTATCAAAATAGAAATAACCTTTAAACTAAAAATTAGATTAAATCAAACTAGAAAAAAAAACTAAAAATTAAAATTAAAATAAACTTAATTAAAAACAAAACAAACGAAAAGAAAAATAAATAAAAACATACCTGTGTGGTGTGGTCAAGGTGAATAGACCGGATCCATAAGTGGAATGTCTTCCACTTCCAGATCTTGCCTATCAATTAAGATTTTAAGGTGTTTGCCATTTACTTTAAAGATCTGACTATCTCTAGGATCCTCTATTTCTACCACCTCATTTGCAAAAACATTCTTTACTATAAAAGGGTCGGTCCACCTCGACCGAAGTTTTCCTGGGTGCTTATGAAGTCTAGAATCATATAAAAATATCTGATCATTAGGCTTAAATGTTTTTCTCAAATATTTTTTATCATGAAACACTTTCATTTTAACCTTATAGATTCTAGAGTTCTCATAAGCATCATTTCTCAATTCCTCTAGCTCGGTCAATAGAAATATCCTAAGCTTACCTGCTTCTCCCATGTCAAAGTTGAAATGCTTGATGGTCCAATAAGCTCGATGCTTGAGCTCTATAGGTAAGTGGCAAGGCTTTCCAAAAACAAGCCTATAAGGTGGCATACCTAAGGGAGTTTTGAAAGCTATACGGTAAGCCCAAAGCGCAATAACTAGTCTTAAAGACCAATCCTTGCGATTCGGGTTGATCATTTTTTCTAAAATTTGCTTAATTTCCCTATTTGCAAGTTCCACCTGTCCACTTGTCTGAGGGTGGTAGGTAGTAGAGATCTTATGTAACACCCCATATTTTCTCATCAAAGCTTCAAAAGAATGGTTGCAAAAATGCGTACCTCGATCACTAATTATAGCACGCGGTGTACCAAATCGAGATAACACATTTTCTTTTAGAAATTTAATTACTGTCCTATTATTATTGCTTCTGCAAGCTGCTGCCTCTACCCATTTTGACACATAATCTATTGCCACAATGATATATTGATATTTGAAAGATGGAGGAAATGGTCCCATAAAATCAATGCCCCGACAATCAAAGATTTCAATCACTAAAATTGGGTTTAAGGGCATCATATTACGACGAGACACAACTCCTAACTTCTGACACTTTTTGCATGAGCGACAATAGATGTTTACATCTTTAAACAAGGTGAGCCAATAAAATCCACACTGTAAAATTTTTACAGTGGTTTTTTTCATTGAAAAGTGGCCCTTACATGCTTGGGAGTGACAAAATTCCAAGATGCTAGCAATCTTTTCATTAGGGATGCAACACCTTAAAATTTGGTCAGGGCAGTATTTGAAAAGATAAGGGTCATTCCATTAAAAATTATATACCTCATTCATGAACTTCTTCTTGTCCTGAGCACTCCAATCCATTGGTATCTCACCGGCAGCCAAATAATTCACGATATGAGCAAACCATGGTAGAGAAGTAATAGAGAGTAAATGCTCATCAGGAAAATCATCCCTGATTGGCATGTCATTAGAGGTGTCTTCAAATGTGAGCCTCGAGAGATTGTCAGCCACTACATTCTCTACTCCTTTCTTATTTTTTATGGTGATGTCAAATTCTTGCAAAAGTAAGATCCACCGTATTAGTCGTGTCTTAGCATCCTTCTTTGTAAGAAGGTATTTAAGGACTGCATGATCTGTGAAAATAATAATAGGAGAGCCAATCAAATAAGCATGAAATTTGTCCAAAGAAAATACTACAGCTAGCAATTCTTTTTCAGTGGTGAAGTAATTCACCTAAGCACTATTTAGAGTTTTCTTAGCATAGTAAACAACAAAAGGCTTCACCTCTCTTCGCTATCCAAGAATAGCACCTACAGCAAAGTCACTAGTATCACGCATGATCTCAAAAGGTAAAGTCCAATCAGGTGACTACATTATGGGTGCTGAAGTAAGCTTGCCAATCAGCATTTTAAAGGCCTCTTGACAAGCTTGTGTCCACTCAAATGGAGCATCCTTAATTAGGAGGGCACATGGTGGTCTAGATATGGTGGAAAAATTTTGTATGAACCTCCTATAAAAACTCGCATGACCAAGAAAGGATCTCACATCCTTTATGGTCTTAGGTGTAGGCCACTTAGAGATTAATTCAATCTTAGATTGATCAACCTCTATCCCCCTAGAAGAAATAATATGCCCTAAGACGATACCTAAAGGTACCATAAAATGGCATTTTTCCCAATTCAAAACTAATTCCTTCTCCTCACAACAAATCAGTACTCTTTCTAATTTCAATAAGCATGCATCAAATGAAGATCCAAAAATAGTCAAGTCATCCATAAAAACTTCCATGCAATTTTCAAAAAAATGCTCATCATGCAATGTTGAAAAGTAGCAGGTGCATTACACAATCCAAATGGCATTCTATGAAAAGCATAAGTACCAAAGGGACAAGTGAAAGTGGTTTTATCTTGGTCTTCTAATGCAATTTCAATTTGATAGTAACCAGAATAACCATCCAAGAAACAATAAAAAGGATAACCAGCTACATGCTCAAGAATTTGATCAATAAAAGGTAGTGGAAAATGGTCTTTCCGGGTGGCAGCATTTAATTTTTTGTAATCAATGCACATTCGCCACCCAGTCACAAGTTTTGTAGGGACTAACTCTCCTAGGTTATTCTTTACCACAGTGACACCTGACTTTTTAGGAACGACCTGTGGAGGACTTACCCATTTACTATCAGCTATGGGATATATGATTCCCGCATCTAATAGTTTTAACACTTCATTTTTCACCATTTCTTTTATAGTGGGGTTAAGCCTACGCTGGGGATCTCTACGAGGGCTAGTTCCTTCATCCAAATTAATTTTATGAGAACAGACTAGGGGACTAACACCTTTTAAATCAGCCATGCTCCAACCTAAGGCTAACTTATGTTCATTTAAGGTCCGAATTAATTTCTCACCTTGAGACTCAAACAATTCAAATGAGATAATAACAGGAAAAGTGTCACCTGGCCCGAGGAAGACATGCTTTAAACCCTTAGGTAAAGGCTTCAATTCAACTTTAGGTGCTTCCACACTTGAGCGAATTTGTTTCTCGCTTCTCTCAGGCAATTCCTCAAACTTCGGTTGCCATGCCCGAGTGCCATAATCCTGAGTTTTATAAAAAATAGCACAAATATCAATTACATCAGATAGATTATTAATAGAATCAAACTCAAAATTAACAAGAAAATACTCAAGAGGATCAAAATCATGAGCTATAGAAACTCCTCTATCGATGAGTGACTTGATCATGTATAACTGGTGGCTCTCGTCATCATTTTCTGGCTGTTTTGCAACATTGAAGATGTTCACCTCAAGGGTCATGTTTCCAAAGGACAACTTCATGAGCCCATTCTTGCAATTAATAAGAGCATTTGCAGTGGCAAGGAATGGCCTACCCAAAATCAAAGGAATTTTAGAGGTAGTGTCAACAGCAGAGGTAGTGTCAAGGATTAGGAAATCAACAGGATAGTAAAATTTATCAATTTGAATTAGAACATCATCTACCACACCCCAGGGTACTTTGACTGAACGGTCAGCCAATTGCAATACCACAGCGGTTGGTTTGATTTCTCCTAATCCTAACTGCAAATAAATCGAAAACAGCATTAGATTCACACTAGCTCCTAAATCTAGCAATGCTTGTCCAACCGCATGATTTCCAATACTGCATGCAATGATTGGACAACCAGGATCCTTGTATTTAGGAGGAATCCTCTGCTCAATTAGAGCACTAACTTGCTCTGTCAGGAGCGTTGTCTTCTTCACATTGTGCTTCCTCTTAACTGTACACAAATCCTTGAGAACTTTTGCATAAGTAGGAACTTGTTTAATCACATGCCAAAGAGGAAGATTAATTTTTACTTGCCTTAGGTTCTCTAGGATTTCATTGTTTAGGTCTAGAGTTTTCTTGTTTGATTTTAAGGCTTGAGGGAATGGTGCCTTAACAGGACTCTTGGTGACTTCAGGGTCCTTGGGTGGCTCGGCATCACTACTACCTTGACCCTTTTCCACATCCTCTGATTTGTTCGTTGTTGGGATGTGTAATGACTTACTACTTCGTGTCACAATGGCATTCACATCTTTCAGATTTTCTTGTGCCATGTGTTGACCATGGGGTGTGGATTGAGCTTGAGAAGGGAACTTACCTCGCTCATTTACACTCAAAGAGCCCATCAATTTGGACACTTGGCTCCTTATTTCCTTGTTTTCTTCAACAATCTACGTAATCAATGCTTTATATCTTTGGTTTGTCTTGCCCTTTGCCTCAATAAAAGCATGCAAAGTGTCTTCTAAAGAACTCCTAGAGGATGAGGGTGTATGATGTGGTGTAGGATATGATCTAGAGGGTTATGCAAGCTGCTGGTTTTCAAACTTCTAGCTAAAATTGGGGTGATTGCGCCACCCTGGATTATAGGCATTAAAGAAGGGTGTCAAAGGCTTCTTGTACATGCCTAAGGCATTACATTGTTTCTCATACATCCCTCTTATATCAACAAATGTGGGACATTCTTGGGCGGGATGACCTACCCTGCCATACACAAAACATGGTTCCAAAGACTCGGCATGATTAGCCACATGTGTTGGCTTTTAGCCCTTAGTCTTTAACGCATCTAGCTCCCTAGTGAGCATCTCAACCTTCGCCTTTAGATTGTCCTCTTCCCTAAGATGATAAATTCCACCACCATTTTGGTTTCCTACAGGTCGTGACCTATTTGTGCTTTCAGTACCACTAGGTCCAGTCTAAGTGTAGCTTTTTCAGCAAGCTCATTGAGGTATTCTATGGCCTCATCAGGATCTTTTTGTAAGAATTCACCATTACACATCATCTCTACTGTTGGTCCAAAATATATTATGGCAATACCCAAGAGGGGGGTGAATTGGGTATCAAAAAATTAAATACTTTTTACAATCTCAAATATCAAAATATATGCAAAATTAAATTAAATTAATCTTTCTAAATTGCTAGCACAAAGATGAGAGTGTTTATTGCTTAATATAGAAATGATAAATGAATTATAAAATAATTAAGCAATCAATCTCATTTACTTGAATAATAAATAACTATAAGCAAGTAATTATGAAAGTAATTAAGGAGATAGAGTTAGAGAGATGCAAACTCGATTTATAATGGTTCGGCAATATCGGAATCCTTCTGACCCTATATCCACTCTCTTCAAGGATCCTCTTTGAAGTCTTTCACCAAAACAAACAACTTACGGGTGTTGCTTAAACCGTACAATCCCCTTCCTTTTGGAAGTAATCCCCTTCCTATCGGAAGTAATCCCTTTACAATAAATACTATAAAGTAAATGGTAGAGAGATAACAATGGAAGCTTATACAACTGAATAATATATCTCTTTCAAAATAAAGCTTGAAGAATGGCTCAACATGAATATTTCAAAGCTTTTTTGAGTTTCAAATAATGAATGACTTGATTGTGGGTGTTCTTCTCTTTTTGAATGTCTTATCCTCCTTTCAAATGACCTTTGAAGCTCTATTTATAGTGTCTTGAAGTCTTCTAGCCGTTGGAGACAAAATAAAGCCGTTAGAGACAAGTTTAAATTCAAAAATATAGCTGTTGTAATGTGCCAAGTCGATTGGTACTATTCACCCAATCGACTGGGTCAGTATTTGTGTGCTGCTACAGTGTTTTCAGGATGAACAGTATTTTCAGCATCAATTTTCTTCTCTTTTGGGATTTTTGAGTTCCGAAAAATCTCCTAATTGAATCAAACTTTCTTGCACATTAAACACACGAGTTAAACACTTCAAAAGTGTTTTGCTGTCATCAAAATTAATCTAATCAATTTCTTGATTAAAGTATTTTTTATGATGACAAAACATACTACAAATTTAAGCATAATGTGTGTGCAAGATATATGAAGAATGATATATTACAAATGCTAAGTAATTTTCTATGTCAACATAAATTCTTCTTAAGTTCAATTAGAGAATGTTAAGTATTGAGCCCAAAGAATTTATTTGCATTTAATAAAATCACGTGGAGATTTTATATCTTCAATTAATTAAGACTATATAATAAAATGCAATGCAAATATAATTAGCTTCTAAAAATTGAAATGCTTACAAAGAGAATCTTAGGATTCAAACCTATAATTTATCCCTATTGACTTTGAAATTGTATTTAAATTATTCTCCTTGAATTTGATCTTTTGGAGAGCTTATTGACTTTTGAGATCATCAACTTTGATTCATCAATTTCTACAATCTTGATCTCCTTTGATGTATAAGCACTATTAACAATTTGTATTACTAGTGCTTAATTAAGATTTTTGTCACTATCAACAATCTCCCCCTTTTTGATGGTGACAAAAATCTTAAGAATAAGGTCTAACAAGATCTCTAATATTCTTATTTTTTTCCCCCTTTTGTCATAATAAAAAAGGGTGGATTTCAAAGAAGAGCTTCCCCTCAAAATATGCTATTGAAAATATTTTGATGAAACATTTTGAGAAACTAATCATTTTACAAGATATAAAGAAATATAAAACAATTTTCAAGCATTATAAATCTTCAAAATAACCTCAATATTTAGAGTATCTTACACTTAATCAATAAAGGACAAGAGTTTGAACTCACTGCTTGATTTACCAATAGGTTTTCTCTTTTACCAATAAATCAAATTTTCTCCCCCTTTCAAAAAGTCTAAAGTAATTATTTTTAATTTTTAAGAGAAATAAAATTGGATAAAACTTAACAAGCCATATTGGTAGTTAATTATCAATTTAATGCAAAGATAATCATTATTTTCAAAGCATATATAATAGAAAGTTTTATATTTAGCTCATGCTTGATAAGTAAATAGCTCAAAAGTAATTCTCAAATCTAAATTCAAGCTCATCACTTGATTTATCTAATGCCAAATCAAAGAGAAATTATCAAAAATCAACTAATATTTGAGTATTAAATGGCTCCAAACAAAGTCTAGTCGACTGGTATAGCCTTACCAATCGACTGACATATTAGGCAGAGACTTACCAGTCGACTGGGATAGATTTACCAGTCGATTGGACCTTTAAGAAAAAATTTTGGTTTTGCATCTTAGCACGAAATTTGTTTATCTATGCCATCTTGAGCGAATGAGTGATTAAATGAGGTTTAATACTCTTTCACTAGATGTCAAATATGCAAAATGATGAAATGTAGATGCAATCAAACATACAATTTATCATAATCTAACAATCCCATTGACAGTCTAATTTTGCAGAAACTAGCTTCACTTAGAGGTTTTGTGAGAATGTCAGCTATTTGATCTTCTGAAGGTATGAATTCTAGTCTTATATCACCTTTTTTAGCATGGTCTCTTAAGAAATGATGTCTAATTTCTATGTGTTTAGTTCTAGAGTGCTGAATAGGGTTCTTGGTGAGGTTGATAGCACTAGTATTATCACAAAATATCGGGATGCCTTTTAGGTTTATGCCATAGTCTTCTAGTTGTTGTTTCATCCATAACACTTGGGCACAATAACTTCCAGCTGCTACATATTCCGCTTCAGCGGTTGATAGTGCAACGGAATTTTGTTTCTTGGAAAACCAAGAGGTTAACATTGCACCTAAGAATTGGTATGTTTCACTTGTGCTTTTTCTATCTAACCTACATCCAGCAAAATCAGCATCTGAATATCCTACAAGCTCAAAAGATGAATCTCTAGAGTACCATAATCCTATGGTTTGGGTTCCTTGTAGATATCTAAAGATTCTTTTTACTGCACCTACATGTGATTCCTTAGGATTAGACTGAAATCTAACACACATGCATACACTAAACATTATATCAGGTCTACTTGCAGTTAAATAAAGTAAAGCACCTATCATGCTTCTATAATATTTAGTATCTACAGATTTACCTCATTCATCAAGATCAAGTTTTGTAGTTGTGCTCATAGGAGTTCCAAGTGGCTTCGAGCTTTCCATCCCGAACCTCTTTAGTAGGTCCTTAGTGTACTTTGATTGATTGATGAAGATGCTTCCTTTTAGTTGTTTTATTTGAAGTCCAAGGAAGTAGGTAAGTTCTCCCATCTTGCTCATTTCAAATTCACCTTGCATGCACTTTGCAAACTCTTGACATATAGATTCATTAGTAGCACCAAACTTAATATCATCAACATATATTTGGACTATTAAAGTGTCATTTTTGTGAGTTTTTGTCAAGAGAATTGTGTCTATTCTACCTCTTACAAAATCATTGTCAATAAAAAATTTACTTAGTCTTTCATACAATGCCTTTGGAGCTTGCTTCAACCCATATAAAGCTATAGAAAGCTTGTAGACATGATTTGGAAGACTAGAATTTTTAAATCCAAAAAGTTGCTCAACATAAACCTCTTCTTCTATAAAGCCATTTAAAAAAAAAACTTTTTACATCCATTTGAAATAACTTGAACTTATTAAAGCATGCGAAGGCTAGTAACATTCGAATAGCTTCTAATCTAGCTATAGGAGCATAGGTCTCATCAAAGTCTATTCATTCTTCTTGATTATATCCCTTAGCAACTAGTCTAGCCTTGTTTCTAGTTACTATTTCATTTTCATCCATCTTATTTCTATATACCCATTTAGTTCCAATTATCGACTGATTCTTAGGTCTAGGAACAAGATTTCATACTTTGTTCCTTTCAGATTGATTTATTTCTTCTTGCATTGCAATTATCCAATCATTATCCTTTTCAGCTTCTATAAAAGTCTTAGGTTCTACTTGAGACAAATAAGCTACATAATTGCAAATATTTCTAATAGAGGAACGAATTCTTACCCCTTGTGAAGGATCACCAATCACTTAATCAATCGGGTGATAATTTACATACCTCCAATCTTTGGGAAAACTATCCTCTTGTTGGCTTATAGATGGTTGGTCCAAATTGTGAGTTTCCATCTCTTCATTTGCTTGAGGTGGACTCTCCTTTGGGTCAACAATGGGAATAGGAGTTTCCGTTCTTGGAATAAAATTTGCCTTATCATTAAAGGAAACTTCTCTACTTCTAATTGGGTTAGACTCATCAAGAGTTACATGCACAGATTCTTCTACCACTAGAGTTCTCTTGTTGAAAACTCTATAAGCCTTACTAGATGTTGAATATCCTAAAAATATCCCTTCATCGGTCTTAGAGTTAAATTTTCCCAAGTTAGTTTTATTGTTATTCAGGATGAAGCATTTGCAACCAAATGTACGAAAATATGAGATATTAGGCTTTCTGCCTTTCCATAGTTCATATGGAGTTTTATCAAGTATAGGCCTAATCAAAATTCTATTCAAGATATAACAGGAAGTGTTTACTGCTTCAGCCCAAAAGTATTTTGGTAAACTATTTTCACAAAGCATTGTTCTTGAAAATTCTTCTAGAACTCTGTTTTTCCTCTCAACAACTCCATTTTGTTGAGGAGTTCTAGGAGCTGAAAAGTTGTGATTAATTCCATTTTCACCACAAAATTTTGAAAAACTTTGGTTTTCAAATTCTTTTCCATGATCACTTCTAATGTTTGAAATACAAATTCCTTTTTCATTTTGAACCTTTTTGCAAAAGTTTTCAAATCCTTTGAAAGCTTCATCCTTGTAAGCAATAAAAATAACAAAGGTATATCTTGAATAGTCATCAATAATAACAAGAGCATATTAATGGCCACCTAGACTAATGGTACTAATTGGACCAAATAAGTTCATATGCAAAAGTTCCAAAGGTCTAGTAGTTGATACTACATTCTTTGATTTAAAAGAAATCCTAGTTTGTTTTCCCATTTCACAAGCATCACATACTTTGTCTTTTTCAAAATTTATTTTGGGAGGTCTAATGATTAAATCTTTTCTTGAAATGATTTTCAGCAAATTTATATTCACATGACTAAGCCTTATATTCCATAGCCATGGATTTTCACTAAATGCAGGAAAACATTTTTCATTTTCAGAATGCAAGGATTTTAAATCAACTATATAGACATTTTCATATCTATGGCTAACAAATTTGATCTTGTTGCTCTTGATGTCTATAACTAGACAATAAGAGGTCTCAAATGTGACTTTGTTGCCTTTGTCACAAAGTTGACTAATACTTAGTAAATTTGGCTTAAGGCCTTGTACTAGCAATACATTATCTATGGTTGAGAAATCGTTACCAACTTTTCCATGCCCGATGATCTTTATTTTTGTGTTGTCTCCAATGGCGACTAATCTACCATCTCTTAGAGTTAGATCATTGAATACACTTTTATCACCGGTCATGTGTTTTGAGCATCCACTATCAAGGTACCAACAATTACCTTTTTTCTTGGTGTTGAGACAGATTTACATCACACAAGGATATACAATCGCACTTTTAGGTACCCAAAATTTCTTGGGTCATTTGGGGTTAGTCTTAGAAAACACGGTTCCTTTTGGGACCCATACTTTCTTAACAATAAATGGTGTTCTATAGACATGTTGATGATACACAATCCTAGGATAATAATTATTGAAGTTTCTAGGATTTCTTAGTTGTGCATCTCTATAATTCTTAGTATAGGAGTTCCTAGGATACATGTTTCTATTGTGAGGAATATGAATATGCATGCCATTTCTAGAAAATGTATGATGATGATTTCTAGTATACATGCTTGCATTATTATGAGTATGCATATTATTTCTAGGATAACCATGATGGTAATTCCTAGGATATGCATGTGCAGTGTGCAAGTTTTGATTATACATATTGTTTCTAGGATACACATGATGGTTATTCCTATGATGTGTATAAGCATTTCTTAAATGAGCATACATATAAGCATGAGTATTTTAGGATGCTTCATTCTAGTATATACATTAGAATTAGTATTTCTACACCTATTAGCATTCATTGAGGGAATGCTTTTGACCTTGCTAGTGGTCTTTGAAGTAGAGGCTTCATTCACACATGATGCGTTCATGAACAAGCTCTTTTTTTATTTTTCCTTGCCTAATGGAGAATAACCTAACCTAGATTTTCCTCCATTTAATCTTTGGCAAGATAGCACTTCATCTAGCTTTTCTTTTCCAAGCATAAATCTAGATATTGTGCCATTCAATTCTATTATCTTCTTCTTTAAGTTTTAATTTTCATCTTTGAGAAGATCTTGAGAAGAATCATAAAGTAATGAAGATAGTTTATCTTTTTCTTCTTTTAGACCTACCATCTCTTTAGAAAGAGATGACACATTTTTTTTAAGAATGGTGTTCCTAGAATCGAATTTCTTCAATTCTTCATACATTTCATTTATGGCTTCTATCAATTCTTCACTACTACTAACAATGTTATTTTTTGAAGAGGAAGAAGTCGATACCTCATTTTCGTCCTCGATTGCCATAAGACATAGGTTAGCAATTTCCTCGTATCCGATCTCTTTATTCAAAGAGTCTTCTTCTTCTTCATCACCATCACGATTAACATCTTCAATTTCCATAAGAGGTAAGGATGTGGTGGAACCATCAATTTTATAATCCAAGTAGCTTTCATGCTTCTTGAGGGATTCCACAAGCTCTTCTAAACTTTCACTTGTAGAATGCTTTCTCAAAATAATTTTCCATTGATTTGACAAAGATCCTAAGAAATATTCTCACAAGTTCAAGGTTAGAATAAATTTTACCCATGAAAGATAAAGTTTTAACAAGTATGGTAAAACGAGTTTGCGAATCAAAAATTGATTCATTTTCATTCATTTTAAAATGCTCTAAGTCATGAACAAATTTTTTTAATTTGAAATTCTTTTCTTACTCATTTACTCCATATATGACCTCCAATAAATCCCAAATTTCTTTTGCAGTCTTACATGAGGAAATTTGATCAATTTCGTTTTGATCAAGAGAACTATAAAACATGTTCATAACTTTAGCATTTAGTTGAATGAATTTACAATCATTTACATCAAAATCATTTTCATTTTCAAGAATGAAATACCAAGCATAATAATCATGAGCTTGAATAAAAATCTTCATTTGAGCTTTCCAGTGGGTGAAATTTGTTCCATGGAGAAGAGGAGGACTAGAAGGATCTCTTCCTTCTAAAAATATAGTTGCCATAGGATCAACTATAGGATGTTAAGCCTAAAAAAAATAGCACCTTGCTCTGATGCCAATTGTTGGTCTAAAATATACTATGACAATACCCAAGATGGGGGGTGAATTGGGTATTAAAAAATTAAATACTTTTTGCTATCTCAAATATCAAAATATATGCGGAATTAAATCAAATTAATCTTTCTAAATTACTAGCACAAAGATGAGAGAGTTTATTGCTTAATATAGAAATGATAATTGAATTATAAAATAATTAAGCAATCAATCTCATTTACTTGAATAATAAATAATTATAAGCAAGTAATTATGAAAGTAATTAAGGAGATAGAGTTAGAGAGATGCAAACTTGATTTATAGTGGTTCGGCAATATTGGAATCCTTCCGACCCTACGTCAACTCTCTTCAAGGATCCTCCTTGAAGTCTTTCACTAAAACAAGCAACTTACGGATGTTGCTCAAACCGTAACACAAGCAACTTACGAGTGTTGCTCAAACCGTACAATCCCCTTCCTTTCGAAAGTAATCCCCTTCCTCTCGAAAGTAATCCCTTTATAATAAATGCTGTAAAGTAAATGGTAGAGAGATAACAATGGAAGCTTATACAACTGAATAATATCTATCTTTCAAAGTAAAGCTTGAAGAATTGCTCAACATGAATATTTCAAAGCTTTTTTGAGTTTTAAAGAATGAATGACTTGATTGTGTGTGTTCTTCTATTTTTGAATGTCTTATCCTCCTTTCAAATGACATTTGAAGCTCTATTTATAGTGTCTTGAAGTCTTCTAGCCATTGGAGACAAAATAGAGCCGTTAGAGACAAGTTTAAATTAAAAAATATAGTTATTGTAACGTGCCCAGTTGATTGGTACTATTCACCCAGTCGACTGGGTCAGTATTTGTGCGCTACTACAGTGTTTTTAGGATGAACAGTATTTTCAGCATCAATTTTCTTTATATTCTTTATTCTTTTTGGATTTTTGAGTTCTGAAAAATCTCCTAATTGAATCAAACTTTCTTGCACATTAAACACTTCAAAAGTGTTTTGCCATCATCAAAATTAATCTAATCAATTTCTTGATTAAGGCATTTTTTATGATGACAAAACATATTATAAATTTAAGCATAATGTGTGTGCAAGATATATGAAGAATGATATATTACAAATGCTCAAGTAATTTTCTATGTCAACATAAATTCTTCTTAAGTTCAATTAGAGAATGTTAAGTATTGAGCCCAAAGAATTTATTTGCATTTAATAAAATCACGTGGAGATTTTATATCTTCAATTAATTAAGACTATATAATAAAATGCAATGCAAATATAATTAGCTCCTAAAAATTGAAATGCTTACAAAGAGAATCTTAGGATTTAAACCTATAATTTATCCCTATTGACTTTGAAGTTGCGTTTAAATTATTCTCCTTGAATTTGATCTTTTGGAGAGCTTATTGACTTTTGAGATCATCAACTTTGATTCACCAATTTCTACAATCTTGATCTCCTTTGATGAATAAGCACTATTAACAATCTGTATTGCTTAAGTAATATTCATTAGTGCTTAATTAAGATTTTTGTCACTATTAAAATCATTTAGGGTCAACATCTACAAATTGGCGCTCTCTAGATGTAAGTCCATTATAAAAATAGCTCACTAAGCGCCAATTCTCATACCCATGGTGAGGACACATACTTAACAACTCTTTAAATTTCTCTCAAGACTGATACAAAGTCTCATTGTCCTTTTGTGCAAAGGTGGAGATTTGCCTTTTTAAAGCATTGGTCTTATGTTGAGGGAAGTATTTATTAAAGAAGACCTGAGCCATCTCATTCCATGACCCAATAGATCGTGGTCTCAGTGAGTATAGCTAACTCTTAGCTTTATCCTTCAAAGCGAAAGGAAAGAACTTGAGTCTCACGATGTCATCAGTTGCATCTTGACTATAAAAAGCCGCAACTACTTTCTCAAACTCCCTAATGTGTACATATGGGTTTTCATTTTCTAAGCCATGAAACGTAGGGAGTAACTGTATCATCCCTGTTTTAAAATCTTGATGGCGAGGATTGGCTGGAAACATGATGCATGATGGTATGGCTGTTCGGCTAGGATGCAAGTAATCCTTAAGTGTCCTAGCAACATTCTCATTGGGGTTATCAGCCATGTTAACAAAATCCTCTAAATTCTCGTTTGGATATGGTTTGATCTAGGCAAGGTTTCACTAACGGACGTGGAAGGAGAAGGTAACTCTATTTTGGGTCCTCTAATTAATCTACCTTGCGAATCTCTAAGTCTAAGCATACAACAAATGAGTTAAAGGGGAAATAAATAAAATAGAATAATAAAAGAAAATTAGAAAATCAAAACAAAGAGAAAAGAACAATATTACTGTCTTGTCTCAAAGTTGACAATCTTCCTTGTATTTAAGCGCGTTTCCCCGGCAACGGCGCCAAAATTTGATTACACTTAAACTAATACGCGGTTATTGTGTATAGTTGAGGTGTCGATCCCACGAGGAAAAGCGAATTACAAGGGAAAGTGTAAACCTTAACATGAACGATAAAGATCAAGTGAGAGAATCAGAGTTTTGATGATAAAATAATATGAGAAAATTGTGTAAATATAATGAAGAATATAATGGAGAGATAACAAAGATCTGGGAATCCTCCCTAGGTTTGTTGCCTTATTCCAATCTTAATTCAATTTTTTTTATCTCGATTGCTAGTTTCACATCCCAAACAAGCAGTCGGCAAATATTCAATCGAAGCACATATAAACCCTAATGTAATTGCTATGAAGTACTCTTTACTTTCAATTAAAGCACACATGACATATCTTATAGATTTATCAAGAAACGACAATATATCTCAATGACAAAATCGCAGTAATGGACAAACCTAAAAGATAAATCTACCGGAATCAATCACATTTAACAACTTGACATAAGAAGAGCATGACTAGACTTATATAGAGGAGAAAGATACAATCACCGAATTAAGAGAAAATCTTCTAATTAAATCAAAGAGTAAATCATAACAATGTTTAACAATAAATCCAAACTACAACTGAATCAATAATATAAATAAGAACAACTACACCTAGGAATTCATCTCTTTCGCCTTGCTTGGAGATTAGTTAGCCATGGGGCTCATGCTTGAACACCGTAATGGAGAAGAATGTGGCAGCTTTCTTGAGTTTTCTAACCTTGATGATATCCCCTTTATCAAACCCTAAGTGATCTATTTATAATACAAAAGGTTCTAGGGTATTTTCGGGTCTAAACTATCATTAAAACCCTATTTAAGAAATAGAGGCTCAGACTGGTCCAGGCCGCGGTGCACACTGATGGTTTTCTTGGTTATCTTAGACACGGTTCTGGAGGCCGAGGCTTGAAGTTCTAGGCTGCAGCATGGAACACTAAAGACTTGGTTTCTCTTCATTTTGTCCTTCCGCAACCATGCCTTCACTTTGATATGCATCGAAGCATCGTGCTTTAAGCTATGATAGCTTTCCATCTCTTTTGAACTCAAAGTACCTGAAAATGCACCGAAATAGATCAACAATCCAAGAATATCTCTTTAGAGTTGTTAAGGTATAAAAGTGTAATTCAAACCTAGATCAATCCTAAAATGCTAACAAATAAGTACTGTTAATATGCATTTTATGACTCTCATCAGGTGTTGACGATCAGCAACCGGGAAAAATTGCTAAGAGGAGCATAAAAGGAAAAAAAGTGATCTACGGATAGCTTTAAGTGCTACGTGGTGAGTTAGTTTTACTTTAAGTAATCAAGATAAATATGAAATATATAGTGATAGTATTTGAATAAATCATTAACTTATGATTTGGTGATAGATGAAAGTTGGTTGATAGGTATGACAGAAATAGTGGATGTGTAGAGAATTATTTTATGAGAAATAATATTATTGGAATAATGAGTTGATTCAATAATAAAGGCGATAAGTGAAATTCTTGACGAGCTATGGTTGATGATTTGATATGATTTATGAGGAGAGGAATTTAGTAGAATTTTTTCAAATAATAATTTGAGAATAATCAGGATAGCTAATTTGAATGTTTGAAGACATGCTTATTTCTACATTATTGTTCATATGCATATTTCATATCATTATTCATATGCATATAAATGAAATAAAAGAACCGGGAAGGCAGCTTGTCTAAATGAAAATAAAAAAACCAGGAGGGCAGCCAATCTAAATGAAAACCGTGATAGTCGGTATATGCTAGAAATAAAAAAGAACTGGGAGGACAGCCAGTCTAAATGAGAATAAAAGAACTGGGAAGACAACTGGTTTAAATGAGAATGAAAGAATTATGAAGGCAACCGATCTAAGATAAAAACATGTAGACATGTGGGAAGACGTTCCCACTTAATAATTCATGCATTGCATCTGTTTTAAATATTGATTTTATTACTAAAATGTTAAAGTGTTGTTCTTAATTGTAAAATTATTGACAAATGAATGGGTCTCACAAAGAGACAGATATGGTGGGAAAGAAACATAAAAGTATGATACAATGAGAACTATCTGAGTGATAGACTATATGCTGTCAACCTCATAACGAGGTAATTATGAGATATAATTGATGGTCTCAAGGTAAATAAATATATGAGAAGAAGAGACTGATAAAGAATGAGGATTATGATACGAGTAGTGAAATAGAATGCTATTATCAAATTTTATGAGATATAGATGAGTAAATATTGGAAGACTACTTATACAAATTGAATACTTCTAATAAGTTTAATTCATCGAGCTTGTGAAGCTCACTCCTCATTGTACAATGATTTCAGGTAGTAGGCAGGATAGATAATTTGGTAAGTTGAGATTCAGACGAAATCATTATCTGTAAGTCATGTGGTTCACATCCTCAGACTAATGAGAAAATAAAATAAAAAATTTATTTGTAAATATTCATGCATATTACATTGTATATAATGTTTAAGTCAAGATCAGAATGATGTATCTTCCATGTTGAGGGTTGATGCAGTTGGAATTATTTTTATTGTTGCATATATGTGTCGTGCTGGGATTTTCAAAATGTGACAACACCATCTCGGCGGTGGCCAACTCGGGATGGGTCGTTACAAAGTGTAAGTCAATAGGAGATATTACATACCCCAGTAGATCACCGAGGTAGCAATCGATTCAATTGACATAGCTCGGGAACCAACTTAGAAACTAATCTCTCTTGGACAAAAAGCTAATGAGATTGATGAAAGTGTAGATCAGTAGGACATATTACCAATCCCATGGTCAATTCAGTTTATATAGAGTAGTGACCAACTTTGAAACTTAGCTTTCTTAGATGAGAAGTCCATGAGTTTTGAGAAATGCATAGGTCAGTAGAAATAACAAGGTAACAGCTAGCTCAACTGACATAACTCAGTGACTAACTTAAAGACCAAGCTATCTTAGATGACGAGCCCATGATCTCGGCGAAAGTGCATGTTAGTAGGAGATGATATCGACCCTAGTAAAGCACCGAGGCAATAATTAACTCAACTGAAATAACTCGGTGACCAACTTATAAAGCGAGATCTCTTGGACGAGGGGTCCATGAGCTTAGTGAAAGCACATGTAAGTAGGAGATTATATCGACCCTAAAGTCCACAGCCAACTCAGTTGACAACACGTCATACCTTGCTTAGTAGATTTTCATCTAAGTATCAAGGACCAACAACTAAAATATTTTCCTAGTAAGATTTTCATCCAAACACCGAATAGGAAGCGACAAGTAAAATAACTACTCAGTAAGATTTTCATCTAGATATTGAGTAGTGATGAGTCTTAAATATGCAATATTTAAGACACTTAACTTATATTTGTTATGCTCTTAGTTAGTAGTATTTCACTTTATTTTATGTCTTTTTTTTGTGTTTTGTGTATTTTTATAGGTTTGTGGAGAAAATTAAGCATTTCAGGAGATGTGAAGCTTCAAGAGCAATAGCGATCGATCGCACTATGCTGCGATCGAGCGCATGGTCAACAATCCCACATCGAAATGTTTGCAGTACAGTGCACCTGCGATCGAGCACACCAGACACACGATCAAGCGCACATGTGATCGTGCGCACAAGACATACAATCGATCTCACTTGCGATCAATCGCATCATTCTGCGATCGAGCGCACTCGGGCAGTATCCCACATCGAATTTGAAACCCATGCTACTCCGGGACTCCCCCTATATAAACATCATCTGACCTCATCATTCAGTGTACAATTCCTGGGCCACTTTGGTGTTAATCAGTGGACGTCTGCTAGCATTCTGGTGGATCCCGAAGGCTTTACTACCACGAGGGGAAGCGCTGCCCATCAGCGAGTGGAATTTCTCCCATGTAAAGTTATTTATTTCTTTTTATTTAGTTGTTTTAGTTTAATGTTTAACACTTTTATTATGAATTGTAGTTTCATAGTTATGAGTGGCTAAAATCTTCAGCTAAGGTTGAAGATGAAGCCTCGTCGTTGTTTGGCATAGTAGTTCAGATTTGCTTGTACAAATCTGACATTTTTTTAGTATAAATGTTCTGTCAATTATTTGAGTAAAATCTTATGATTGATTGCGTTTAAATTGTTCTGTTGGATATTCCTTGTGTTTTATCTGATTGATACATCAAATTGTTTTTGATTAAATTGGATTTCCTTTGTGATTTGTTAAAAGCGGATACATTGGATGCTTTTGGTTTAATTGAGATATTTGCTGTTTTTTGTCTTAAGTTGGATTCATGGAATGTTTTGATAGGCTATTTTTACATGAAGATATATGCTTAGCTTTGGTGGGGTGGATTCAGAAACCTTAGTGTTTTTATTATTAGTTTTTAAAATCAATTTAGTTTAGCTTTTATTTATTTTGCAACATATAATACAAAACTCGGAACTAGGTTAAGATAAGATTAGTTTAGATAAATTTATATTTTCACAACACAATTCCCTGTGGATTTGACCTCGCACTTGCACAACGCTATATTGCAAACGACTCGTGCGCTTGCGAGTAATTTAAAACTCACAACAAATAGGGATCGACGAGTATAAACTCTGCTCGATAGGATTTTCATCTAACTACTGACTTGCAAGGACGGGTAATACCTCAACTTGAATGACTTTTTCATCTTAAAGCGAGGGACGAGTTATACTTCAACTCAAAGGAAAACCCCTAAAACAACTAAGGTGAATTACAGCGGACCAAAATTACTTCCTTAGCCAAAAATCAGCCGAAGGAAGTGGGAGGCTTATGTGGTAGGTAAAATTCACCAATCAATCAAAAGTTGACATGTAGAAACCCTAAAGGACAAGGAAGTAATTTCACGCCTTAAAATGTCAATCAACTTTCATGACGACATGTGGCACCTAAGGGAAAGTTAAAATCACCCTTAAAGCCTAGGTCAAATGAGAATTCTAGCTCAATCAAAATAGGAAAACAAAGATTTAATGAGATTCAATTTCCTAAACAAATTTTGACTTCTCCATTATAGAAAGGGGGCTTAAGACCTAGCACGTGTCTCATAACTCTTTACATCTCTCAATTCTCTTTAAATTCTCTACTGAAGTTCTAACTCTAGTGTTGGAGAATCCCCCAAAGATTCAAACTTGGGGCAACCTTTTAGTTTACGTGCTTTCATGTGCGTAGATGTTCATGCGATCAATCATCTAATTTTTTAGATCGATAAAGAGGTTGTAAATCACTCTAAATTATAAAGACTTGGTATAGGGTTTAAGTGTGATTCATAAAACACTTGTAAGGGTTAGAGAGTGAGCAATGGTTTAAAGATGAGCCAAGGAAAACTCTTGTAAAGCTTTGTTAGAGTTTTGCATTTCTATCAATTGAAGGATAATTGACCCTTTAAGAAGAAGCCTTTAAAAGAGTGGATGTAGGCACGATTTGCCAAGTCACTATTTATTGTTTACATCTCTCTATCCTTCAACTCCTTTGCATTATTGCATAATTACTTTGTTATAATTGTTTATTTGTTTTTTGAAACAAGTATGGTGTTCAAATACCTTGTTACACTTATATTGTCTTGTTGAAGTATTTTGTGCCTAATTGCTCCAGTATTTTAAGTATTATCTTGAGCAGTCAATTAAGCTTTAATTGAAAATATTGATTTATTTTATTTTCACAAAAATATTTAATTAACCTAATTTATCTACTTTTAGATTTACTGTAATGTATTTTTGGTCAACATGTTATACATAATACACACACACATACATATACATAGGGGTGGGTTTCAAATTCTAAAGAGGCAATGTTTGGTTATCAATTGAACTACACTCATGCAATAAGATTTTGATCCAACTTCATCAATATGTTATAATAATATATTAAACTTATTATATAATTATTTTATCATATTTAATTAATCATATGGTTCATCTATTTAACTCACTAATAAGACTATTACTTATAAAAAAACAACTCAAAAAACTAAAGCTGTAAATAGTGTTTAGAGAGAGAATAGCATATCAAGAATGGTGTATGGGCTTTTTATTTATAATAAAAAATAGTTGATTTTGATTACAAAACTGTTAATGACTAACAATCGATTCGTCCATTTGAATGATCGAGGTTGAATTTGAGATTTTATCATAATAATTACAGATTTACCCAAAAATGTAGTATTACTGTTTTACTTGTAGTGTTAAAATGATAATTTTGTCTTTAATTAAACCACCTGTGGTCTAGAATTTTTGTCTGCATCACTTTTTATTTAGAATCTGTACTTATAATGATATACCTATTGAGACGTGCCCTACTCACGTGCCCACGCATCATTTCCCGCCAAATCCTTCCCGCCAAAACCCTCCCAACATAAGCTTCCCTCCTTCGCCCTAGCCGATGTAGACTGTAGAGAGAGAAAAAAAAATATCACTTTAGAGAGAAAGGGCGAGAAAGAAATCGTCGATTGATTAGGTTTTGAAAGCGAGAGAAAAATGTCGGGGTGGGACGAGGGAGTGGTGTACTACAGCGACCAGGCGCAGTTCCCGGAGTCGGCGGCGGATGGTGCGGCGCCCAGTCGGCACTCGATCCTCACGAAATTCAAGGAGTTCATCCGGAACTTTGAGAGCGAAAAGAACTGTTTTCCCTACAGAGAGAGCCTTCTCAACAACCCAAAGAAGTTGCTCGTCCACCTCGAAGATCTCCTCTCCTTTGACTCCGATCTGCCCTCCTTGCTCCGCTCCTCCCCCGCCGATTACCTCCCCCTGGTATGCCCCGTCTATGTATTTGCATATGCTTCACTCATCTATGTATGAATAACCAAAGGGATGTTAAGATAACTCATCTAATCTGATCAATATATGTAATTCTAGATGCATAAATGTGCGCAATACAAACAAACGGTGGTTCAATTAATTAAATCTACTGTGCGTGTAGTTTGAGACTGCGGCCGCTGAGGTCTTAGCTGGTTTGAAGATGAAAGTTGCGGGAGAGACAGGGGAAATGGTGGAGCCGCACACTAAGGATGTGCAGATTTTGCTGACTTCCAACGAGGATTCGGTGTCCATGAGGTCGCTTGGGGTAAGTTGAGGCGGGTGGTTATTGGTTTTTCTTTTTCTTGTTTGGGTGATTATAAAATGGAGGAAAGGGGAGAAAACATAGAAAACGAAATTAAATCGGGTAATTAAATACCGTTATTATTTTTTCCCCTTAAAAAACTTCTGAAGGGGTTGAAAAATGAGTGAGCCTAGTTATAGCTTTTTCATTGATTTGAATCCACAGGAAATCTAAAGTCCATAATTTTATATGTTCTCTGCTTTCAGTTTTAGCCTTGTCTCACCAATAAAGCTGGCAATACCTTTGCTTTTGGGTGGATTAATTTTTTTTTTTATTTTGAGATTTTTCCCCTTTTGGTGTTGATGGACAGGCTCAATATATTTCCAAACTGATTAAGATATCTGGGATTAGCATTGCTGCTTCAAGAGTAAAGGCGAAGGCAACTTACATGTTTTTAGTATGCAAGAATTGTAAAAATACTAAGGAGGTTCCATGCCGTCCAGGCCTTGGTGGTGCAATAGTCCCCCGATCATGTGATCATATTCCTCAGGTTTATCTCACACCCTTTGTTATTTCTTGACAATTTAGATTTATTTGTAACAAAAGCCCTGACAAGAGTGATGAGATGTTTTATAGCCTGGTGAAGAGCCTTGTCCCATTGATCCTTGGATTGTGGTTCCCGATAGGAGCCAGTATGTTGATCAACAAACCCTGAAACTGCAGGAGAATCCTGAGGTAGTGACCTTGATTTCTTAAATTTAAATGCTGATTTTAGGTAATAAAGTTTATCTGATTTGTGAGTGTTCCATTGGTTTCTCAAGGATGTCCCAACTGGGGAGCTTCCAAGAAACATGCTTCTCTCAGTGGATCGCCATCTTGTTCAAACAATTGTACCCGGAACAAGATTGACAATCATGGGCATTTACAGTATCTTCCAAGCTGCCAACTCATCCGCATCGTAAATAATTATACTTGTAGATGACTATTTAACATAGCTTGATTTATATCATTTTTTCTTACCAATTGGGATTCTTTGCTATAATCTGATTCTTATGCAGTAACAAGGGAGCAGTTGCTGTTAGACAGCCCTATATCAGGGTTGTAGGAATGGAAGAAGGGAATGAGGCGAATACTCGTGGTCCTGTTAACTTCATGCCTGAAGAAGTTAGTTTCGGAATTATGTCTAATGCTGTCTAATCAGAACTGTACCATTTACAGTGTTTGCCTGTTTTGTTTCATTACATGATTATACATCCAGCCTCAGTAAATTGTTGCAAAGAAATGAAATCTATGCTTCAGTTATGACTGACATTCTAAGAAAATTTATTAGGTTTACTGACAGGTTTTGTTATAAAATTCAACCTAACCAAGCCAAATCCTTAATAAACTAGTTGGTTAGCATTCTCGTTATAAGACAGTAATTCTACATGACATTTCTAAGGAATAGGAAAGTGAAGTGGAACAGATTTACTTTATGTTATTAGTATCTCAGCTTACACCAGTCTCCCCCCCTTGTATTGTAAAAATAAGATTCTTCTGCTGCTAGTGTATTTCTAACCATTTTCCCCATTATTATTTTGACAACAATTAGAAAAAAAATTTCCATTTTTTTGTAGTTTCCATCATTAATTATTCTTGGTAATGATATTGTTTGCAGATAGAAGAATTTAAAAAATTTGCATCCCATCAAGATGTATACAAAGCCATATGCTCCAAGATTGCTCCTTCTATATTTGGTCACAGTGATGTGAAGAAGGCTGTGGCTTGCCTTCTATTTGGAGGATCAAGGAAGGTAGATCTTTAACTTTGATTTATTTACAATGAAGTAGTTATTTTTATGGGAACTAATATCTGTGCAAGTGCAGAATCTGCCAGATGGTGTAAAGTTACGAGGTGATATCAATGTGTTGCTTCTGGGAGATCCATCTACTGCTAAGTCACAGGTTCTTTCTTTATGTCTTACTTGGTTGAGGCTCTTGAAAAGTCAGTTTGGCTTACTCTCTTTTACCTCCCTTTCGTTTAATATGGTTTCTCTACTTAGACATAGCATTTGTGGCCTATTTAATTTTAATTTCAGTTGAGCATAATCTTATTAATCAAACAAGATTAGGTGCTGATTTTATGATTACCTTGTGAAGTTTCTAAAGTTTGTTGAGAAGACAGCTCCTATAGCTGTTTATACTTCTGGAAAAGGCTCCTCAGCTGCTGGTCTTACAGCTTCTGTGATTCGAGATAGCAGCTCTGTAAGTTCTTGGTTTTTCTTGGTCTCTTTCAAGTATTATGGGTTTATCTAACCATTCCCGTTTTGTAAATGCATATTAGTGAGTTATTTTTTTCTATTCCATTCAATATGAGAAACTTCTCTCATTTTATTCTCTCATTTATGCATTCAGCGTGAGTTTTATCTTGAAGGAGGAGCTATGGTTTTGGCAGATGGAGGTGTTGTCTGTATTGATGAGTTTGACAAGATGAGACCAGAGGATAGGTAATTGGAAACTAAAATTAGATTCTGATAAACCTGTCATCTCATGCATGATGGTTTTCCATTTATGTGGCATAGGGTTGCTATTCATGAAGCCATGGAACAGCAGACAATATCCATTGCCAAAGCAGGAATAACAACCGTTCTTAATTCTAGAACCTCAGTGCTTGCAGCTGCTAACCCTCCTTCTGGACGATATGATGATCTCAAGGTCTTTAGTAATGCTTTATGTTTTGTATTTGCTAATTTAGTAGAATACTTGGAACACCGTAGTAAGCAACAACTAATATGAGATTGTTAACCTTCCAGACTGCACAGGACAATATCGATTTGCAGACAACAATTCTTTCTAGGTTTGACTTGATCTTCATTGTGAAGGATATCAGGAAGTTCGACCAAGACAAGGTAATCTACAATTATCTTGCTTACCTAAATGCTTCTTTCAAGAATGAAGCTTGGCCTGCAAGGAAATATGTTAGCTTCCTTTGAACATGCCATAGCAGATCAGCTAAACAACAATTATTTTAGAAAGAACATCAGTTGCTCACGAGAATGGCTTCATTTTTTCCCTAGGCAAATTTTTCTGCTGAATAAATGAAAATGAAAGAAGAATATAAAGAAGTCACATATTAATATGGTTTCCAATCCCTCCATAGCTTTATGTAGAGGTTTTCAATCGAATTCTCCTTTTACAGGATATAGCTAGCCATATCATAAAAGTTCATGCATCCGCTGACACAGTCTCAGGTGATAGCAAAGCTCCTAAAGAAGAGAATTGGCTCAAGAGGTATATTTAAATATAGGGGAGAAACTTGATCATACGTTCTCTACAATACTACCTTGTCAAATATTGATGAGATGCTAAAATGTTGCTTTGTTGCAGGTATATACAGTACACTCGAACTGAATGCCGCCCTCGTCTATCAGAATCTGCATCAGTAAAACTGCAGCAGTTATATGTCAAAATCAGAGAGGTACTCTCGCTGCTAGCTTATATCATAACGGAGCATAGTTCATGAAATCAAGCTTAAGTTAATTGAATACTGTGAGCATGTCATGAGCTATCTTTGATGGCAGGAGCCATGAAATTGTTTTGAAATTATCTGAAAGATTGTTTAGAAGTCACAAAACCAACAGCAGTCTAAATTTTGAGTAACTGTTATTGGCTTTAGTTATCAAATTAAATTACTTAATTTTTATTCCTGTCCGGAACAGTGACAATTAAGTGCCAGCTTTTATCTATGTTACATGAAATATTTGATAGCAGTACAAATTTAAAGTTGTCCTTATTTGTTGAAGAATACAGCCAATTTTTGTTATATTGCTTTTGCTTTCTGTCATCCTTACATATTGAGAGTCAAGAAATTCCTTCTCTACATTGCCCTTGATCTGCTTATTAACATCAACTGTTAATATGGTGTTCTCATAGAACATGAAGAGGCGGGCAAATGAGACAGGGGAGGCTGCTGCAATACCCATCACAGTAAGACAGCTGGAAGCTATCATTAGGTTAAGCGAGGCTCTTGCAAAAATGAAATTGTAAGTATTGGTGTCATACCTGATATAGTTAGTTTGTCATTTTGCTTTTAAAACTGATGCTTAAGATGCTGTAATTTTGAGTTGGTAATAACATGCTTGTACAGTGTTCACTAGTTCGCGATTTAACTAGATTAACTTTAATGGCCTGTTTGACAAAATATACTCGGGATTTTATGCAATTTCTTGCAATGGTAGTTGTCAGTTTCTTGCTTGATAGAGCATCTAGGAATAGTTTTTCTCGGAAATATTATGATGAAGCTTACAGTTGAACCGATGGAGGAGGATTGATGTGCCTCTCTTAGATAGCAGCAGCTTAATGATCTTCAGTGGCAAATTGATAATAAAACTTCCGCTGATTCCGGAAAGGCTTATTTGATTTCTTATAGTATTTTTCACTCTGTTTAAATGTTTTACAAGATAATTTCTGAACAATAAAAATAGATCCGATGCAAGTCATGGTCCGCCCGAAGATTTTCAGCCTTCAGATATTATATGTAGGTGACTCAAGGGGTTGGCAAAGTGGTGGATGATCCCATGTGCCTTGAAACCTTACCAAATTTATTAATTTTTTTATGTGTGCACTAAATTTTCTATCATTTTTCCAGCTTAGTTAGTGTGTATAACATGAACTATGATTTTAGGTCACATGTTGCTACTGAAGATGATGTGGATGAAGCATTTAAACTTTTTGATTCCTCCACCATGGATGCAGCACGTTCTGGAATAAATCAACAGATAAATATTACTCCTGAAATGGCCAATGAGATAAAGGTTTGTGACAATCTGTTTTATTTTTTAAGAGCTCTTTCAGTCTTTATTGACCTTTGGTTTCCACAAACAGCAAGCAGAAACTCAGATAAAGAGAAGGATGGGGATTGGAGCCCGCTTATCAGAGAGAAGGCTGATTGAAGATCTCAGTAGGATGGGGATGAATGATTTGATGGTAATTATTAACTTAAAGGCCATATTTCTTTTTTCCATCTTGGTTGCTGAAAAAAGTTATTTCCAATTTTACTTGCCTTGACTCCTATAAGAGCAAAGCTTAAGAGTGATAAGAAATACAGTCCTACACGCACAGAATAGCTGTTATTGTGAATTTCTTTTGCCTCTTTGTTTACCATGAATAAGTTGGATTATTGCTGATAAGTAGAGTTATATTGATATGTTCATATTATCTCTTGAATGAAATAAAGCAATAAATTAAATAACTTGAATCATTGATGATATTGGCTGTGTAATTTTTTTTCCAAATTCTTGATATAGTTCATGCATCTTTGAGTTTATGTTGGTGTTTTCATTAATATTATCATATCTGGCAGGTGAGAAGAGCTCTTTTAATTATGCATCAGAGGGGTGAAGTTGAATACCAAAGAGAAAGGCGCTCTATTATTCGTAAAGCATAATCCCTTGTAAATCATTATAATAGCTGTAATCAAGTCATCAGCACGGATTAGGAATGAAGTTATCGTAGCATGGCTCATTAACTTTCCTCCAACTGTAATTTTATTGACGTGATTGTAGCTTATATGATTTGCAGTGACAGTGGCAATAGGAATGGGATGCAGTTTTTACTTAGACATTTCACTCTATTTTATGATTGATACTCTTTTGGGCATGTAGTGTTAAGTAGATGGAAATTCTTGCTTCAAGCAATTTACAACTAGAAAATTCTGAAAATTAAGTGCTTATTCGATCATTTTATTTGTCAAAAGGGATTCTCTGTGCATGCAAACTGTTTGAACTTGGAATTTGAAAATGAGCCCAAGCCTGACTTAAACCAAACTAGGCCCAAATTACATACTAACCTATCCCAAACCTAGCCCAACCCAATTCCAGTACCTGTGGGTTACACTCAACCTGAAGCCCACCCGTTTCTTCCTCTTCTCCTATCTATTTGTGCCGCAAGCCCTACCTAACTCGAGCTTAACCTTTGCAATCCATGGAGGTTTCTAGAGTTTCTTCCCTAAATCGCTACCTAAATTTCCTTCCCCTTCACTCTTCTCTCACTGACTTAACCCTAATTCCTCCCTTATCTCCTGTGAGCCAAGACACTTGGCTAATCTACGTTTGCTCTCATCTGTTAGCAAAGCATTTTAGTTGACTTACCATGCTCTTTGGGATTCCTCACTATGGTATAAAAGAGAATTTTCTCTTTTCATGGTGAAAATGGATTGATTTCTCGATTTGATTTTTCCCTAATTATTTTTAAATGCTGGGATTTTTTTTCCTATATATACTTTGACATGCACTGTATTTTGCAGGAGATTCGGGCAAATAAACGAGAAGAACAAAATCAAAGGTTGGATCAAAATCAAAATTTTAGAATCTAAGATTTTTCAAATGGACGATGATGCTCTTCATTTAAGAATTGAAATGCATGTCAAGTTCATGGTGAGATTAAATATACATTAACAAATTTGAATTTAAATATTCTCAATTTGGTGATATGATATTCAATCTTATCATTAACTTGACTTAATTTCAATTTTCAATTGGAGAGGATTGTGATCCTATTGTATATTGATAGAGATCTATGAGGTTTGGGGGTTTTATTTTTGGTAGATTTTAGGTTTTGAGCCTTAGTTGTTGAAATTAATTCTCAGGTATATTCCTATTCTTCTCTGTCGAATATGTTTCTTCTCTTGGTTGCCATTTATTTTTCGTTTAGCATTTTTCCTTTTTTGGTTGTTTTGGGTTTCAAATTGAATAAAAAACTAGGGATTGAAACCTTATGACCTATGGGTAGGATTCAATTCAAACCCTAAAGTTTCTTTGTTAAGCTGCATTAAATGTTTTTATTTTATTTTGGGGATTTGAGGCTCTGATGCTTTAAGCTTATGAGCTTCTAGTTTCTATTTTTGTGTTGCATTGTGGATTGTTTGCTTTCTTTCCTTCATTGTGTTGGGTTCAATAAACCCTTGAGAGCAGTCAATAGGGTGATGGGTACCCCATTGATTGTGACACCCTCAAGGGGTCTTGTTTCATCTTCTCTGTTGACTCTTGTTTTATTTTGATATGATAACAAAGCTCTTGTGCTAATGTGTTTATTAAGATTTGTTAAGGTTTATAAAGCTTAGAAATCCATCCATAATCAAATCAAGGAGTTCTTTGACACAAGATTAAGTTCTTCACAATTGGAGATGGAAGGAAAAAGGAGTAGTCTTGAAGAATTTAGAGTTTCTAGGTGTCTTACTAAATGTAAGTATTTAATTCATAGGGCTCAATGCATATCATGCTTTAAATGATCTTAAATTAAATTTGTTTTAACATGTAAAAGCATTTGATAATCTTCTATGGTTTTAAAATCAAGTTTTGAAGTATTTTTAAACCAAAAATTGAAGTTTGAGAGTAAAAATTCAACTCCCAGTGAAGCTCTCTAAGACAAAGACTTTTAGAGTCCTTGAGAGTCGACTCCTTGGTTTGAGCATCGATTCCCGGAGCTCAAGAGTCGACTTCCAAGGGTAGAGAGTCAACTCCCAAACCTAACGGTAAGATTTTTTCAGCATAGTGAACAACAAAAACTTTGCATTAAATGCACAGAAATGACTAGTTTTTGTTTCTAATGTCTTTAAAGCTCTCATAGGCTATAAATAAAAGTCTCATACTCAATTGAATGGATGAATTAAAAAAGTATTAAAAGCAACTAAGAGCATTCATCAAGTTCTGAGCCATAGATTTGCAATATATGTTTTGAGTTGTATACTTGAGCAAGAACATTGTTGAAAATCACAACTTCCATCATCTTTTGATTGTAATAAGAGTTGGTGTAACTCTTGGGTGAGTTTGTGAGAACTCATTGAGTGTTTTGGGTTGAAACACTTGGGTAGAGATTTTATAGTGTGAGAAAATTTCTTGTTAAGGTTTGGGCAACACTGTGGAAGTTCCTTGGTGTGTTCTTCGCTTGAATCAGTAAAGAGAACTCTTAGTAAGATCTATTGATGAGTGGAGTAGTTACAAGGAGTGACCGAACCATTATAAATCAACTTTGCAAGCTCTTCTTCCTTACACTTTTAAATTTCAAGTAAGTTCATATTCATTGCTTATTTTTTACTTGCTTGCTTGATTGGTGTTTAATTTGTTAATTAATCGAAAAGTTTTTAAACCTAATTCACCACTCTCTTAGGTTGTCTTAATTCAATTGGTATCAAAGCCAAGTACTTTTTTTTTTTAATGCTTAAAATCCTAGAGCAGATCCTATGGAAAGCAATGTAAGAAATATACTTAGTGAAGATCATTCCTCTAATAGACCTCATTTGTTCACGGAAACAAATTATATCTATCGGAAAAATATGATGAAAATATTACTAGAAGGTTAAGACTTTTCTTTAAGGGAAATTATTATGGATAGACTTAGAATTCCTACGAAATGATAAAAGATAGAGTTAGAAATTGAAGTCCCTAAAATTAGACAAGAGTTTAATAATGAGGACCGAAAAATGGTTTCTCTCAATAGTAGGGTGACTAGCATGATTTATTGTGCCTTGGACATTAATGAATACAATAGAATTTCAGTTTGTGATTCAGATAAAAAAATTTAGGATAAACTTCAAGTCACTTATGAAGGTACTAATCAAGATAAAAAGTCCAAAATTTATAGATTAATATGAGATTATGAAAATTTCAAAATGTCACCAGTTGAATCAATATCCAAAATGTATTATCGATTTACTAAAATTACCAATGACTTGAAACTTCTCGGTAAATATTATGACAATGGTGAGTTGTTAAGAAAAATTCTTAGGTCTTTGCTTAAAGCTTAAGAATCAAAGATGATGACGATTGAGGAAACAAAGGACCTAGACAATTTTGATATTGATACTCTTCTTGGATCATTATTGACCCATGAGACGAATATCATCAACGAAGTAGATTATGAAATGAGACCAAGAATAAAAAAAAAAACTATTACTCTCAAGCCTACCGCAAGCAAACAAAGTGGAAGATGATGATGAAATCATTGAAGAAGATGAGGACGTTGTACTCACCACCAAGAGATTTCAAAAACACTTTATGCTTAGGAAGAATTCAAGTAAGAAGGATCATGCTAGAGATGATTCTGTAGAGCTCTGTCTTTTCTTTTATTCTTATGGTATTTATTGTTAGTTTTTCAACTGGAAAATTAAAGTGCTACATGTTAGTATGTTTTGTCTTTTATGTATAGTATTAGTGAGTATTATTCTTGTTTTAAACCTCAATAAGAAGAAATGCTAACTTTGGGGCTAAATTGAAAGGTTATGAGATTTCAAAGGACCAAAGGTGTGACTTACCCATTTTATATTTTAGTGGTAGTATAAATAAGAGATGGAGAGAAAATTCCTTCATTTTCAACCCTTTCTTCTTCCCTTTTTTTTCTAGAACCACTCTAGCTCGCTCTCTCTCTTTTTCTCTTTTCCTTTTGAGTTGTGGTGAAGCTTTAAGCTAGAAATCTTCAAGTATCTTTCTTATTCTTGCAAGGTATTTATGTAAAGTTCTTGTATAAATCTATGGATTTGAAACTAGTTGTAAAATTTTTGAAGAGTAAACAAGTTTGGGTTTCAAAAACGGGTTTTTGTTTAGGTTTGATGATTTGAAGAGTTTAACTTGGAAATTTTTCCATGGGTTTTGTAAAATTTCAACGTGAGGCTTGAGAAAACTTGATTTTTAAAGCGTTTTAAGTTCCATGAAGGATTGAATGGAAAATGTGTGATTTTTGTGCATTTTCTGAGCTTCAGGTCTCAAGATAGTCGATTATGGAGATTGTACAGTCGATTATGCAAGAGGTAGAGCTTCTGTCTCAAACATAGTCGATTATGGGATTGGAAAACCGACCGTGCGAGAGACAAAACCTTCAGGTCCTTTAACGTAGTCAGCTATGGATAGTCAACTATGCAAGAGACAAAAACTCTAAATCCCTCAGCACAGTCGACTGTGTAACCCTATTTTTGAAATTTTCCACCAAATTTTCTTCTTTTAAATCCTAAGTCCTTGAGGGTGCTTAGCCAAAATAAATGATTGGTTTTTGGTCCTTAACTTGAGTGTTTGATATGTATACGAATTTGTCTTGGTGGTTGATATCAAAATATGAATTCTTTAGGTATAATTGAATAGTGTTCTAAGGGCAAAGAGGTGATTCGAGATTAAAGCTTGATATTTTCCAAAGTGAGTTTTACCTTACTCCTAGTAAGCACAAGGAACTAATGAATGACATCAAATATCTTAAAATGTATATAAAAATAAAGGATTTAAGTAATTATATATATTGTATAAGCAAATGATTGAAAGTAAAGAAATACTTTTAAACAAGACATGTTATGAAATCTATATGTTTAAAAGATGTTGCGATGTAGTTGACATATTGAACTTATATTTGAGATATTATGATATTGTAAATGCATTGCATATTGATGTTGTGATAATATGTAGTGAATAGAACAATCGTGTGAAGGTAAAACCCCACCCAGCTAGGGGCAGGGAGGGGATCCTAGTTGTTTGTAAGGGTAGGACTCCGCCTGATAAGGGATAGCGAGGGGATCGACATTGTTGAGAAGTTAGGGCCTGATCTAGTAAGAGGTAGGGAGGTGATACAAATTAATTATGATGAGATACTTAATTGTTAGTTGTGATTAGCAAAATGAAGGGAAAAACCTTGAAGTAATTAAGGAAGTAAATATGTATTGCATTATATATCATTTGTTAGATAATATGTTTGATTATTGATGAATTATTTTGTCCAATAAGGACATATGATGTGTATGGAGATAAGAAGAGAATAATTATTATTACTTGAATGAAATATATTAACGACTTCCAATATATTTATATGTGGCATATCCGATAGTTAATAAGACTCCTGATTTACTTATATTCATAATAAGGTATAATCATATAGAAATCAAATTATGAACTAGACTAATCCCAAAAGGATTTAATATTTGGATATCAATTACTCAGAGTAATGTGAATACTCGTCAAGCATTTTAGCTCAACCCCCATTTTTCTTTATATATTTCAAGAAAGTTTTCTGAAGACCTCGAATCATAAGTTAGATAGTAGTGAAGCAGAAGAAGAAATCCTTAGGTGGGTCCACGTGCAGGGCATCCTCACCCAAAAGTTTTGTAGTAGGAATTAAGCTATGTCATATATGTTTTAAGTTGTAAACTTTTAAAGGTTATGTCTCATGAGATGCTTTTTTAAACCTAAGTCTTGTACTTTAATTTGGTTGTCTATGTATATCCAAATTGTATGGATTATATTATTGTCATTATTAGAAATTGTTTATGTTGTTTAATTATCTAGGTGCTCAGTTCTAAAATGTAAGGATGCCATCATGAATAGGGTCCGCTCGGGACGAGTTGTTACAGATTCAATCAAGAAGGATCAAATAATTTTCTTTGGATGCAAAAAACCTGGACACATCCAGGTGGATTGTCCTTTAGTAAAAAAGCCTCTCAAGAACTTCAAGAAGAAAGTAGTGGTGGCTACTACTTGGAGTGATGATGAGATAGTGGATTCGGAGGATGAAGATACATATCAAGAAATTGCTGACCTTTTATTGATGGCAATTGATGATGAATCTGAGGTAACTAGTTCTTTAGACATTAATATTGATAGTGAAATTATGCACGAAGAATGTTGCTGTCAAAAGGAAGATTTCATATCTCTCTAAAGAAATGAAGATTTTAAAAGAACAAAATGAAAAGTTTTCTTTAGAAATTGGAAACTCAACACAAGATAATTTTAAAAATGAAAATGAAACTTTAAAGAAGAAAGTGATTGAGTTAGATAACACTAGATCTAGGTTGTTAAAGGAAAGAAAAAGCTAGATGAGGTGTTGGCATGCTAAAGAATGAGTGGAGAAATTTTTTGATTGGGATACTCTCTTGTGGAAAAAAAAATCTAATGGAACCATCTTTGTGAAAGTAGCAAACTTAAATAAAGCTTCTCGCTCTCATCCTTCTAGCAAAGTTCATAATGCACAACTTAAGAATGCTAGGAAATCTCATGACATTTCTAGAAATGCTAAGAATATTTCTAATGTCAACACTTCTCATAGAAATGCATATTCTAGAAATTCATATGCTCATTCTAGACATACTCATGCTAGGAATGCATATAATGCTCATCATTCACATTCTAGAATTAACAAGTATGCTTATAATAATTATGGGCATGATATTAGAAATATATACTTTAGAAATACTAGATATGATAAATTATCTTATTTTAGGAATGATAGACTTAATTAACCAAAGATATCCTAGAAACAATCATTGTTATCATTATAGGATTGTGTATCATGCATATCAATACAAGTAAAGAACTAACCATGTTGTTAAGAAGGTACGGGTTTCAAAAGGATCCGTATTTTCAAGGACAAACCCCAAAGGACCCAAAAAATTTTGGATACCTAAAAGTTGTATTGTAAATTCCTTTGTGATATAGGTACATCTTCAATCAAGGAAAACAAGTGATCATTGGTACCTTGATAGTGGATGCTCAAAGCACATGATCGATGATAAATAAATCTTTGTTGATTTAACTACAAAAAATGGTGAACATGTCACCATTGTAGATGATACCAAGATGAATATAATTAGCCATGGTAAAGTGGGTAAAGATTCCTCTACCATTTATCATGTTTTATTTGTTCAATGTTTTAAGTCATATTTTAGTCAAATCATTTTCTTATAATAGACATCAAGAGTAACAAGATTAAATTTGTTGGTCAAAGACATGAAAATGTCTATATTGTAGACCTCAAATGTTTACCTTCGAAAAATGAATTTTTTTAGTGAAAACTCATGGTTATGACATAGAAAGCTTGACTATGTTACCATTGATTTAATTCAAATGATTTCAAGAAAAGATTTAGGAGTTGGTCTTCCTAATTTTAAGTTTTAAAAGGATAAAGTTTGTTATGCTTGTTAAATGAGAAAACAAACTAGAATTTCTTTTAAATCCAAAAATGTTGTTTCAACTTTTAGACCATGACAACTTTTGCATATGGATTTGTTTGGACCAATTAGAACTATTAGTTTTAGTGACCATCAATATATTATTGTTATTATGGATGATTATTCTAGATACACCTTTGTTATCTTTATTGCTTATAAGGATAAAGCATACCGAGCTTTTGTAAACTTTTGCGAAAAGCTTTAAAATGAATTTGTTTGCAATCACTAGTATGAGAAGTGGTCATGGAAAAAAAAATTGAAAATCAAAACTTTGCAAAATATTGTGATGATTATTGAATTGATCATAATTTTTTAGCTCCTAAAACCCTTCAACAAAATGGTTTTGTTGAAAGGAAAAATAGAGTTTTAAAAGAAATTGGTATAACTTTTCTTTTTAAAAATGGTTTGACAAAATATTTTTGGGCAGAAGCATTTAATATCAGTTGTTATGCTTTAAATAGAGTTTTGATTAGGCCTATACTAAATAAAACTCCATATAAACTATGTGATAATAGTATGCCCTATAAGCCAATAATATTTGACGCTTTTGTAAACCTAAGTCTTGTACTTGAATTTAGTTGTCTATATATCCAAATTGTATGCATTATATTGTCATCATTATTAGAAATTTTTTATGTTAATTAATTGTCTATGTCCTCAGTTCTAAAAAGTAATGTTACCGTCACAAGTAGGGTCTGCTCGGGATGGGTCATTACATTTTTGGTATAAGAGCTTTAGGTTTAAGATTTTGTAGACTATGTGAGTTTAGTGTTGTCATTTCTAAATTAGTTTCTTCATGTAGGGTTTGAGGATGCCACATGGACATAATAGAGGTAGAGCTAAGGGTGTGGGACGTACTTGAGGAAGAATTAGTGTCCAAATCCGAGGGCATGGATGAAACCTTTTGCGTAAAGTTGATATAGATGTTGAACATGAAGTTCTCGAAGAGGAACATGTTGGTGGCATGTCTGGCACTACTAGTAGAATTTTTTAGAGAGATGAATTATGGGAAGCCTTGGCATAAGCAATGGGAAGGATTAGGGAGTTGGAACGTTGGTTGGAAGAACATGATAGGTAAGCTTTTGAACTACCTAAAGATCAAGTAAGAGTTTTTGAAGAGCTTAGTGTTCAATTAAGGGCAGAAGACCAAAGGTAAGAAATAGGGGGAGATTTGTTTGCCTGATTTAATAAGTTGGGACCACCAACCTTTAGTAGTATGGATAATCCCTTAGAAGCAAAAGCATGGGTTAAGAAAATGGAGTGCCTTTTTAGGGTATTGCTGGTTACTGATTTGCAGAAGGTGGCTTTTGCATCATTCAAATTGAAAGGAGAAACATCGAATTAGTGGGAGGAAATCTTTCCAAGGTTGAGTGAAGCTGTTGATCGACCTTTAGACTAGGAAAGATTCAAGCAAGTGCTCTTTGAGAAAATTTTTCTTGAAACTTTAAAACTCAATTGGAGAGGGATTTCATCCACTTGAAGCAGTATTTCATGATGGTGTCTCAATATGATGAGAGGTTTATTTCTTTGTCTAGATTTGTTCTAGATTTAGTGAATACGGAGGAAAGGAAGTGTAAGCGATTTCTTGATGGTTTAAACTATGACACTCACTCTCAACTTTCTTCTTTGGAACATCTAATTATGCAAGCTTAGTAGATAAGGCACTGCGAGTAGAGAAAGATGTAATGGATCTGAAAGGACAATGTGATAGACAAAAGAGGAGTAGGTCGGAGGGTGCCAGAGAGAGTGCTTATGGGCTTATAAGTGGAAGTCCTTTTCAAAGAAGTAAGTTAGTTATTAAAGGGGACCAAGTGCAGGGTATAAACCTTTTTATGATGAATCAGAATCAACAGAATAGACCGACAGTATTTGTTATACAAAGTTTAATAGGAAGAAGCTAAAAATTTTTAGGACAGTCACTACCAGTAAGAACTCAGGGTAAAGGAGTGGATACCCCAGGCAGAGGAGGTGGTGTGACGCCAGGATCAAACCCTAGGGCATGTTTTCAATGTGGTCAGGAGGGCTATTTTTCTTAGAACTACACTGCTAGGTTATGTCATCATTGTGGTTTGGCTGGACACCTTCTTGGAGATTGTCCTACTTTACAAAATAAGCTGTGTTTTGTTTGCGGTCTGAGTGGTCATGTGGGCTTAGAGTGTTGGATGAGATTTAAGCCATCTGGCAGTGTAAGTACTATTAGGGGTTCTGGCAAAGGTCAATCGAGCTAAGGTAGTGAATTTGGAGGTGGGATTCAAGGCTAAAGAACCACAATAGAGAGAGAAAATATCAATCAAGGTCAGCAAGAACAGGGTCGTGTCTATACCATCATTCAACAGGATGCTCAAACTACACCCGATTTTGTGGCTGGTATGGCTTCTATATCTGGTAGAAATGCTAAAATATTGATTGGTCCAGGGGCAACACATTCATTCGTTTCCACTTCTTTCATGTTATTTATTGATACACCTAAAATAAGTTTGGATAACAATGTAATTTTTGAGACTCCTACGGGGGAGAGAGTGGAAATTAAATGGGTATTTCGTAATTGTGTTTTACATATGGGAGATAAAGAACTTAGGGTGGATATGATGCCTTTGGAGATAAAGACTTTGATTTGATCATGGGTATAGATTGTTTAGCTACTTACCATGCTTGGATGAATTACTTTAAAAAAATGGTGATCTTTCAAATCCCAGAAGAGGAGGATTTTACTTTTTAAGGGGAACAAATGATATTCTCCCATTGCTTTATTCTGCTATTACGGCTAGAAAGTTATTGAAGAAGGGATGTGAAGGTTATCTGGCTTATGTAATTAATTATTTGAGAGAAAACATGAATCTAGAAGTAGTCTATGTACTAAAAACCATTTTGGATATCTTTCACAAGGAGTTATCAGGATTACCGCCCAATAGAGAAATCGAGTTTTCCATTGATTTGATGTCTGATTTCGCCCTTTATTTGGATAGCCCGATATCGAATGGCGCCGTCCTAATTGAAGGAACTCAAAGTCCAACTGCAAGAGCTATTGGATAAACAATTTATTTATCCTAGTATATCACCATGGGGAGCCTCGATATTATTTGTCAAGAATAAGGATGGAACCTTGAGGTTGTGTGTTGACTATAGACAACTAAATAAGATAACGATTCGTGAAAAGTATCCCTTACTGAGGATTGATGACTTATTTGAACAATTACAAGGAGCTTGGGTGTTCTCAAAAATAGATTTGAAGTCAAGATACTATCAGTTGCGAATTAAGAACTCGGACATTCTAAAAACTAATTTTTGACTCGGTATGGTCATTATAAGTTTCTGGTTATGCCATTTGGTTTGACTAATGCCCCCACAACTTTTATGGATTTGATGAATAGGGTGTTTAGACCCTTCCTAGAAAAATTTGTTATAGTCTTCATTGATGTTATTTTAGTGTATTCCAAGAGTGAAGAGGAGCATGCTAGACACTTAGAGATCATGTTGGAAACTCTTAGAAAAGAGAAGCTGTTCGCTAAGTTTAGTAAGTTTGAATTTTGGTTGAACGAAGTGGCATTGTTGGGACATGTAGTGTTAGAGATAGGTGTAGCTATAGACTTTCACCAATGATGACTAGATTTTCTTGCCGTTCGGCAACAAGGGAGTATGATGGTAGGGGGAACATGAGAAATTATCATAAAGAACAACAAGAGGAAAATGCTACTTTGGAGGAAACGTATGATCCAAAAGTCAAAAGGTATGGAATGCGAGTTGTTAAGCCAATGTTGGTATTTTTCTAAGGTTCAAACATGTCCAAGCATGGTTTTAAGATGGTTAAATTCTAAACCAAAGTTGGAGGATTAAAGTTCAGCAAGTTAGAAGACTGCACACATGTGTGTGCATCATTTTGGAGTAAGGTAAGGCTAGGCGCACTGGTGTGTGCACTTCTACACACAAGCTAATGGAGTGTGCGCACTGCTAGGCAGCATCAGTGTGCACCAATACCTCACCGCCCATCTACCAGCACCGCACCGTTTAGCATGGGTGTTGCTGGGATAGGGCCAGCACCGTACCGCTCACCATCCAACACTACACCGTCCAGCATGGGTGCTGCTGGGACAGGGCCAGCACCGCATCGCTCACCATTCAGCATTGCACCGCCTAGAAGCTGTTGCAAGCGTGCTCTGCCCAACACCGCACCGCGCCCTGTTGAGCGCCTAGGTGCTAGGCAAAGTCAAGCACGCATAGGTAGCATGCATAAGGACTCTCTTAGGTGCACATGTACAAGGTCAAAATGAATAGCATCACTTGGGAAGTGATGGAGGGCCATGATTAAGTGGAGATCATGATCAAAAGGTGGAGATTGATTCTTAAGAATGACGAAGAAGTGGATGGCTATAAAAGGGGTTCCCTAGCCTCATTTTTCACATGAGGGAAGAATCATTGTTGTGACATTGTGTGAGATCAAGTGTAATATAAGAGAGAATTGTGTGAGAGTGCAAAGACATATAAACACAAGAGGGACTCTTTGTAGTGAGGCTGGTTGTAAAAAAGAGAGGTTAGTAGAGAATTGATAGAAAGCATTGTAATAGGTCTATCACTTTCTCGTTCTCTTCTTGGTTTCTTTAAGAACTTGAGGTTTCTTAAGAGGGTTGCTGAACTTGTAAAGAACCATTGATTTAGTGCAGAGAGTTCGGAGGAACTCACGGAGACGTAGGCACATTGCCGAACCTCGATAATAATTGCTTGTCTTATTTCTTTCTTGGATTTTTTATAGGAGCTTAAATATTCATATTTAAGCCCCTTAATTTACATTTGTTAAGTTCTTTATCTATATGTTTTAGTCTATTTTACTTCACTTTTGTGTTTTACACGTTTTTATAGGGTCTTGGAGAAAAAGAAGTATTTTTGGCACTTAAAGGAATAAATCTGGAAATCCTAGAGCAGCTGCTGGCTAAATTGCGATCGAGTGCACTCCTCTATGCGATCGAGCGCAGCATTGCGATCGAGCGCACCACATATGCGATCGAGCGCACATGTACGGGCGTGAACAGTAAACTGCAGAACCCTGTTTTGGAAATAACCCTATTTTGGAAATAAAGGAGTTTTGCGTTTTAGGAAAGTTTAGGAACTCATGAGCCGATTAGGACTTCTCAAAGACCTATAAATACACTTGTAAATCACACACAAAAGGCATCACCTCTTGGGGGGATCACTTCTTAGATCCATTCTTTTATCTTTTGCTTTAGCTTGGAGAAGGAGACCGTGGAGCAGAATTGACGACTCGTCTCTCGGGTTTCTTCTTTCCTTTACTTTTATTATGTATACTTAACTTTTAGTAAGGGCTTGGTTGAAGCCCTAATTATGTTTACTCAATAAATTTAGTATTGGTGCCTTGCGATATTTATGTTGTGTTGCTTAAACTTGATTAATACCTGCTTTTATTTAAATTCCTCATATGTATATGTCTGATCAATATGTGCATGTGGTATGGACTTGTTACTTAGATCAATTTGGATGACCGAGTCCTGGGTCTAATATTAGTAACACGGGATATCTTATCCGGATACCCGGGTTAATCAACATGGGAAACAGGGAGTAGATACCATGCCCTAGGTCTCATGTGGTTATCGATTTCTATAGTACTTATGTTTTCTTAAGGAACAACTCAAGCAGATACCATGCTGAATCCATTAAGGAAGAAAAGAGTTAGAGTAGATACCATGCCTAACTCGTTGCTTAAGGAGTAGATACAATGCCCTTAGGTTGACAAACATTAGGTATTCATGATATGAGTAAAGCATTGGCATACTGTTTTGTTGTGGCAGCATAATTAGTGGTGGATATCAAGTCCCTACGCCTTTATCTTTATCTTTATTATTTTATCTTTATCATAATCAACTCTTTTATTATTTCTATCTTTTTTACATGACGAATATAATTCTAAAAGAAATTCACCAATCCCTGTGGAGATGATCTTGCATTCGCACACTATACTACTTAGTTGACCTTGTGCACTTGCAAGTAAAACGAGTGCGATTATTCGCCCATTAATTTAGGTCGATAATCGCTCAACAAGTTTTTGGCGCCGCTGCCGGGGATTGTGCTAAATTTCTGTTTAGAATTATTTCCCGTTTATTTTTCTTATTTTGTTCAATTTTTTTTTCTCTTTCTTATTTTTCATTAAATATTTTTCTTAATCTGTTTTGTTTTGTTTTATTTTCATCAATTATCTAACTTAATTCTTCATTTTTGTTATTTTATTTCTTTCTGTTTTAGGTGTGCATCAGTGCTAATTCTGGCACTGCGATCGAGCGCAAACCTAAGTGCGATCGAGCGCACTGGTGCGATCGAGCGTAGTGCTTAGAGCGCTCGAGCGCAAATAGTCCAGAGACTACCCGAGCAGCAGTACTGAAGCTGTTGCACTAAGGTATTCCTGTTGATTCATGCAAGGGCTTCGAGTGAGGAACCCAACCATCCTTTCACTTGATATAGAAAGTGAGCAGATCATTCGAAAGAGGCCTAGAAACAAATTCGAAGAGAGAGAAGAAGAATTTGAGGGTGAAGCACCAATGGAACAGCTTTACAACCAACTGCCACCAAAACGGAGACCTATGAAGCAATCCTTCATTCCACAGAACCTTAACCATCCTTCATGCATTGCATATCAACCTAAGGTGGAAGAAAATTATTACATATCTCCGGAGATACTTAGTGCCTTGACTCATTTTAGGGGTACACCTGCTGAGGATCCACACTTGCACCTTCGAGAATTCTGTGATCTCTGCAAGTTCCAGCATATTCGGGGCCTAGATCAAGAGGGAATCAGGTTAATTCTTTTCCCTTTTTCATTAAAAGATAATGCTAAAATGTGGTATTATTTATTGCCTACAGATTCCATCCATACTTGGGAAGAGCTATCTAATAGATTTCTAAGGAAATTTTTTCCAGCCCAAAAGACAAGGCAGATGAGGAAGGAGATTCAATCCTTCCAACAGAGGGATGGAGACCTTTTCTTCGAGGCATGGGGACACTTTAATGAGCTGCTACTCAAATGTCCATATCACAACTTATCTCAAGATGAGCTGGTACTAGCTTTCTATGAAGGTTTGAGTGGTATAAATCAAGGTATAGTGGATTTCGGTTGTGGAGGTGTGCTGATGGAGAAGACTAGTGAAGAAGCCATGGAGCTGTTTGAGACATTAAGTGAGCACACATAATTCTCCTCGAAAGGTAGACAAGGAATTAAAAGCAAGAGTATGTATGAGGCGAGCTTCAATGATGGATCTTCGAATCAGATGGCTGCTATGGAAAGAAAGCTAGACATGCTCATAAAAGCCATGGCTGATCAGAACAACTTATGTAGTCCACAGGCTACACAACGCCAGGTATGTGCTATATGCTCTCATTTTGATCATAATACTTATACTTGTCCTCTGTATTCAACTACAGATCAAGAGCAAGCAAATTATGAGGGACCGAACAGCGCATATACAAATACCTACAATCCTGGATGGCAGAACCACCCCAATCTCTCATGGAGCAACACTCAAAATGCTTTGAATCTTCAAGGACAGCAACGACACTTCCAACCAGCAGCCCAACCAGTGCCGGAATAAGAAAATAGTGACCTAGAGAATCTTATGAGGCCACTGATGACTTCACAAGAACAGTTCATGATTGAGCAACGACAAACCACTACAAAACATGAGCAAGCCATTCAAAGACACGAGGAACAAATGGGGCAATTGGCTAAGGAGCTAAGTGAAAGAAAGTTGGGTGAACTTCTAGTCCAACCACTACCTACTCCAAGAGGACATCAGCAACTAAATGCCGTGACAACTCTAACAAATGGTAAGATCATTGAAACTGATGAGCCTACACAAGCATCCATATCCAAGGTAAGTGAGATGGAGAAGGTAAATAGTGAGAAGGTTAAAATCAAAAGATATAATGCATTAAAATTACCCCCAGATAATACAAAATGTTTTAATGTATGCATGACGCAAAGTGTTGTTGAGGAAACTTTTCAGGTCCATCACGTTGATCCAATAGAAACTGCTCTTATCTATAGTGTCCCAAGATTGGATATTGAGCCCAAATGCAAGGATGTTACTGATGACATCATTGACACTATGCACCTCCTTGAGGCATTTCCAAAGCATCCAAGTAAGTACACCGATCCATTTGACCATCATGTGCCTACTAATATTATTTTCCCTTCTATTGTACAGGCACCTAACTTGGAATTCAAGCAGTTGTCAGAGCACTTACCATATGCTTATATGGGAGAGAATAAGACATTTCCTATGCTAGCTGCTGCCACTCATAGTTTTGGGGAAAAATAAGGCTTAGTCAGGCTGAAGACGTTAAACTTAGCGCTCATGGGAGGCACCCCACAGCTTATCCTTTTATTTTTATTATTTTACGTATTTATTGTTATTTATTTATTTTTATTACTTCTTGTTTTCCCGTATTACGTCAGTTTTTATTTTTTAGGGACAATGTGTGCATCCGTTCAAGTTTGGGGGTACGCTATGAGCCATGCCAACCTAGCTAGTTCTCCATCTCCTAGGTCAGCTCTTTCCTTGTTATTCACACTTTAGGGACAATGTATAATTTAAGTTTGGGGGTATGGGAGACACATTCACACACACCTTGTCCCCGTTTTTTTTGTTTTGTTGTTTTTCATAGATAAATACATGTTCATTCCGTTCCAAAATTTTTGGGTGTTCTAAACAAACAATATGATTTGACTTCATAAGTGACCTTAACACCTTGAACATATGGGCCAATAATTAAGTTTTGAACCATAATCACTTTATTTTAGGCATTTAAGGATTCACAAGTTCGACTTAAACTAAACATGAGCACATTAGCACATAGTTGTGTGGGGTATGACATGTAAATTTGATTTGTATGTTTCTTTTGCTTGACTGTGAACCAGATGACCTATTAGATTAACGCAGTGGCATAAGAAAATAAAAAAAGTTCGTTATTGCTAAAAAAGAAAAGAAAAAAAAATGCTCCTAAAGATCATTAAAAAGAACTTTCCATTGAGTAACTGGTCATTTTGCCTCAGTAAGCAGTGAGTGTCACGTCAAAAGGTGGAATATTCTGATCGGTAGCATTAAGATCAGTTAGTTTCGTAGCCTTTTTGACTCGAGTTAGTAAGCCCTTAGGGGTGTTTCTACACCTAATGCCCTAAAACCATCTGGTTTGGGAGTCATTGGCTAAACGCTCGTTACACGAGTCAAATAGAAAGCTTAAGGGAACTAACTTGGCAAAAATCTCACAAATAAAAGAAAAGAAGAAAATCTATGCCATCTTTGTTGATTATAATAGAAAATTTGGTGAATCTTGAGCCATCGAAACACTACACATTAGAATTATTTGGAAGCCCAATCTTTTATGTGCTAGTCCACCACACACTCAGTTAAACTTGTGATGTCTTAACCTGCCTCATGAAAGTGATTTGCATTCAAAACTCGTATTCATTGCAAAGATGTGTTTATACTTGTTAAGCTTGCTCATGAATGCGCATTATAGTTTTGTGTGAAACCTAAACTTTTGTTGGACACCATGAGCATTGGATTTATCTTTGTGTCTTTGTTTTTCATTTAGTTTTTGGTTTTGTATTGCTAAGGGACTAGCAATATGTAAGTTTGGGGGTGTGATAGGAGCTTAAATATTCATATTTAAGCCCCTTAATTTACATTTTTTAAGTTCTTTATCTATATGTTTTAGTCTATTTTACTTCACTTTTGTGTTTTACACGTTTTTATAGGGTATTGGAGAAAAAGAAGCATTTTTGGCACTTAAAGGAATAAATCTGGAAATCCTAGAGCAGCTGCTGGCTAAATTGTGATTGAGCGCACTCCTCTATGCGATCGAGCGCAGCATTGCGATCGAGCGCACCACATATGCGATCGAGCGCACATGTACGGGCGTGAACAGTAAACTGCAGAACCCTGATTTGGAAATAACCCTATTTTGGAAATAAAGGAGTTTTGCATTTTAGGAAAGTTTAGGAACTCATGAGCCGATTAGGACTTCTCAAAGACCTATAAATACACTTGTAAATCACACACAAAAGGCATCACCTCTTGGGGGGATCACTTCTTAGATCCATTCTTTTATCTTTTGCTTTAGCTTGGAGAAGGAGATCGTGGAGCGGAATTGACGACTCTTCTCTCGGGTTTCTTCTTTCCTTTACTTTTATTATGTATACTTAACTTTTAGTAAAGGCTTGGTTGAAGCCCTAATTATGTTTACTCAATAAATTTAGTATTGGCGCCTTGCGATATTTATGTTGTGTTGCTTAAACTTGATTAATACCTGCTTTTATTTAAATTCCTCATATGTATATGTCTGATCAATATATGCATGTGGTATGGACTTGTTAGTTAGATCAATTTGGATGACCGAGTCCTGGGTCTAATAGTAACAAGGGATATCTTATCCAGATACCTGGGTTAATCAACATGGGAAACCAGGAGTAGATGCCATGCCCTAGGTCTCATGTGGTTGTCGATTTCCATAGTACTTATGTTTTCTTAAGGAACAACTTAAGCAGATACCATGCTGAATCCCTTAAGGAAGAAAAGAGTTAGAGTAGATACCATGCCTAACTCATTGCTTAGGGAGATCAATAGCTTAAGGAGTAGATACCATGCCCTTAGGTTGACAAACATTAGGTATTCATGACATGGGTAAAGCATTGGCATACTGTTTTGTTGTGGCAGCATAATTAGTGGTGGATATCAAGTCCCTACGCCTTCATTATAGACTTGGTTGTTTGGAAGATCACCACCTGGGCATCTTGTCAAGGTGATTTCCAACGGTGGTATCAAAGCTTTGGACAGTAGTATCAGAGCTGTACAATTGGGTATCAGAGCAAGAACAAGAAGGTGATGGAGCCAAACTCTAAGAATCAGAGATCAACTTCTTAGGTGATTCAAGAATGGAGTTAAGATCTATATCTGATCGTGTTCTTGAGGTGAATCAAGGACGGAGTTAAGATCAATATCTGATCATGTTCTTGAGGGTGATTCAAGAACGGTGTAAAGATCAAGATCTGATCGTGTTCTTGAGGTAGATTCAAGAACGGTGTTAAGATCCATCTTCGATCTGTGTTCTTGAGGTTGAAGAAAGCATTTGTGGGTAGTGCATAAATCTGGGATCTTGTCCGCAAAAGATGGCTTCAAATTTCGGTATTGAGAAGTTTGATGAAAAGGTAGATTTTTTCCCAGTGGAAGCGGAAGATCAAGGCGGTTCTAGTGCAACAGAAAGTGGACTTGGGGAGGACCAGCGGAATGAGATGAAAAAGATGGCTTACAGTACCATCTTTTTGCACATGTCGGATAATGTCACAAGGGAATGCGTAGACTCGGAAGATCCAGCTGCAATATGGAAGAAACCAGATGAGTTGTTTCTTGCCAAGACTCTCCCGGATAAGAGGTATCTTTGTAAACGAATCTTTGCTTTTAAATTTGATCCTAAGAAAGAGTTGCAAGATAATCTTGATGCCAAGATAAGGAGTGCATCAAGTGGTAAAGGACTATTCTTTAAAAGAAGGCCAGCAACTCGGTATGGTAGCTTCCATGGCTATTACCGGGATAGAGGTAAAGGAGAGAGCCATGGAAGAGTGCACAGCAACATGCATGGCTACTACCGGGACAGAGGTAGAGGAGAGAGCCATGGAAGAGTGCACAACGGCATGCATGGCTACTACCAGGACAGATGTAGAGGAGAAAGCCATGGGAGAATGCATTCCAAACTGATATTTGGAGGGAAGAGTTGCTACTACTGCCATAAGGAGGGTCATGTCAAGAAAGATTGCAAGAAGATGACAAGGTATAGAGGAGGAAGCCATACCAAGAATGGAGAGGCTTCGGTTACCAAAACAGAATAGCAAGATGGTGATTTTCTTGTTGTGTGCTCGGGCATGAGCAAGGGGCAAGAAGGCAGCGGGAAATGGATCTTGGACACCGGGTGCACTCATCACATGTGCCCTCACCAGAGTTGGTTCAAGAATTTCTGGGGAACCAATGATGAAAGGGTTTTCTTGGGGAATGATATTTCTTACCAAGTGAGAGGCATAGGAGACATCCTGAGGATGTTTGATAGAATGACAAGGCTGCTGGAGAATGTGAGGTATCTCCCAGATTTGAGGAGGAATTTGATCTCATTGGGGCAGCTAGATTCCATAGGGTACACATGCAAGATAGAGGGAGGAAAGATCAAGGTAGCTAAGGGATCTTTGGTAGTGATCAAGGCAGCAAGAAACGATGGACTCTATGAGATGATCGGAGAGACAGAAATCAATGATCAAGCAGCAAGCTTGATGGCTCAGATGGATAGGGCAACCCTTTGGCACACTCGCTTGGGACATATGAGCGCAGAGGGCCTGCAAGTTCTCAGCAAGGATAGCCTACTTGGTGGAGACAAAGTAAAGGAACTTGATTTCTGCGAGTGTTGTGTTCTTAAGAAGCAACACCGGGTCAGCTTCAACACCGGAGTGCACAAATCAAAGGGGATTCTTAACTACATTCATTTGGACCTTTGGGGACCAGCAAGAACACCAACACAGAGAGGTAACTTTTACTTTCTGTTTTAATTTATGATTATTCAAGAAGAGTGTGGGTTTATTTGGTTAAAAATAAATCAGATGCCTTGAATAAATTAGTGGTGTGGAAAGGGTTGGTTGAGACTCAAATGAGTAGAGTAGTTAAGGGGATAAGAACTGATAATGACTTAGAAATTTTTAACCAAGAACTTGATCAATTATGTAGGTTAAATGGCATTCTAAGACATAGGACGGTTGTGGAAACCCCTCAGCAAAGTGGAGTTGCTGAGTGGATGAATAAGACCCTTATGGAAATGGTTAGGTGCATGTTAAATGGATCCGGTTTACCAAAATATTTTTGGGGAGAAGCTGCGGCTATAGCTGCATACTTGGTAAATAGATCACCCTCTAGAGCTTTAGAGCTTAAGACTCCCATGGAGATGTGGAGTGGAAAACCCCCTGAGTTGGACAACCTTAGGACTTTTGGGTATGCTGCGTATGCACAACAAAAGGATGATAGACTTAGCTCAGGATCTAGAAAGTGTGTGTTTCTAGGATATAGGGAAGGGGCTAAGTGGTATAGGTTGTGGTCCTTAGAGAAAGAAGAATTGAAACTCATAATAAGTAGGGATGTTAATTTTAATGAATTGTTATTTCCCTATTTGGAAGAAACTAACCCTGTAGGGGCTAGTGAGCAAACCAGTTTGGCTCTTGTGGAGCATCGCATCAAGGAGAACTCGGTTCAGGTAGAGCAAAGAAGGCAAGAGGGTTTGGACTAGGTAGAGCCTTTGGATGAAGGCCAAGCTCAAGAAACTCAAGAAGAGACTGAACAAGAAGAGGTTGATGCAGCAAGTTGGAATGACTACCAGCTCACAAGAGACCGGGCAGGAAGGCTGGTCAGACCACCTTCAAGATATAGGTTTGTGGATGCTGAAGATGCAGCAGCTCCTTGGACAGAAGGAGAGATGAGTGAACAAGAGATTTACACGGATGCCATGTAGTGTAAGGATTCGCCAAGATGGAAGCTAGCTATGGAGGAAGAAATAGATTCTTTGAGGAATAACAACTTCTGGGAATTGTTGAAAATTCCAGGAAAGCAGAAAGTTGTGGAATGTAAGTGCACTTACAAGATCAAAGAAGGGTACCCTCCGGGAGATGAAGTCTGGAACAAAGCTAGGCTGGTGGCAAATGGGTTCACAAGAAGAGAAGACATAGGTTTCACAGAAACTTTCTCACCTAGACATAAGGTGGAGAAGATGGTGAGTATCCTCATCTATGTCGATGATGTGCTGTTGGTTCAAAAAAGCAGGGAGAGGATGGAAAGGTTTACATCTAAAGTCAGTGAGGAGTTCGAAAGGAAGGATCTCAGCCTTACACAAAAGATCCTTGGGATGTGTATAATCCAAGAAAAAGAGGGAAACCGGTTGAGAGTTTCTTGGGCAGTGGGTGTTCTCAGCAGATTTATGAGTAGTCCTGGAAAGAAGCATTGGCTTGGGATGAAGTGGTTGCTGAGGCATTTGAAGGCTCAATGGCAGCCAGTGGTAGCACTCATAACAACTAGGGTAGAATGAATAGCGGCTATGGAAGCCATAAAGGAGGCTATGGGGTGCAAAGTGTTGTTGGACGAGTGGGAGGTCCTAAAAGAGCTGGTTGTGGTATCTTTGGATAGCCCAAGTGCATAGCACTTGTGGAGGAATCTGGTGTTCCATGAGGGGATGAAGTATATGGATGTTCGGTGTCATTACATTCCGAAAAATTGTATGAAAGGATGCATTCATGTTGACAAGAAGACCACGGAGGAAAGTCCTGTAGATTTAGGCACCAAGGTTCTACCTCTAAGAAGGTCTAATCATTGCCTTGGACTTCTTAGGAATGGAGTCGGTTGATTGATGACTCAAGATGAGTTTGGTTCCCGGAGCTCTCTGCAAAAATGGTTCGGGTTTAAACACTTAGACAAAGGTAGAGATTGTTGGTATTGGTCTAAGGTTCAAACATGTCCAAGCGTGGTTCAAATATGGTTAAAGTCTAAACCAAAGTTGGAGGATTAAAGTTCAGTAAGTTAGAAGACTGCACACATGTGTGTGCATCACTTTGGAGTAAAGTAAGGCTAGGCGCACTAGTGTGTGCACTTTTGCACACAAGCTAATGGAGTGTGCGCATTGCTGGGCAGCATCAGTGTGCACCAGCACCTCACCACCCATCTGCTAGCACCGCACCATCCAGCATGGGTGCTACTGGGACAGGGCCAGCACTGCACCACTCACCATCCAGCATGGGTGCTGCTGGGACAGGGCCAGCACCGCACCACTCACCATTCAGCACCGCACCGCCTAGAAGCTGCTGCAAGCGTGCTCTGCCCAACACTGCACCGCGCCCTGTTGAGTGCCTAGGTGCTAGGAAAAGTCAAGCACACATAGGCAGCATGTATAAGGACTCTCTTAGGTGCGTATGTACAAGGTCAAAATGCACAGCATCACTTGGGAAGTGATGGAGGGCCATGATTAAGTGAAGATCATGATCAAAGGGTGGAGATTGATTCTTAAGAATAACTAAGAAGTGGATGGCTATAAAAGGGGTTCCCTAGCCTCATTTTTCACATGAGAGAAGAATCATTGTTGTGACATTGTGTGAGATCAAGTGTAATACAAGAGAGAATTGTGTGAGAGTGCAAAGACACATAAACACAAGAAGGACTCTTTGTAGTGAGACTGGTGGTAAAGAAGAGAGGTTAGTAGAGAATTGATAGAAAGCATTGTAATAGGTCTATCACTTTCTCGTTCTCTTCTTGGTTTCTTCAAGAACTTGAGGTTTCTTGAAGGGGGTTGCTGAACTTGTAAAGAACCATTGATTTAGTGCAGAGAGTTCGGAGGAACTCACGGGGACATAGGGACATTGCCGAACCTCGATAACAATTGCTTGTCTTTTTTCTTTCTTTGATTTTCTGTTCCTGTTTTCGATTCCAAATCTTTACAAGTCATTCTAGACTTGGGTGTTTAGAAGATCACCACCTGGCATCTTGTCAAGGTGATTTCCAACAGCCAATTCGATATAAAGATGGCAACTTGGTAAGTATTTGTCATTGTTTTCTTGCCAAACCTCTTCATGAAAATGAACCTTCCTCTTTTGATGAAGCAAAAGGTGTTAAAGAATGGGAGGCAGCCATGGATGAAGAAATGCAAGCACTTATAAAAATGAAACTTGGGATCTTATGCCAAAACCTAAGGATGTGAAGCCTATCACTTGTAAATAGCTATATAAATTAGAAAAATATAATGAATGGAAGTATTAAATGATACAAAGCAATGCTTGTTACAAGGAGTTTCTCTAAAAAGTATGGAGAAGATTTTGAGGAAACTTTCAGCCCTGTAGGAAAGATGACTTCCATTCGAGTTATGATTTTTTTGGGGGCATCTTTCGGATGGAAGCTATGGCAAATTTATGTAAAAAAATTCCTTCTTATATGGTGAAATTGATAAAGAAATTTTTATAGAGCAACCATCTAGCTATATTTCTTTTACTCTTCCAGATTTCATTTGCGAACTCAAGAAAGCACTTTATGGGCTAAAGAAAGCTCCAAGGGCGTGGTATGGTAAGATTGCCAAATATTTACATTTTTGTTGATATTTTGCTTCTAATTCAGATTCTAGTCTTTTTGTCAAGAAGCAAGGAACATTATACATGATTGTTTTATTATATGTGGATTACATGATCATTGTCGACAATGATGAAAGAGAGGTTGCAAAGCTTTGTGATGAACTACCTATTCGGTTCGAAATGGAAGATTTGGGTGAGCTAAGTCATTTTATTGGCTTGGAAGTGGAAAAGTTGAAGGATGATATTTTTCTATCTCAAAAAGGCTATGCAAAAAAGATTATTGAAAGGTTTGGAATAAATCAAAGGAAGCAGTGTTCTGCTCCTCTAGATGCAAATTTCAAAATTAGGAGTGGAGAAGGTAAACTTTTCCGGATCCACGACTTTATTGTGCTATTGTGTGTAGTCTCCATTATTTCACTATCATAAGGCCGAATATTGCACTTTCCATTGGGCTTGTTAGTCTATATGCAAGAACCACGGAAGCCACACTTCGATGCATCAAAGAGAATTTTGAAGTATGTGAATTCTACATTAGATATGGGACTCCTTTATAACAAAGGAGCTGATTTTTCTTTACTTGGGTTCACGGATGCTGATTTGTGTAGTGAGTTAGATGACCGAAGATCTACTCACGACTATGTTTTCTCTTGTGGCTTAGTTTTAATTTCTTGGTATAGTAGAAAACAAGATTCCATTTCTCTTTCTACTATAGAAGCAGAGTATAAGGCTTCTACTCTTACTGCCCAAGAGTGTGTTTAGCTTTTTTCGACTCATCAAGGATGTCTTTACAACCATTCATAAGCCTACTAAAATTCTTGGTGACAATCAAAGTGCCATCAAACTTGCTACTAATTTGGTGTGTCACACAAGAACCAAACATATTGAAATTGAGCATCATTTCATTCATGAGAAGGTGCTTGACGAATCTATTGACATATTGGAGGTGCGGAGCGAACATAATGTTTAAGATATCTTCACAAAGTCACTCTCCAAAGGACCATTAGAAAATTTTTGACCCAAACTTAGGCTTGTTTCCAAAAGTTCACTTTAAAAGGGAGTGTTAAAATTTTAAAGTAAACTTTTGGAATTATTCTTATTTAATTATTTTTCATTTGTTTTTATTTTGAGGGATGCAGTGAGGGAAATATGTATTTTGTATGCTTGGGTATTTTTGTCATTTGGACTTGCTTGCACATTTGTTGAGACCTTCCATTTTCCCAAGCTATACTACTAATTCCCAAAAGAAATCTACAGTCTTACAGACTTTTCCAACAACTGTTACTCTCCCATTAACTTGCCTAGATATTTAAGCTCCTCATTACCGATCATCATCAAGTAGAAAGTTAGCCAGCAATAAACCTGTGAACCAATGAGCCTCCAATAGTGTGCAAGCTTGTTCTTTTTTTTTGCCCAATTTTTTTAAGCTTATAACTACAAATTTCTTTGTAATAAAAGGCTGCTTATTGATAGGAGCTTAAATATTCATATTTAAGCCCCTTAATTTACATTTGTTAAGCCATTTTTTTTTACGTATTTTATTCTATTTTACTTCTTTTTTGTGTTTTTTGTGTTTTCTATAGGCTTGTGAAGAAAAGAAAGCATTTTGAAGCTTTAAAGGAAGAAAACCGAAGATCAGGAAAGAGCTAGTGCGATCGAGCGCAACATGGCTGCGATAGAGCGCACAAGCAATCGTGCGCACACATAGAAGGCTCGAGCGCCCCCATGCGCTCGAGTGCAGAAGCATGCGATCGAGTGCACACGCACAGAGAGGCGGTAGAGCCAGTTTTGGAAAGATTTCTTCTGGACCTATTTTGGAAATTAGGGTTTCGAGGCACCTTTAGAACCCTATAAATAGACTTGTAAAACACAGAAACAGTATCTCCCTTTTGAGGAGCTTATCTTCCTTTTAGTACACCTTTTATTCTAGATTCGAAGTAGAGAGCTTAGGAGAGGAATTGGCAACTCATCTCCCGAGTCTTATTCGGTTTTTAGTTTTCTATTATATTTAGCATGTTTACTTTACTTAGCATGTGAAACTAAACTCCTATAGGGCTCGATTGAAGCCCTAGTTATGCTTTACCACATATTCATTCATTGATTATCTTTGTTATAGCCTTGTTAGAATATTTAACTTGATTAATACCTGTTTATATTTACATTCCTCATATGTATGTGCCTAATCAACGTATGCTTGTGGTATGGATAGGTTAGTCGAATCAATTTGGATGACCGAGTCCTGGGTTCGAAATTAGTAACAAAAGATATCTTATCCGGATTCCCAGGTTAATCAACATGGGAAACCGGGAGCGAACCAAGCCCCAGGTCCCGTGTGGTTGCCGATCTCCACAGCCCTCATGCTCTCTTGAGGAACAACTCGGTATACACCCATGCTGAATCCCTTAAGAGAGAAAAGAGTTAGAGTATACACTATGCCTAACTCGTTGCATAGGGAGATCAATAGCCTAAGGTGTGGGCCAAGCCCTTAGGTTGGCAACCATTGGATATTCATGATAAGGCTAGAGCATTGAAACCTTAGTTAGTGGTAAAGTATAATTAGTGGCGGATATCGAAGCCCTATGATCTCATTATTGTTATTTACTCACAATCAAACTGCTATTTCTCTTTCAACTTGAAAAAACCAATTCTAAATAGAAATTCACCAATCCTTGTGGAAAATGATCTCGCACTTGCACACTATGCTACCACAGACCTTGTACACTTGCAAGGAAAACTAGAATGATTATTTGCTTATTTATTTAGGTAGATAATCGTCCCAACACTTATCTTATCTCATTTTTGGAATTAATTTATGTTCTTCATCAATTTATGATTATGAGTTTTGAGTTAGTGGAAATATATTTTTCACTAATTGAGAAGTAAGTTTTTGGTGATTGGAATATGTCTTTCTTCACAAATCTTTCGCGCAAAAAATTTAATATTAAGTTTTCGGTAATTGGAATAAACACTAATTTTATCTATTATTATATTATAGATCACATTGACTAAACCCACTATTGCGCATACTTGATGTAAACAAACTGACTAGTCCAATCTCGTAGATTAGCTAAGGAATTTTATAATCATTCTCAATTTTGAGATAATGGTCTATGTTTTATATAAGGAACTTCCAAAAACTATTATAGAGTATGTTTTGGAAGAAGAAGTGACTAATTTTGAAGTTGGAAGAGAATGACATGTGGGATAAGCACCACATGCTAATGTCTATGTCTAGTGAGCTTTATAAGCAACATGACAAAATGGAAAGTGCTTAAGCAATATTGATTCATCTACAAAAGTTATGCGGTGACCATAGTCACAATGCAAGGTTCCAAATCTCTAAAGACTTTTTTAGGGCTAGTATGCCCAAAGGATCATTAGTCTATGAGCATGGATTAAAGATGGTCAATTATATTGAGTGGTTAAACTGGCTCATTTTAGTATGGATGCAGATTTAAGTAGTGACTTAAATCTTCAATCTTTGTAAACTCATTATTGCAGTATGTTATGAACTACAAAATGAATGAGACTGGAGCTATGCTTCTAAAAATTGTTATATGTTAAAAACTATATAACTTATGATCAAGAAAGGTTAAGATACCATTATGCTTGTTGATGGAGTTTTTTCTTAAGAACATCTTAAAGAAAAAGTAGAAACCATTAAAAGGAGAGGGTAGTATCAATGAGGTTATTTTGTGAAAACCTAATAGGGATAAGGGATACTGCTTCCGTTGTGGCAAAGATGGTCATTAGAGAGAAACTGTAAGGATCAGCTTGTAAGACAAGCCTTTGGAAGACATATCTTAGTTATTCTTCGATAAAATTAACTTGTTAGTTAATAATGCTTCGAATTAGGTATTAGATACCGAGTATGGTTCTCGCAGTTGTAGTAGGTTGTAGAGGCTGAGAAGAAGCAATAAACCAAGTAAGGAGAAGTCAACATTCGCCTTGAAAATGGAGCAGCCATTTCTACATTAGCTGTAGGAACTTATTACTTAGTTTTACCATCTAGAAGTAGACTTTAAAATATTTCATATTGAATAAAAAAGGGAAGAAGATAATGATCTAAATCATTCTTACACATGACACTTAAAACTAGGTCATACCTATGAGGATAGTGCAAACAAGTTGGTAAAAGATGAATTTTTGGATATATTAGATTGTGAATCCTATCCAAACTTTGTAACCTGTCTCATAAGAAGATGACTAGATCTACATTTATTGGACATGGAGAAAGAGCCACGAATGTGTTAGTAGTATGCCCTATAAGCCAATGACATTTGATGTCAGGCATATTATTTGTAAAACAATCTTATTCGACTTATTATCATAATTAATGAAACATTTATTTATCATGAATATTTATTTAATTACATTATCATGATTAAGTCCACATAGTAAGAGCAATGGAGATAGGATTATGATGAGATCATAATTTTAAGACTTAGTCTTCTCGAAAGCTTTTCTGTTAAATGTTCTTGATCGTAGGATACTAAATAGACGTTAGTAATCCTATTAGACTGGTATATACTATGTTTGCTCAATTGGGATGGTGACTGATCTCAATGTCACTTGTGTGGTAGACACTAAAACAAGTATGTAGATGCTTATTGGAGAATGAGTTCACTAAACATGACTCGACATAAGAACACCTAACGGTGTTTTACTTGCTTGTCAATAGGTAATTCTTATGTTTCAATTGTGCATGTGATTCTTAGACCTGAGGCACCATGGTTATCTTGTATGCAACTTACTATACTTTGATGCTATTTAATATGGTTCTATTAATGTATCATTAATTGGTAGTAATTAGGTGTAATTGGTTTCATATGGAGGTATGTGAGTGTACAATAAGAGATCTATTACTCCTAAGTAAAAGGAGAGAATGTCTTATGTGATATACTCGGGAAGTTCCTTGGCTAAGGCAATGTGAGAATTAGAAAGGAGTTTATAATTTCACCATAAGAATTATATTCTTGAGATCTAGACACATAGTATTAATGCTAAGGATTTGACAGTAATTCTATACCCAAATTAGCTTAATCGGGACATTAGATGATGGAAGGATTGAATTGCACGGTAACTGATAACAGAAAGGTTCAAGGTTTCACAACCAAATTCACACTATCTAGGTAGTCATGATATGCTGCTAGGTGTTATCCATAATTATAAAAGCCATAAGAATTAATTTAATGGACAATTAATTAATTCTTACAAATGGTGAATCTAAAAGAGTTTTGATTTAAAATAAATTAGGAGTTCTAATCAATTAGAAAGAGTTTCAATTATAATTACAAAAAAATTTATGGCCTACAACCATATTAGTTTGAACCTAAAAGGGTCACATATAAAAGGAGCAATGTGTAGTTAAGAAATAACCACAGGAGTTTAGTTTACAATTAATTGTTAGTTGCACCTAACCCTAATACTATAAAGAATTTATTAGTGTGCAGATTTTTACTAGCACATTATTATACACACAAGTTTCTCCTATGAGATTTTAGACTCTTCTATTCCCAAAGTGATAAAAATAATTGAGAGAAATCCTAATTCAAGATTTGCACTGTGTGGATTTTATTTAGAGTCCACATACTTTTGTGATTGTTGTGGATTCAAGAACACATGAATTTGGATTCAGGCGCATTGGAGAATTCAATCGAGTTGGAGAATTTGGGCACAACAAATTCAGGGAGTCAAGAACACAACAAATCAAAGGTAATATTTCCATCTTGGAATGTTCTTAATGTTTTACATAAATAATAAGTTGATTAAGGGTTTATAGGAATCAATTAAAAGTTTTAAATTTCCACTACATTTTCTACATCGATTTTCTTCAGAATATATTAGGGTTAATACATACTGATGTGTGTGGGTCTCTAACAATAAATGCTAGAGGAGCTTACTCCTACTTCATTACATTTATCTATGATCACTCAAGGTATGGGTACTTGTACTTAGTGAAATTAAAATCTAAATCATTTGAAAATTTTCAAAGAATTTAGAAGAGAAGTTGACAAGCAAACTGGGAAAATACTTATTTAATAATTTTCTTGTTTATCTCAAAGAGAATGAGATTATCTCTCAGCGGACTCCTCTTGGAATTATACCTTATTGGATATGGTATAATCTATGATGAGTTACATTGATCTTCCTATATCCTTTTGGGGATATGCTATTAATTATTGAACAAAGTTCTCTCAAAGGTCATACTTAAAATGCCATATGAGATATGGAAAGAGAGGAAACATAGTCTTAAACACAGTAAGATTTGGGGTTATTCTGCTTATATAAAGAAGTTACATATAAGGGAGCAGAGGGAGGAAGATAGATTTCATGTACTACAATAAAGTATGGACTTTGGTGGCTGTACCTAAAGGTATAGTACTTATGATGTAGGAAAAAAGCTAAGAGATAAAACTACTTTGAAGAAACCAAAATGCTATGGGCAGTGAGATAGCATGGGAAGTGAGCTGCAGCATTGAAATGGTAGTCAACCCAATGAGATGTCAAGGAAAGAGGAAGAAAGTGAATTGAGCAGCAAACAGAAAAAGCAAAGCAACAAAGCAAGAAGAGCTTAAGTGAAGTGAGATAGTTGACAGGAGTTAGTTTGAAAATAGTTAGTACAGTTGTAATACAGTTGTAGGTTAGTTACATTCTATTAGTATGGTTCCACTGATATATGTACTTGTTTAAGAGCTATATAAATAGCCCTTGTGATGTAATATGATCTCAAGAATACATAAAATACAATTACAAGCTTCTTGTGCTCGAAACAAGACTGAAACCTTCTCGTTTCATCATTTACAAATTCCATTTTCTTGTTCTTTCATTTTGTCCACACAGAACCCTCAACATTTGGTGCTTTCATTGCCATTGATTCAATGGCAGATGGTTTAAGATCTAAAACTGACAAGGGAGACTTCTCTTAGGATAAACTTGGAAAGTTTATTAGAGAAGAGGTTACTGCAGCAATCAAGCATCTTCAATAGGAGATTGATAATCTCAAACAGCAACAAACAAAGGAAGAATCTTCATCTTCTTCAAACCTAGATTCAAATCAAGAACTGCAACAACAATCTACCTAGCTCTCTCAACTCAGAAATCTGAAGCTTGAATTGCTAAGATTGAAGGAAAAAGACCCCACAAATTGGATTTTTCAAGCTGATCAATTATTCTTCTTCTCCCGCATTGTAGATCACCAAAAACTATCACTTATCTCATTCCACTTGGAAGGACCAGAAGAAAGTTGGTTCCAGTGGACTCACCACAACAAGATGATCCATTCTTGGCCTTATTTTTTCCAAGCATTACATTCAAGATTTGGCACCTTAATTTATGAAGAACCTCAAGGAGTATTAACAAATTTGACACAAGACATCACTGTTCTAGCCTACTAGGCTAAGTTTGAAGCATTGTCCAGTAAAGTTACTAGATTATTTTACCAGCTCTTAATGAATTAATTCTTGTCTAGATTAAATCCATATATCAGAATGGAGGTTCTTGTTATGCAGTAGGATTGGCAAGATTACAATAAGATAGACGGGGAGACGCCAGAGGGCCTTCCAAGCGTTGGCAATCTAGATTCAACCCCAAACCTCCATATACAAACCACCAACCTCTCAACAATGTTGGGACCTCTCAGCCTTAACCAGCAAAAACACAAAACCCATAGCTCCCAAGATTCCCCATTAAAAGACTATCCCCTCAAGAAATTCAAAGAAGAAGAGACAAAAGCTTCTACTTCAACTGTGATGAAAAGTTTCATCTAGGACACAAATGTAAGGCAAAAAGTTCACTATTACTTGTGGAAGGGTATGATCATGAAGATCAAGATTCATAATTTTTTAATCATTTTCCAACTCCTAAAGAGGACCAGGTTCTAGAGATATTTCTTCATGTTCTCTTTAGCCAAAAGATACGAAAAACACTCAGACTCCAAGGTTTAATCAAGAAGCATCCTATTCAACTTCTAATTGATGGAGGCAATACCCATAATTTTATCCAAGAAAAGGTAGCTCAGTTTCTTGATTTTCCTATCATTCCATCATCTCATTTCAAGGTCTAAGTTGGAAATGGAGAGTAATTATCTTGTATAGAGTTTGGGGACATACAAAACTTTTAGTTCAAGAGTACACCTATACAGCATATTTTTATGTCATTTCATTAAAAGGAGCAGATGTCATATCATGTGTATAATGGTTGCAAGAATTAGGCCATATTGCCACTGATTACAATAGCCTTACCATGGAAATTTTTTTTTTGCAATGGAAACAAGGTACATCTGCAAGGACAACATGTGGTAACAGCTAAGCACATTTCTTGCAGTTCCTTTACTAAATTTTCTAAGCATGATAAATTACAATCTTGCTTTCTCTTACTATCTCTGAACATGGAAGATAATGAAGTGCACTCACAGACCTCTAAGTCTCACTCATAATATCCTGAAATATCCCACTTATTTGATGAATTTAGTCATGTTTTTGCTACACCTTATACACTACCACCACATAGACCCGTTGATCACAGGATTACTTTGGAACCAAATGCCAAACCTGTAAATGTGAGACCCTATAGGTATTCCCACTATCAAGAGATAGAGAAGTTGGTTAGTAGCATTCTAGAAGAAAGTTTCATTCAACCTAGCACTAGCCCTTATAGTTCCCCTATGCTGCTAGTTAAAAAGAAGGATGATAGTTGGAGGTTTCACATGGATTATAAAGCTCTAAACGCTCTTACTATTAAGGAAAAATTTCCTATACCTACAGTTGATGAACTACTAAATGAGCTATATAGTGTTGTAGTTTATTCTAAGCTGGATCTCAAAGTTGGTTCCTACCATATCAAAATGCACACTACATATATACTAAATACTGCTTCTAGAATCCACCCAGGCCATTATGAGTTCAGGGTGATGCCATTTGGGTTAACAAATGCCCCTACTACCTTCCAAGAAATAATGAATAAAATTTTCACTCATTTCTTGAGAATATTTGTCATCATCTTCTTTGATGACATTCTGGTGTACAACAAAAGTGTAGCAGGTCTTATAGATCACTTGAGATTAGTCTTGCAGTGCCTCTAAGATCATACTCTCTATGCTAAGATGACCAAGTGCCAGTTTTCTAAGGAATCTATTGACTATTTGGGGCATATTGTTGGTGCCAAAAGAGTTGAGCCTGACCAATCCAAGATCCAAGCCATGGTTGATTGCTTATATCCACTTCACCTAAGCAGTTGAGAGGATTACTGGGGTTAACAGGATACTATAGAAGATTTGTTAAGAACTATGCTAGTATAGTGATAAGTGCTTAAATAGTCATATTTAAGCCCCTTATTTACATTTTTTAAACCCTAGTTTATGTTATTTTAGTCCATTTTACTTCATTTCTGTGTTTTACATGGTTTTTATAGGTCTATGAAGAAAAGGAAGCATTTTGGAAGCTTTTGGAGCTTAAAAGGAAGGAAACTGGAAAACCTGGAGCAGATACTGTCTGGAGTGCGATCGAGCACACCAGGAAGGGTGATCGAGCACAGCATTGCGATCGAGCGCACCACGTATGCGATCGAGCACACCACGTATGCGATCGAGCGCACATGTACATGCGTGAACAGTAAAGCAGCAGAACCAATTTTGGAAATAAAGGAGTTTTTATGTTTTAGAAAATTTAGGGTTTCTTGAGTCTTCTAGGATTATTCAACCCCTATAAATACACTTGTAAAAACACAAATTAGATATAATTTATTTTATCTTTTAATCTGCCTTTTGAGGAGCATATCTTCCTTTTAGTTTAGTTTTTTTTCGAGGAGATCGGAGAAGGAAACTGTTGAGGAGAATTGACAACTCTTCTTTCAGGTTTCTTTTTTCCTTTATTTTTATTATGTGTACTTAAACTTTTAGTAAGGGCTTGGTTGAAGCCCTAATTATGTTTACTCAATAATTCAGTATTGGCACCTTTGGGATATTTATGTTGTGTTGCTTAACTTGATTAATACTTGTGTTTATTTAAAATTCCTCATATGTATATGTCTGATCAATATGTGCATGTGGTATAGACTTGTTAGTTAGACCAATTTGGATGACTGAGTCCTGGGTCTGACATTAGTAACAAAAGATATCCACACCGGATTCTTGGGTTAATCAACATGGGAAACTGAGAGTAGATACCATGCCCTAGGTCTCATGTGGTTGTCGATTTCCATAGTACCTATGCTCTTTTAAGGAACAATTCAGTAGATACCATGCTGAATCCCTTAAGACAAAAAAGAGTTAGAGTAGATACCATGCCTAACTCGTTGCTTAGGGAGATCAATAGCTTAAGGAGTAGATACCATGCCCTTAGGTTGACAAACATTAGGTATTCATGACATGAGTAAAGCATTGGCATACTGTTTTGTTGTGGTAGCATAATTAGTGGTGGATATCAAGTCCCTACGCCTTTATCTTTATTATTTCAAACTCAATAGTTATTTATCTTGCTTTTACTTCATTATTGTGAAACTAATTCTAAATCGAACTTTACCAATCCCTGTGGAGATGATCTTGCATTCGCACACTATGCTACTGTAGACCTTGTGCACTTGCAAGTAAAACGAATGCGATTATTTACTTATTTATTTAGGTATATTTTCATGCAGCAAGTTTTTGAAGTATAGCTAGTCCACTAACAAACCTCCTAAAGAAAGAGGCTTTCCATTAGTGCTCTATAGCTCAAGATTCATTCAATAGTTAAAGAAGGCCATGACATCCACCCTAGTACTTAGTCTTCTTGATTTTAGTAAGGCTTTCACTTTGGAGACTGATGCTAGTGGATTTGGTGTAGGTACTGTCCTTTTATAATCCTTTTATCCTATAGCATTCTTTAGTAAGAAGATGGGCCCTATAATGTAATCTCAATCTGCTTACATCAGGGAGCTTTATGCCATTACTGCATTTGTCAAAAATGGAGACAATACCTCCTTTGTGGTACATTTTTCATCAAAACTGACCATAAAAGTCTTAAATATCTAATGGATTAAACAATTCAGACCACTGAGTAACAACACTATCTCACCAAGTTGTTCGGTTTCTCATATGAAATTCTCTACAAACCTATAGCAATAATGCAGTAGCAGATGCCCTCTCCAGACTACCCACTGAACCAACAATACCTATTTGCTTAGCAGTTTCTATCCCACTATTTCAATTCATAGATGATCTCAGAAACGAAAACATGGAGGATCCTAACATCCTAGCATTGCCCAACAACGATAGCTCTATCTATTAATATAATCTGCATGATAAGGTCCATCTTGGATCCTTTGTTAGTGGCCCACTTAGGACAATACAATGATTAGGGTCAAAACAGTCTTCTTACACCTCAATAAGCAAAAATAATGTATAGAGGAGCATTTCACATTCTCGCAACAAGAAAAACAGATTGGAATTTTTAAGCAGATAGAAATACAAAGTAATGATAGCTTGGGCTTCAATATGATCATAAAGTAAGCCTAGGTAACCTAGATAAGTCACATGTACCTAGATCGAAATTCGAAAATGACCAATTAACCCTATAACAAAGGAGAACATGCATCTTCTTAGAATCAGAGGATACTTATAGACCTTTAACAATGAAAAAGGTTTGCCCAGATCAAAGAAGACCCATCATCTCTAAACAGCAAAATGAACCCAAATTTGACATGTATTCAACACAAAATAATTCATATTTCAAAAGTTTTAACCTCCTAAACATAAGATAATTTTCTAATTAAGCAATGAAATTTTGAATCCATAACATAAAACAAATGAAAATCAACGCGATAAGAATAATAAACAATCCAAGCTCCAAGATTAATTGAAAAAATAAATGAAACAAGAGATAATTAGGGTAAGGGTTAGTTCTTACTTGTCAATAATACCCAAAATCTTTCGATCTTTGTACGAATTCAAATATAAAAGACCAAACTTCTGGCCTCTGCAAAAGCTAGAGAGAGATCTAGGGTTTTGCAGAGGAGAGAGAGAGGGGAGAGAGAGAGGATTGGTCTTCGAAAAGAACCATAGAACCTAATTGGATCGAGAGGTAGAGTAGTTGGTTGGGACTAGTTGTTGTTAGGTAAATAGGTTTTTTTTTTTTGGGTCAAGACTCAAGATAAAAAAAGAATACTCCATAGAGAATTATTTAGATATGGACTTTTCTAATTTTAAGAGTCTATTTTTTATTATTATTATCTACAGAGTAGACCACAAATCCCACCTTTGATTTTTTGATTTTTTTTATTGTGAGGAAGTATAAGGCATCTAGCCCATCGAATATAAATGGAGTGTTTTCATTGGTGAGGGTCCACATGGAGGATGAAGTGGCCTTTGCTTTTTGTGGGGGTGAAAGAGAGATCTAGAGAAAGAGGTTTCAAGTTAGCCCGATGATAATATGTCCACAACACAAACTTTGAAAATTTGAATGAAACTTGAAGATTTGTCTTGTGAGGCTAAGAGTTAATCTTGATCCAACTTGGCCGAGATAACTTAGTACGAGTAATAAAAACAAGACCAAAAGAGTGAGAGATTGGAGTTTTTAGACACCCAATTTCGTTCCAAAATTTTTTAACGGACCACACGCAGGTTCCTATGACAAATCTTTGATCCTAGTGTGCTCAGACTTGGTAAATGAGGAAGTATGAATTTAATTGGGGAGTAGGAGAAATTACATGACCCTTTTGTTCAATCCATTTAATTCACCCTGAGTTTAAATCAGTTGGACCTTATTTCATTCAACTAATTGAAGATCAAAGTCTTCATTTAAACTTTGAAATCCAAAATCCATTAAAGCCTATTGATCTTTCCGAAGCCCAAACACTTTTGGCCCAAATTTCAACCCCAATAAGACTTTTAATTTTTAAGAGTGAACTTCCAAGTTCACCCTCCACTTGGCACTCCTTGACTAGTTCACTTTTCTCAAAGTAAAAGTTATTTTTTTATAACCAAAATGATGTATTTCTCCCCCCTATGTGGTTGGACATAATGAGGAATTTTCACACTTTCTGTTTGCCTTTTGAACTCACATATCCCTCCTTGATTCCATCATCTTCTTTTTTACCAAATGCCACATTTTTTCCACACAAAATAAGACTTTTTTTCACCTTATCGCTGATTTTTCTCCCTCTTTGGACAGCCATGTGTACCAAAAAGAAGGAGTTTCTCTTCTTCTCCTTTTGCTTATTTAATTGGACATTACCTTATTAATCTTCCAACCTTTCTTAAATGTTAAATAACACATTTTTCTACCCAACAAACCACATTTTATACCCCAAAAATAGAACCTAAAAAACAATAGTTTTTTCAGAATGTGAATCTTTTTTCTCTTTTCTTTTGCTTTGTAATTGCACTCTTCTTTTACCTAAGCTTTTCCACTTTATTATATATCAAAAATCAAAGAAAATTGTATCTTTTACACCCTCTTTGGTCCTCAAAAGCAAGGAGAGTTTCTACTTACCTTTTTCGCTTTTGTTTTTGCTTTATTGAAAACACTCCAAAATGTCCTTTCTTGTTCATCTTTTTGTAAACCTTCTTCCTCACTTTTTTCTTTCACCTCAAAGAAACCAATCCTTCTTCCCCATGTCTAGCCACCTAAAAGTCTTTTCCCTCTCACTGTTCACTTGGTTTACCAGACCTCACTTCTCTAGCCCCACCTTTATACCCTAAAAGTGAAACACTTTTTTCTTTTCAAAAGTTGAAACTACTTTTCCCCCTCCCTATATGACTAGCCACGCACCTTCTTTTTACCCATTATTTTTCTTTTTTTTAATCTCTTGTCCAGTCCTTACTCCTCCTATAAATACCTCCTTTTGCTAAGACAAAAAAGGACACAACACTAAGGCAAAGTAATGCAAAAAAAGAGAGAAAAGAGAGAAAGTTTAGAGAGAAAGAAAGAATTTAGAAAATAGATAAAAAGATAAAAGAGTAGGAAGATCAAAGAGAGGAATAGAACAAAAGATAAGAAAGTGTTAAAGAAAGGTGAAAAAAGAGCAAAGAGTAAAACACAAAAGAAGAATTACCGAGAGTTCTTCATCATTTTCGATCACCTTTTTTTTTGGTCTTCTAATCTTCGTTGCAATCAATCTTCCAACTTCACAAAGTCCACAAGAGCACAAGGATCTCCGAGGATAATCCTCGCGCGAGAAAATTTTTCTTAGCCAAAGAAGGTTGGTTAAGCTTATACATTTTGCAAAATAAATTGTTAGCAATATTCATGTGTTTAAACTACCTTGAAAATAGACTAGATTAATTTGGCTCACTGTTGTGAGTTTTAAATTACTCGCAAGCGCACTAGTCGTTTGCAATATAATGTGTGCAAGTGCGAGGTCGAATCCATAGGGAATTGCGTCGTGAAAATAGATTTTTATCTGAACTAAACCTATTTTAACCTAGTTTTAAATTTTGAATTATATCTTGCAAAAAATACAAACTTAAACTAAATTGATTTGAAACAAATAATAAAGATACTAAGGTTTCTGAATCCACCCCACCAAAGTAAAGCATATATTTTCATGTTCTATATAAAAGTAATCTATCAAATAATTCCATGAATCCACCATTCTACAAATCACAGCGAATATCCTAATTCAACCAAATCATCCAATGTATCCCTTTAGAATCATAATGGATATCCAATTTACTTTGGATGATCCGCCATATCCAGCAGATAAAACACAAGAAATATCCAATTTGAACAATTTAAACACAATCAATCATAAGAATTTACTCAAACAATTGAAACAGAACATTAATACTAAAAATATCAGAATTGTACGAACATATCTAAAATATATTATTCCAAACAATGACGAGGCTTCATCTTCAACCTTAGATGAAGTTTTTAGCCTCTCATGATTATGAAACTAAATTTCACAATTAAAGTGCGAAACATAAAACTTTAAACTCAAGAAATATATTAAAACTGTCTATACATGGATAGAGAAATTCCACTCGCAGCTACTGTGCGGTGCTTTCCCCTTTTGGTAGCAAAGCCTTCCATATTGCACACAGAAATCCTCTGGATTGCACATCGATTACTTCAGTGAGGTGGGGCTTTTATTGGGAAACTCTATGAGTGCAATGTGTTTCCAATCCAATGTGGGATGTGGGATATAGATGCGTTTCCAACCGATGTGGGATATGGGATATAGAATGTGTTTCCAACCGATGTGGGATGTGGGATGTGGGATTTAAGCCTTCACATGTCCTTCAAAACTTCTGCCCATACTGAAATCCCGCACAGCCTGACCTTTATCTACTAAAACTGCCATAACTTTCTCTAGAAAAATTATATTTATGACCATAAAATTCTTCAGAAAATAGACATCTGGATCTTTCCAAGCATATATGGCTCATATCCTGGTTCTTCCTGAGTCATTACAGTTTAATCCACAAAAATCACTTCTGCTAGGCTGAAATCATGCACAGTCTGACCTTTGTCTACTAAAACTGTCATAACTTTCTCTAGAAAAATTATATTGATGAGCCGTAAAATCTCCCAGAAAATAGACATCCAGATCTTTCCAAAAATATATGGCTCATCTCCTGGTTCTTCCTGACAATACAGTTTAATCCACAAAGATGACTGATTTGTACGGGCAATTCTGACAATTTAGTGAAACTCCTTTCCAAGTGCTTGTAAAGCTGTAAAACAACGAAAAACAACTCAAAGTAACAAATTCCTAAGCTAACAAATGTAAATTAAGGGGCCAAATTATGCAATATTGGCATTCATCAAATACCTCCAAACTTACATTTTGCTAGTCCCTTAGAAAAACAAAATAAAAAAAACTAAATGAAAAACAAAAAACACAAAGATAACTCCATCATTCATGGTATCCAAAAATTTAAGTATTACACAAAACCACGATATTCATTCATGAGAAAGCTTAAAAATATAACCCATCTTCACAATGAATAGGAATTTTAAAACCTAATTACTTATAAGAGGCAGACTAAGATATTACAAGCTTGAATCAGTGTAAAGTGAATTAGCATATACAAATGAGGCTTCCAAATAACTTCAATGTACAATGTCTCCATGTCTCAAGATTCACAGAATTTATCATCAGAATGAACAATGATGGCATAGTTTTATTTATTTTATTTTATTTTATTATAAGGCTCTGCTATGTTTAGTTCCCTTAAGCTTTTTAATTGACCCATGTAGTGAGTGTTGAGTCAATGACTCCCAAACCAGATGGTTTTAGGGTATTAGGTGTAAAGACACCCCTAAGGACTTACTAACTCTAGTAAAAAAGGCTACGAAACTAAACTGGTCTTAATGCTTCCAAGCAAAATTTCCACCTTTTGACGTGAACACTCACTGCTTACTGAGGCAAGAGGTCCAGTTACTCATCAAAAAGTTTCTCAATGATCATTACGAATAAAATTCCCACCTTTTGACATGAACACTCACTACTTATTGAGGCAAGAGGTTCAGTTACTTAGTGGAAAGTTTATTGATGATTATTATAAATAATATATTTTTTTTACTTTTCTATGCCAAAGTGTTTATCCTATAAGTCATCCAGTTTCAGTTAAGTCATGAAAACATGCACATTAAAATCACATGTCATACCTCACACAATTATATGCTAATGTGCTCGTGTCAGATTAGATCAAATTCTTAAATGCCTAAAGTAAATAAAAAAGTTTTAAAACTCTATCATCAAATCATGTGTTCACAATTTTAAACTCACCAATGACAACACATCACAGTATTTGTTTAGATCAACCAATATTTCAAAATAACATGAGCATGCATTTATTCTTTTTAACGAAGAAAAAAAAAGAAAAAAACAACAAAAAATTAGGACAAAGTGCGTGTAATGTGTCTCCCATACCCCCAAACTTAAATTACACATTTTCCCCAATGTGTGAATAATATGAAAATAGCTGACCTGGGAGATGAAGAACTAGTTGGACTGGCATGGCTCATAGCATACCCCCAAACTTGAACTGAAGCACGCGTTATCCCCGAAAAAATAAAGACTGAAAAACAAAAGAAACACTAGAAATAAACAGTAACAAGAAATATGTAAAATAATAAACAAACAAAAAGGATATGCTATGGGGTGCCTCCCATGAGCGCTAAGTTTAACGTCTTCAGCAAGACCCAACATTAGTAATCGTGCCCAGCTAAGCGCTCCACCATCTGATCAATAAATAGGAGTGAAAAATGATCCTTCCTTGTGGCAGGATTCAACTTACGGTAGTCTAAACACATTCTCCATCCTGACTGAACACGAGTTGGCACCAACTCGTTGTCCTTATGCTTCACTACTGTCAATCCAGCCAGCTTGAGCACGACATGAATCGGGCTCACCCATTTTCTATCAGAGATTGGATAAATGATCCTTACATCCAACAACTTTATCACTTCAGTCCTCACAACCTCTTACATAGCTGGGTGGAGCCTTCTCTGCGGCTCCCTCGATGACTTGGCATTCTCCTCCAAATGTATCTTGTGCATCACCACCGAGGGGCTGATCTCTTTGACATCCTCAATAGTCCAACCGATAGCTTCCTTATACTCTCCTAAAACGTCCAATAATTGCTCATCTTGAGCATTAACCAAATCTGAAGCTATAATCACAGGTAAAGAATCTGCTGGACCTAGGAACTTATACTTAAGATTGTCTGGTAAAGGCTTAAGTTCCTTGTGGGGGGGCTCAGGTATTGTGGTCTCCTTCATCTCACTGCTCTCCTGAGGAGCAGGCTCCAAAATAGCATTCGCTTGCTCAAGTAACTTATCCAAATCCAAATCCTCTCCAAACTGAGCAAATCATGCCTCCAGAATGTCCTCAGACTCCCCTCATTTCTTGGGCGTTTGTAATCTCTCAGGGTAAGGCATTTTAGGTAGAAACGACCTAGGGAAATCCTTAATAATAGGTGTGGCTGTAGATGGCTTTGCATCTCTCTTCTCCTTGTTGCCACTTTCTTGCCCTTGCTGTATAGCAAGGTTCTCTTCCACTTGATTGTCCACTTGTCTCCCATACCTCAATGTGACAATTGATTGCACTTGTTCTTGCCCGTACGTAGGAGTTGATGAATTACTAACTACAAATTGTTCCTTTGGGTTGGGCACGGGTTGACTGGGGAACTTTCCCTTCTCTCCTTCACCCACATGACTTACGATTTGATCAATTTGACTCTTTTGCTTGACAATCGCTTGGGTGTTTACCATTGTTGCACTCCTCACTTCATCAATGGATTGGTTGGTCATCTTCATGAAATCCTTGAGGGTGTCCTCTAGAGAGTGTGAAACTGGCGCTGGTGCTTGAGTGGGAGCATGGTAAGCGGGTGATGGTGCTGGATGAGCCGCACGACCATGACTTGGAAATGGTGGAGGAAATCCAGGAGGGTATTGATTGTGAGTATGATAAGGGCTCCTCACTAATTCATCGGTTGGTTCTGCTCCTACGAAAAATTAGGGTGGTTTCGCCACCCTGGATTGTAAGTCTCAGAGTAAGATCCATTTGATTGCCTCCGATAGTCATTGAAAGTGTTCACTTGTTCCATGGGATACTCGACAAAAGCTAGCATTGATGGAAAATTCTGTGCTAAATGCATAAGACTAGCACAAATAGAACAACTATCAATATTGAATGTATTGGCTGCATTGATGGACTGGCCGGTCATCTTCATAAAATCCTTGAGGTTGTCCTCCAATGTCTGTGGCTTTAGATCAAAATGGGTAGCATTGGTTGGTGGCAACACTATACAAGAAGGGGAGTTAGTCGCAATGGGTGCGAGCAAATCCCTAAGGGATGTAGTGAAGTTCACGTTCTAAGCTCTAGGTTGCTCTACATTCTCAAGTTGATTTATATTCCAAAAATTTTCTCCCATCTCAATTGTCTCTCTTTCAACAAGTGCTCTCTTCTGTCTCCTAAGAGTTCTTTCTAATTCCAGATCTAAAGATATTTACTCTATGTTTAGGGATCTCTGACCAAGCATACACCAAACAAACAACACTAATATAAACTAACCAGCAGAAACAAAAGAATAAAATAAAATAAAATACAAATAACAAATAACAATAAGATAATATAAAATAAATGCAAAAACAGAAAACTCAATACTCACAAAATAGGCCAACAAAAATTGGCAATTTTTTTTATATATATTTATTTATTTTTTTATAGACAATTGCACATAGAAACAAATAAACAAAAATAAAATTGCAAAAAAAAAAAAAAAAAAATGCTAACTAAACTAGTAGAAAAATAAAATCAATTTAGACAAAAATTTAATTTTCACAAATAAAACAACTCCCCGGTAACGGTGCCAAAAACTTGTTGTGAGTTTTAAATTACTCGCAAGTGCACGAGTCGTTTGCAATATAATGTGTGCAAGTGTGAGGTCGAATCCATAGGGAATTGCATCATGAAAACAGATTTTTATCTAAACTAAACCTATTTTAACCTAGTTTCAAATTTTGAATTGTATCTTGCAAACAATATAAACTTAAACTAAATTGATTTGAAACAAATAATAAAGATACTAAGGTTTCTGAATCCACCCCACCAAAGTAAAGTATATATTTTCATATTTTATATAAAAGGAATCTATCAAATAATTCCATGAATCCACCATTATAAAAATCACAGCGAATACCCTAATTCAACCAAATCATCCAATGTATCCCTTTAGAATCTCAATGGATATCCATTTTACTTTGGATGATTTGCCGTATCCGGCAGATGAAACATAAGGAATATCCAATTTGAATAATTTAAACACAATCAATCATAAGAATTTACTCAAACAATCGAAATAGAACATTAATATTAAAAATATCAGAATTGTACGAACATATCTGAAAATATTATTCCAAACAATGGCGAGGTTTCATCTTCAACCTTAGATGAAGGTTTTAGCCTCTCATGATTATGAAACTAAATTTCACAATTAAAGTGCTAAATACAAAACTTTAAACTCAAAAGAAATAAATTAAAAGTGACTATACTTCCACTCGCAGCTGCTGTGCGGTGCTTTCCCCCTTTGGTAGCAAAGCCTTCCAGATTGCACACAGATATCCTTCGGATTGCACCCCGATTGCTTCAGTGAGGTGGGGCTTTTATAGGGAAACTCCATGAGTGCAATGTGTTTCCAATCCAATATGGGATGTGGGATATAGAATGTGTTTCCAACCGATGTGGGATGTGGGATTTAAGCCTTCAAATGCCCTTCAAAACTTCTACCCACGCTAAAATCCCGCACAGCCTGACCTTTGTCTATTAAAACTGTTATAACTTTCTCTAGAAAAATTATATTTATGAGCCATAAAATTCTCCAGAAAATAGACATCCGGATCTTTCCAAGCATGTATGGATTATCTCTTGGTTCTTCCTGAATCATTACAGTTTAATCCGCAAAACTCACTTCTGCCATGCGGAAATCACGCACAACCTGACCTTTGTCTACTAAAACTATCATAACTTTCTCTAGAAAAATCATATTGATGAGTCGTAAAGTTCCCCAAAAAATAGACATCTGGATCTTTCCAAGCATATATAGGTCATCTCCTGGTTCTTCCTGAATCAATATAGTTTAATCCGCAAAGATGATTGATCTGTACGGGCAATTCTGGCAATTTAGTGAAACTCTTTTCCAAGTGCTTGTAAACCTGTAAAACAACTAAAAACAACTCAAAGTAACAAATTCTTAGCTAGCAAATGTAAATTAAGGGGCCTAAAATATGCAATATTTGGCACTCATCGCTTAGTTAAAAAGTTTCATCTTAAGATGCTTACTAGTTTCTTAGCATTTTATTTTTCACTAGTTATATGTCTTTCTTTAGTTAGCTACTAGTCAAATGCAGTCTTCGTTAATTGCAATGTTAATTTAATGGTATTTTAAAGTTCTTTTCTCTAGTTTAGTGCCTTAAGAATTTTTATGTTCTCTAAGTTAGATGTTCTATTTTAAGTTGTCATTAATTACACGTGAACTTTAATTCTTTAAGAATAATTTTGGCTCCCCTTGGTTCTTGTTAATTTTGGCACCCCTTTGTGTAATGACCCATCCTGGGTTGGCCACCCTCGAGATGGTGTCATCACATTTTGAATATCCTAGCACGACACATATATGCAACAAAAAAAAATAATACTAACAAAAATTCTTTTAGATCAATCCTCAACCCTCAGCAGGGGAGATACATCAATCTAATATTGACTTAAACATAATATACAACGTAAAATGCATGAATATTTACAAATAAATTTTTATTTTATTTTCTCACTAGTCTAAGGATGTTGACACGTACGTTACTTACTAGATAATGATTTCGTCTGAACGTCAACTCACCAAACTATTTGTCATGCCTGCTACCTGAAATCATTGTACAATGAGGAGTGATCTTCACAGGCTTAGTGAATTAAATTTACTAAAGTATTCAGTTTGTATAAATAGTCTTTCAATATTTAATCATTTATATCTCATACCACTTGATACTAGCATTTCACTGTCACTACACATATCATAAGTCACATTCTCTATCAATTTCTTCCTTTTAGTTATTGGTTCACCTTAAACCCATCAATTATCTCAAAATTACCTCGTAATGAGGTTCACATTATAAAGTCTACCATTTAGATGGTTCTTATCACCATAATTGTCTCTCTGTGAGACTCATCCATCTATAAATTAATTCACACTAACAAACCACACATCAGCATTTCAATAATGAAAGCAATAATTAAAACAAATGTAATGCATGAATTATTATTAGGGAACGTCTTCCCACATGTCGACATATTTTTATTATCTTAGACCGGCTCCCTCCCGGTTCTTTTCTTTCTATCTTATGTCGGCTGTCACGATATTTATTTTCAGCATATACCAGTTGTCACGGTGTCCCATTTATTTCCAACCTATATCAGCTGTCACGATTTTTCAATTAGACCGGCCCTTTCCCGATTCTTTTCTTTTATTTAATGCATATGCATATAAAAAATAATATAAAAAAACAAACATGAATTCAAATATTTAAATTGACTATCCTGATTTTTTCTCAAATTAAAAAAAAAAAATTCAACTAACTTCCTCTCTTCCCAAATCATATCAAATCATCCATCAAAGCTTGTCAAGACCCACTAAATTTCATCTCCTCATAATTCATATCAAAACATCAACCATAGCTCATCAAGAATTTAACTTATCTCTTTTATTATTAAATCAACTTATTATTCCAAAAATATTATTTCTCACCTAATAATTTTCTACATGTCCAAAATTCATATCATACCTATCAATCAAATTTTTATCTACCACTAAAGCATCATCTAATAATTTATTTAATATTATCACTAGATATCTGATTTTTATTTAGATTACTTAAGTAAATCTAACTCACCACATAGCACTTAAAACTACCCGTGGATCACCTCATTGCCTTTCCTATTTCTCTCAGAAACTTCCCTCGGTTGCTGATCGTCAACAACTGACATAATATTTGTATTAGATTTATAATTATTTCTTCAATTCTTCATAAACCACACCCTTTGAAAATTCCTACTTTGAATTCCGAGAAATTTCATGTACACTAAAAATTCAAAAACAAACACTGTTATTTCCTTATGTTTCTTCTGATAGCTTATTGTGACTCTCTATAAAATTCTCCTGACCACTTTGGCCCATTAATAATGTTACTAGTTAATAATTATTTTGAATCTCATCTTTAAAATAGTTTAGTTTAAATCTATTTAGCTTAAGTCCTATTTTTTTAACTCCTCTAGTTTAAAGTAGCTTAGTTTAAATGCACGTACTTTAATTTACTTCTCATCCATACTTTGGAAGTAGTTTTAATTTTTTTTTGTCATAGTCAAAGCAATATATTTCCTTTATATACTTACTTTTACCGCATTACTTTAAAGTTACTATTTGGTGTTCCTTTGTTTGAATAAAAATTACAAAATGTTTGCTTGGCTTTATTAGTAGTGTGTAATAATAATCCTTGAATCAAAATTTCAATTAATTTCCTTGAAACACAAAGGGCTAGACTTCGGTCTAGGTAAGAGAGAGAGCTTTAAATCCTCACTCTTTTGCACCCAAATCTCCCTACCTTTGGAATTTCTCACGTAGACCACTGACAAGGGATTTGACCCCCTTCAAGGTTAAATGGTGGCTCCTTAGCTGTCATCCTTGCTTTATGCTTGCATAACAAACTATCTCTTGTCTAATACATTAAAAGTGCACCCATTATGGGAGCCTCCTTATTACTTATAAAGGGTTTATATTAGACTTGGTAGGTTTCACTCGTTTCCATATGCCTACTCATCGTAATCTGCACCCTCACCATATCCACCTTCTTTAAGGGGAGTTGTCTTGGGTAATGAGCCGAATGCATGGGTCTCAGGTAGAAAAGGGTGATACCTATAATTGGCGACTCCGCTGGGGAGATTTAATCTTAAAGTGTTTCTTGGAAATTTTTTGAAATTTTAATTTGAGTTATTATTTCATACTTCACTTTGCACACTAGCACTTACCATTTGCTATCAACGGAGTAAATTAGGGAGCCTGTTTCCTCTTGGTTTATTGTGTGACCCCCATTTGCTTATCGTCAACCCCTTGATGTGGGAAACGTTCCTCTTGGTTCTTGTCCATGTAACGAAGGTTTTCCAAACACGTTTGTACTCTTGTGGTCCACTTTTCAGGCCACTAGAGGAGCATGATAGCATCCTTCTAGCCATGAGGTAAATGGGACCACCGGAGTTATAAGGTAAGCCTACCTTCTTTTAAGCAAACCCTAGAACCTTTCCATCTAGGACAAGGACCTCTTTCTATCCCTTTGCTTGCTTGCATGTGTTTACCTTCACCTCACATGTTAAGGAAAGATAAAATCAATTTGTTTGATAACATTTTTGTTAATTTAGTGTTTCCTTTGATTAAATCACAATCAAATAAATTAAACTCAATGTTGAGCATGGGTTAGCCCAAAATAGTGGATTTTCTCTTAGTTAAGTCTTATTAGTTTGACTTTATTAAGGAACTAGTGGTGATTGGGCCTTAACCTAAGAAATCTAAAATGAATGCAATTGAAGGCCCAAGGATCAAGTGGAAAGATCCATGTCAGGGGAAAACTTCATCATTCGTTTGGGCTTCTTGGATTTAGCTCTAATCACCACTAAGTTCAAAATCTCTTGGGAAACTTAGTGATATCAAACCCAAAATATTTAACTATGAGAAAGCCCATAAAGGATTAAAGGGACCTAGACAAAGGAATTGTTGGAAATCACCTTGACAAGATGCCCAGGTGGTGATCTTCTAAACACCCAAGTCTAGAATGACTTGTAGAAAGAATTGGAATCGAAAATAGGAACAGAAAATCAAAGAAAGAAAGAAGACAAGCAATTTGATATCGAGGTTCGGCAATGTGCCTACGTCCCCGTGAGGTTCGGCAACTCTTTGCACTAAATCAAATGGTTCTTACAAGTTACAGCAATCCTCTTTAAGAAACCTTAAGTTTTGAAAAAACTAAGAAGAGATGAAAGGAAGAAGATGAGAACTAACAATGCTCTCTTTCTAATCTAGACTTCTCTATCTATCACAACCAGCCTCACTACAAAGAGTCCCTCTTGGGTTTATGTCTCTCACATAATTCTCTCTTGTATTACAATTGATCTCAAAGTATGTCACAAACTTGTGTTGTTGTATATCTAAAAAATGAGGCTAGGGAATCCCTTTTATAGCCTCCCACTTCTTGGACATTCTTGAGATTCAATCCTCACCTTTTGATTAAGATCATCATTTAATCATGGCCCTTCATCACTTTCCTAAGTGGTACTGTGCGTTTTGACCTTGCACACACGCACCTAAGAGAGTCCTTATGCATGCTGCCTATGTGTGCTTGACTTTGCCTAGCACCTAGGTACTTAACAGGGCGTGGTGCGGTGCTGGGCAGAGCACGCTTGCAGTAGATTCTGGGCAGTGTGGTGCTGAATAGTGAGTGGTACGGTGCTGGCCCTATCTCAGCAGCACCCATGCTGGATGGTGCGGTGCTGGATGGTGAGCGATGCGGTGCTGGTCCACACTGATGCTGCCCAGCAGTGCGCACACTCCATCAGCTTGTGTGTAGAAGTGCACACACCAGTGTGCCTAGCCTTACCCTTCTCCAAAGTGATGCACACATATGTGTGCAGTCCTTTAACTTGCTGAAATTTAATCCTCCTCCCTTGGTTTAGACTTTAACCATCTTTGAACCATGTTTGGACATGTTTGAACCTTAGAAAAATACCAACAATCTCTACCTTTGTCTAAGTGTTTAAACCCAAACCATTTTTGCAGAGAGCTTTAGGATCCAAACTCATCCCGAGTCATCAATTAACCAACTCCAATCCTAAGTAGTCCAAGGCAATGATTGAACTTACTTAGAGGTAGAACCTTGGTGCCTAAATCTGCAGGACTTTCCTCCGTGGTCTTTTTGTCAACAGAATGCATCCTTTCGTACCATTTTTCAGAATGTAATGATACCGAACATCAATATGCTGCGTCCCCTCATAGAATAATGGATTCCTCCATAAATACCATGCACTTTGTCTATCCAAAGATACCACCACCTGCTCTTTTAGGACCTCTCACTCGTCCAATAACCCTTTGCACCGTATAGTCTCCTTTATGGCTTTCGTAGCCACTATGTATTCTACCCTGGTTGTTATGAATACTACCGCCTGCTGCCATTGAGCCTTCAAATACCTCAACAACCACTTCATCCCAAGCCAATGCTTCTTTCCGGGACTACTCACAAATCTGCTGAGAACACCCATTGCCCAAGAAACCCTTAGCCAGTTTCTCTCATTTTCTTGGATTCTACACATCCCAAGGATCTTTTGTGTAAAGCTGAGATCCTTCCTCTCGAACTCCTCACTGAGTTAAGATGTAAACCTTTCCATCCTCTCCCTGCTGTTCCGAACCAACAACACATCATCGACATAGATGAGGATACTCACCATCTTCTCCACCTTGTGTCCAGGTGAGAAAGTTTCTGTGAAACCTATGTCTTCTCTTCTTGTGAACCCATTCGCCACCATCCTAGCTTTGTTCCAGACTTCATCTCCTGGAGGGTACCCTTTTTTAATCTTGTAAGTGCACTTACATTCCACAACTTTCTACTTTCCTAGAATTTTCACCAATTCCCAGAAGTTGTTCTTCCTCGAAGAATCTATTTCTTTCTCCAAAGTCAGCTGCCACTTTGACGAATCCTTACACTCCATGGCATCCATGTAAGTCTCTTGTTCACTCATCTCTCCTTCTGTCCAAGGAGCTGCTACATCCACAGCATCCGTAAACCCATATCTTGAAGGTGGTCTTACCAGCCTTCTTTCCCGGTCTCTTATGAGCTGGTAGTCATTCCGACTTGCTGCATCAACCTCTTCTTGTTCAGCCTCTTCTTGAGTTTCTTGAGCTTGGAATTCATCAATGGGCTCTACCTGGTCTGAACCCTCTTACCCTCTTTGCTCTACTTGAATCAAATCTTCCTTGATGTTATGCTCCACAAGAACCAAACTGGTTTGCTCACTAGCCCCTGCAGGGTTAATTTTCTCCAAGTAGGGAAATAATAATTCATTAAAATTAACATCCCTACTTATAATCAGTTTCATGCCCTTCTTTTCTAAGGACCATAACCTATATCCCTTAACCCTATCACCATATCCTAGAAATACACATTTTCTAGATCTTGGGCTAAGTTTATCCTCCCTTTGATGTGCATATGCAACACATCCAAAAGTCCTAAGGTTGTTTAATTCAGGGGGTTTTCCACTCCACATCTCTATGGGAGTCTTGAGCTCTAAAGCTCTAGAGGGTGATCTATTTACCAAGTATGCAGCTGTAGCCACAGCTTCTCCCCAAAAATATTTTGGTAAACCGAATCCTATTAGCAAGCACCTAACCTTTTCCATAAAGGTCTTATTCATCCTCTCAGCAACTCCACTTTGTTGAGGCATTTCCACAACCATCCTATGTTTTAGAATGCCATTGAACCTACAAAATTGATCAAGTTCTTGGTTAAAAATTTCTAAGCCATTATCGGTTCTTATCTCCTTAACTACTCTACCCATTTGAGTCTCAACCAGCCCTTTCCACACCACTAACTTATTCAAGGCATCTGATTTATTTCTAAGCAAATGAACCCACACTATTCTTGAATAATCATCAATTAAAGACAGAAAGTAAAAGTTACCTCCTTGTGTTGGTGTCCTTGCTAGTCCCCAAAGGTCCGTATAAATGTAGTCAAGAATGCCCTTAGACTTGTGCACTCTAGTGTTGAAGCTGACCTGGTGTTGCTTCTCAAGAACACAACACTCGTAGAAATAAAGTTCCTCTACTTTGTCTCCACCAAGTAGCCCATCCTTGCTGAGAACTTGTAGGCCCTCTTCACTCATATGTCCCAAGCGAATGTGCCAAAGGGCTGCCTTGTCCATCTCAGCCATCAAGCTTGCTGCTTGATCATTGATTTCTGTCTCTCCGATCATCTCATATAGTCCATCGTTTCTTGCTGTCTTGATCACTACCAAAGATCCCTTAGCCACCTTGATGTTTCCTCTCTCTACTTTGCATGTGTATCTCATGGAATCCAGCTGCCCCAATGAGATCAAATTTCTCTTTAAATTTGGAAGATACCTCACATTTAGCAGCAGCCTTGTGACTCCATCAAACATCTTCAATTGAATGTCACCAATCCCTCTCACTTGGCAAGAATTGCCATTCCCCAAGAAGACCCTTCCATCATTGATCTCCTTGAAATTCTTAAACCATTCCTTGTGAGGGCACATGTGATAAGTGCACCCGGAATCAAGAATCCACTTTTCACTGCCTTCTTGCCCCATGCTTATATCCGAGCATACAACAAGAACATTATCATCTTGTTGTTCTCCCATGGCAATCAAAGCCTCTCCATTGTTAGTATGGCTTCTCCTCTCATCCCACATCCTCTTCTTACAATCTTTCTCGAAATGGCCCTCCTTGTTGTAGTAGAAGCATCTCCTTCCTCAAACCCTTAGTTTAAAGTGTGCTCTCCCATGGCTTTCTCCTCTACCTTTGTCCCGGTAGTAGCCATTGTTGCTGCCATTCTGAGTTGCTGGCCTTCCTCTTACAAACAGCCCATCTCCACTTGATGTCTCATTCATCTTAGCTTTGAAATCATGTGCCCTTATGGCATTGATCACAATCTCCTTTGTTAAAGTATCCCTTCCATAGTCAATAGCATTAATCAAGTTATCAAAGCAATCAGGAAGAGAATTTAACAAGATAACAACCAATTGTTCATCTGAAAAAATAATGCTACAGCTATTCAAATCTTGAACTAGATTATTAAAGACATCAAGATTATCTTGCAACTCTTTACTAGGATCCATTTTAAAAGAAAAGATTCTTTTAAGAAGATAAATCTTGTTAGGGAGAGTTTTGGTAAGAAACAACTCATCTAGTTTCTTCCATATGACGGCCGGATCTTTTGCATCTCCGCACTCCCATGTGACACTATCCGACATGTGCAAGAAAATGGTGCTGTAAGCCATCTTCTTCATCTCGGTCCGCTGGTCCTCTGTGACATTTGTTGGAAAAGCATCATCTTCTCCAATAGCCAAGTCCACTTTCTGTTGCATTAGAACCACCTTGATCTTTCGCTTCCAAAGGGCAAAGTCTCCCTTTCCATCAAACTTCTCAACATAGAAATTTGAAGCCAGTTTTGCGGACAAAATCCCAGATTTATACACTACCCTTAACTGCTTTCTTCAACCTCAAGAACACTGATTGAAGATGGATCTTAACACTGTTCTTGAATCAACCTTCAAGAACACGATCAGATCTTGATCTTTACACCGTTCTTGAATCACCCAAGAAGTTGATATTTGATTCTTGGAGTCTTGGCTCTGTCACCTTCTTGTTCTTGCTCTGATACCCAGCTATGCAGCTCTGATACCACTATTGAAAATCACCTTGACAAGATGCCCAGGTGGTGATCTTCCAAACACCCAAGTCTAGAATGACTTGTAGAAAGAATTGGAATCGAAAACAGGGACAGAAAATCAAAGAAAAAAAGAAGACAAGCAATTTGTTATTGAGGTTCGGCAATGTGCCTACGTCCCCGTGAGTTACTCCGAACTCTCTGCACTAAATCAAATGGTTCTTACAAGTTATAGCAATCCCCTTCAAGAAACCTCAAGTTCTTGAAAAAACCAAGAAGAGATGAAAAGAAGAAGATGAGAACTAACAATGCACTCTTTCTAATCTAGACTTCTCTATTTATTACAACCAGCCTCACTACAAAGAGTCCCTCTTGTGTTTATGTCTCTCACACAATTCTCTCTTGTATTACAATTGATCTCAAAGTATGTCACAAACTTGTGATGTTGTATATCTAAAAAATGAGGCTAGGGAACCCCTTTTATAGCCTCCCACTTCTTGGACATTCTTGATATTCAATCCTCACCCTTTGATCAAGATTATCATTTAATCATGGCCCTTCATTACTTTCCTAAGTGGTGCTGTGCATTTTGACCTTGCACACATGCACCTAAGAGAGTCGTTATGTATGTTACCTATGTGTGCTTAACTTTGCCTAGCACCTAGGCGCTCAACAGGGCGCGGTGCGGTGCTAGGCAGAGCACGCTTGCAACAGCTTCTGGGCGGTGCACTGCTAAATGGTGTGCGGTGCGGTGCTGGCCCTATCCCAGCAGCACCCATGCTAGACGGTGCGATGCTGGATGGTGAGCGGTGTGGTGCTAGCCCTGTCTCAGTAGCACATATCCTGGATGGTGTGACGCTGGTGCACACTGATGCTGCTCAGCAGTGTGCACACTCCATCAGCTTGTGTGCAGAAGTGCACACACTAGTACACCTAGCCTTACCTTGCTCCAAAGTGATGCACACACGTGTGCAGTCCTTCAACTTGCTGAACTTTAATCCACCACCCTTGGTTTAGACTTTAACCATCTCGAACCATGTTTGGACATATTTGAACCTTAGACAAATACCAATAGGAATTTTGATTGGAATTTAATCGGAGGAAATTTCTTTTGATTAAATTATAACAAAATGAAATGAGCCCAACATTGATCCCAATTTGTTTCAAAATAGAGTATTTTTTTCCCATAGTGAAGGTAGTTTGAAATCATTAAGAAGCCCATCAGAAGAAACTAACGTTGATTAGGCTTTAACCTAAGAAATCTAAAATGAAAGTGACTGAGGGCCCAAGGATCCAGTGGAACGATCCATGTAAGGTGCAATATTTATCTTTCATTTGGGCTTTTTGGGTTTAGCCTAAATCATCATTAGGGTCTGACCCCCTTGGGAAGCTTGTTGATGTCAAATCCACAATGTTTAACCATGAGAAAAGCAAGAAAATTTAATTGTAATTTAATCAGAGGAAGTATTCCTTTATGTTTCTGTCTCCACCTAATTGGGCTAATTAAGAACTTATCCGCAAATTGATTTTATTTCATTTAGTGGGCCTTTTGATGTAAAACTGAAATCCATTAATAAAGTTAAAGTAATACTATAGATAAGCAAGCATGGCAAAAAATAGATTCATAGAATGAAGAACTTAAAAAATGTCTTGTCTTTTTTTGTAAAGTAGAGTCATAGATTCGGGACGAGGGGCTACTAATCCTCTAGTGGAAGGCTAAAGAATAGGTCTTATATGAGTCCAGTCTCACCTTCAATTGAAAAACTTACAGACAACTTAGCTCCCATGCCAAATTATGCCTCATAAAACTTCCTTAGCATTATCAAAGAATTACTCGCTACACTCGACCCATCCACTCTAAACACAACCCCTATCCTCTCCACCCTAAACACAACCCCCTACCCCTTCACCTAAAACACAACTCTTAACCCTGGGGAATACTGTCTCTATCTCCTATTCAAATGCATTTCCCATGTCAATTAAAAGATGTCTGATTTTGAATGTGTTATGCTTTCAATATGTGATAAGAAATCAATTTCAATGAACTTGATTTGGAAAACAAAAATCTGAAACAAATGAACTCCGACTATTAATCTGGGAACTAAATCTGTTCCATTATAATAAAAGAAAAATATTTCATGGCATATGTTCATTTTATACCTAAACATTTGAGCGAAATGAAACATTGGGAAGTTCACTTGTAATCCTGAACTTATAAAATTTGGTTTGGAAAGGCTAAGCGGTTGGATTTGAGACGATGAGAGGCCATCATTCTATCCCATTCATCAAGATTTTTCCCTCATTATGATTTCTTTCAAAACAACCCACCAAGGATTGCTTTCACACCATCCAATCAAGGCTCAACACATGGTAACCTTTAAGGACCCCAATGAATTCAGTCCCAACCAGATTCAACCCAAACAGATTCCCTCACTACAGTTTTTTTTTTTACTTAGGTGGATTGACCCAAGCAGATTTTTCCCTTCAGTATACCCGAGCAGACTCCACTTCCTTCTGACGGCAACACATTTGACGACAAAAATTTTCAAAAGAGCAGGCCACGCCAAAGGGACAAACAAACCAAAGAGACAAAAAAGAGAAAAAAAGAGAAAAGAATGATCGATGGAGGAGATGAAAAAGAAAATAATGATTGATGAAGAAGATGAATAAAAAAGAAGAAAAATTAAAGAGGATGACTGATGAAGGAGACAAAAGTCAAAAGGCAAGAAAAAATTAAGAGAATAATCGATGAAGTAGATGGAATTTAGGAAAAAAAAGGCAAAAAAATATTAAAAGGTAATCCTTGGCGTATAGGAACCTTAAAACACCTTTAAAGCATTTCAATAGCCTTAGAAACCATTGGCCATGTTACAAACCTTGGGAAAGTCCTCTCAGATTGATGAAGACTGTTCAGCCTTACAAACTATTTTTGAGTGATGATGGAACTTAACTTTTCCAAGTAAATACACCCTGTCTTAAAACCACTCTCGAAAGATTATCCCTCTGAAATAACTTTGCCAAACCAAAACTCACTCTTGCACTACTTGCAAGAGGTTTCCACCAAATCCTACCTTACATCCAAGCTAATCGTTTGTGTTCACTGAAAACATAAGATGATACTGTTGGAGCGATTATCTACCTAAATAAATATGCAAATAATCATTCTAGTTTTACTAGCAAGTGCACAACGTCTGTGGTAGCATAGTGTGCAAGTGCAAGATCATTTCCACAGGGATTGGTGAATTTCTATCTAGAACTAATTTCTTTAGGTTGAAAAAGAGAAATAACAGTTGATTGTGAGTGACTAACAATAATGAGAACATAGGGCTATAATATCCACCACTAATTATACTTTCCCACTAACTAAGGTTTCAATGCTCTAGCCTTATCATGAATATCTAATGGTTGCCAACCTAAGGGCTTAGTCCATACCTTAGGCTATTGATCTCCCTATGCAATGAGTTAGGCATGGTGTATACTCTAACTCTTTTCTCTCTTAAGAGATTCAGTATTGGTGTATACTGAGTTGTTTCTTAAGAGAGCATAAGGGCTGTGGAGATCGGCAACCACACGGGACCTAGGGCTTGGTCTGCTCCTGGTTTCCCATGTTGGTTAACCTGGGAATCCGGTGTGGATATCCTTTGTTACTAATGTCGAACCCAGGACTCAGTCATCCAAATTGATTCGACTAACCTATCCATACCACATGCATACGCTGATCAGGCATATACATATGAGGAATGTGAATATAAACAGGTATTAATCAAGTTAGATATTCTAACAAGGCTATAGCAAAGACAATCAATGAATAAATGTGTGGTAAAGCATAACTAGGGCTTCAATCGAGCCCTATAAGAGTTTAGTTACACATGCTAAAGTAAACATGCTAAACATAATTGAATAAAAACAGAACATTAAAACTGAAGAAGACTCAGGAGACGAGTCGTCAATTCCTCTCCTAAGCTCTCTGCTTCGAATCTCAAACTGAAGGTGTGTGTTATGTGTTTTACAGGACTATTTATAGGGTCTTCATGGTGTCCTAAAACCCTAATTCCTTTTTGGAGTCAGAAGAATTCTTTCCAATTCTTACTCTGCCACATCTGGATTAATTGCGCTTGAGCGTATGCGGGATATGCTCGATCACATGTGTGCGCTCGAGCCTTCTTCAAGTGCGCTTGTGTGCTTGTGCACTCGATCACAAGGTAGATGCGCTCGAGTGCACCTTTCTGGAGGGCAGAACTTGACTTTTGCTCCTAAAAGCTCCATTTTGTTATCTTTTTGTCCAAGACTTGTGAAAAACACATAAAACAAAAAAGTGAAGTATAATCTAATAAAATAGATAAGTAAAGAGTCTAACAAGTGTAAATTAAGGGGCTTAAATATGACTATTTAAGCACTTATCACACCCCTAAACTTACATATTGCTAGTACCTTAGCAATACAAAACTAAAGACTAAGTTAGAACAAAATTTTAAAGATAAATTCATTTCCATGATATTCAAAAATTTAGGTTGTGCATAAAACGATAATAACCATTCATGAGTAAGCTTAACACATTTTTGTATTGAAAAAGGATTTTCAAAAGCTCATGTTACTCACCTAAGGCTAGCCTAAGGCATTACAAGTTTGATTTGTGTGTGATGACTTAGCACATATAAGATGGGGTTTCCACATAATTTTAGTGTATAGTGTTTCGATGCCAAACTTTTATCGAAATTCTTATCAGAGAGAACGAAATGGCATAATACTTGCTTCTTCTTTCTTTTTCTTTTTATCATGTGATCTTTGCCATGTTGAGTTCCATTGAGCTTTCTATTTGACCCTTGTAATGAGTATTTGGCCAATGACTCCTAAACCAGATGGTTTTAGGGCATTAGGTGTAAAGACACCCCTAAGGACTTACTAACTCGAGTAAAAAAGGCTACGAAACTAACAGGTTTTTATACTTCTTAATGAAATTCCCACGTTTTGACGTGAACACTCAATGCTTACTGAGGCAAGAGGCCCAGTTACTCAGTGGAAATTTGTTATTATGATCATTAAAGGCTTACTTCCCACGTTTTGACGTGAACACTCAATGCTTACTGAGGCAAGAGGCCCAGTTACTCAGTGGAAAGTTTTTAATGATCATTATAAGCTTTTTAATCACTTTTTGCACGATGAGCATTTTTCTTTATTTTTCTTATGCCAAAGGGTTCTTTTCAACAAGTTATCCGATTACTATTTAGGTTATGGAAACATATATAAGAGAATTATTTGTCATACCCCACACAAATGCGTGCTAAATGTGCTTATGCAAATTTGGATCAAACTCGTGAATTCTTAGGTGCCTTGAGGTAGGTAACTAAACTTTGTAAAATTCCTATTACAAGACTATGTGTTCTAGCTTTTAAGCTTACTAATGAAGTGTTTATCAAATTTTTAATTGAACCAAAATTTTTGTTTACCCATTGATCATGCATTTATCTTCCTAAAAAAAGCTGGGACTCAGTGTGTGCATGTGTTTTAAGTGCGTGTGTGATAGTATCTAGAATCTCCCACTACCCTCAAACTTAAAATGCACATTGTCCCCAATGTGTGTGGCATGGAAAGATCTGACCTGGGAGATGGAGAACTAGGTTGATTGCTTGCTTGTACACGCCCCCAAACTTAAACTGGATGCACGCACTCAGTACCTGACAAAGGAAAATAAAATATAAATAATAGATATGTAAATATAAATATAAACAAAATAAAAATATACAAAAATAAAAAGGATATGTCTGGGGTGCCTCCCATGAGCGCTAAGTTTAACATCTTCAGCCAGATGGGGTATCTTCTCACAGCTAATCATCTGTGGGTGCAGTCGAGAAGGTACTAGGTGCAGGAGGTAAACGGGTAAGGATGGCCTGTAACATCGCCTCCTATTGTGTGAACTGTGCCTCTAACCCATCAATCCACTGATGGATAAGATGGGCTGCCTCACGATTCTCCTGGTGAATGTCGGACAGCTCATAGTGAAAGGAAGATAGCTGGTCCAGAAGATGCTGATACTCTATGGATCCCATGGCTGTCTGGTCCTCCTCCCATGAAGGGCTCTCCGATGGATGCTCAGCCTCCATCGAGTCATCTACAATAGGCTCGGCGATTGGTATCTGTGCCTGGGGTCCTTTGGGCATGTGCGACTGGCTGAGGCTCCACTATGCTCTCCCAAAGAAAGGATGGTCACTAACCAGGCCATCTATAAAGGATCCTCTAATCCCCTTCTTCTTGAAGATATGACTGAGTAAGAAGGGTGTTGGTATTTGTCTAAGGTTTGCATAGGTCCAACCATGGTTCAAAGATGGTTAAAGTCTAAAACAAGGTTGGAGGATTAAATTTTAGCAAGTTAAAAGACTGCACACATGTGTGTGCATCAATTTGGAGCAAGATAAGGGTATGCGCACTAGTGTGCACACTTCAGCACACAATCAGGAAAATGTGCGCATAGCTGCAACATCAGTGTGCACCTAGGCACCCTCCACCAGTGCCTTGGCGCCCAAAATGGTGTCTCCCTAACCCACACCAATGCCTAGGTGCTCCCCACCAGCACCATGGCGTCCAGAAGGTGTGCAAAGGTGCCTGACTCAGCGCCATGGCGCCCCCTGTTGAGTGCCTAGGCGCTAGGCACACCAAAGCACACATGGACAGCCTGCTTTAGCCTTCTCTTAGGTTCGTGAGTGCAAGGTTAAAACATAAAAAACCACTTAGGAGTGATGAGGGGCCACGATTAAGTGGTAATTAAGATTAAAGGGTGGAGATTGATTCACAAGAATGTCCAAGAAGTGGGTGGCTATAAAAGGGGTTCCCTAGCCTCATTTTTCACATGAGAGATGAATCATTGTTGTGACATTCTGTGAGATCAATTGTAATACAAGAGAGAATTGTGTGAGAGTGCAAAGACACAAAACACAAGAGGGACTCATTGTAGAGAGGCTGGTTGTAAAGAAGAGAGGTTAGTAGAGAATTGATAGAAAGCATTGTAATAGGTCTATCACTTTCTCGTTCTCTTCTTGGTTTCTTCAAGAACTTGAGGTTTCTTGAAAGGGATTGCTATAAACTTGTTAGAACCATTGATTTAGTGCAGAGAGTTTGGAGGAACTCATGAGGATTTAGGAACATTGCCGAACCTCGATAATAAATTGCTTGTCTTCTTTCTTTCTTTGATTTTTTGTTCTTGTGTTCGATTGCTGAAATTCTTTGTACAAGTCATTCTAGACTTGAGTGTTTTGAATATCACCACCTGGGCATCTTGTCAAGGTGATTTCCAATAGTGTTATTAGAGCTTTGACTAGTGGTAACAGAGCTTTAGACAGTGGAATCAGAGCTGCATAGTTGGGTATTGGAGCAAGAACAAGAAGGTGATGGAGCCAAGACTCCATGAATCTAAGATCAATTTCTTGGGTGATTCAAGAACGGTGTAAAGATCAAGATCTGATCGTGTTCTTGAGGTAGATTCAAGAACGGTGTTAAGATCCATCTTCGATCTGTGTTCTTGAGGTTAAAGAAAGCATTTGTGGGTAGTTCATAAATCAGGGATCTTGTCAGCAAAAGATGGGTTCAAATTTCAGTATTGAAAAGTTTGATGGAAAGGGAGATTTTTCCCTGTGAAAGCGGAAGATCAAGGAGGTTCTTGTGCAACAGAAAGTGGACTTGGCTCTTGGAGAAGATAATGCTTTTCCAGCAAGTGTCACAGAGGACAAGCGGATTGAGATGAAGAAGATGGCTTACAGCACCATCTTCTTGCACTTGTCGGATAATGTCACAAGGGAGTGCGGAGACTCGGAAGATCCAGTTGCAATATGGCAGAAACTAGATGAGTTGTTTCTTGCCAAGATTCTCCCGGATAAGAGATATCTTCATAAATGAATCTTTACTTTTAAATTTGATCCTAAGAAAGAGTTCCAAGATAATCTTGATGCCAAGATAAGGATTGTATCAAGTAGTAAAGGGTTGTTCTTTAAAAGAAGGCCAGCAACTCGGTATGGCAGCAACCATGGGTACTATCGGGACAGAGGTAGAGGAGAGAGCCATGGGAGAGTGCACTACAGCATGCATAGCTACTACCGGGACAGAGGTAGAGGAGAGAGCCATTGGAGAGTGCACAACAGCATGCATGGCTACTACCGGGATAGAGGTAGAGGAGAGAGCCATGGGAGAGTGCACAGCAGCATGTATGGCTACTACCGCGACAGAGATAGAGGAGAAAGCTATGGGAGAATGCATTCCAAATTGAAATTTGGAGGGAAGAGCTACTACTACTACCATAAGAAGTGTTATGTCAAGAAATATTGCAAGAAGATGACAAGGGATTGAGGAGGAAACCATACCAAGAATGGAAAAGCTTCGGTTGCCAAAATAGAACAGTAAGATGATGATGTTCTTGTTGTGTGCAAAGGTGTGAGCAAAGGGCAAGAAGGTAGCGGGATATAGATCTTGGACACCAGGTGCACTCATCACATGTGCCCTCACAAGGAATGGTTCAAGAATTTCAAGGAGATCAATGATGGAAGGGTCTTCTTGGGGAATGACAATTCTTGCCAAGTGAGCGGGATTGGAGACATTCAGGTGAGGATGTTTGATGGAGTCATAAGGCTACTAGAAAATGTGAGGTATCTCCCAAATTTGAGGTGGAATTTGATCTCATTGGGGTAGCTGGATTCCATGGGGTACACATGCAAGATAGAGGGAGGAAAGATCAAGGTTGCCAAGGGATCTTTGGTAGTGATCAAGGCAGCAAGAAACAATGGACTATATGAAATGATCGGAGAGACAAAAATCAATGATCAAGTAGCAAGCTTGATGGCTGAGATGGATAGGGCAGCCCTTTGGCACACTCACTTGGGACATATGAGCGAAGAGGGCCTGCAAGTTCTCAGCAAGGATGGGCTACTTGGTGGAGACAAAGTAGAGGAACTTAACTTCTGCGAGTGTTGTGTTCTTGAGAAGCAACACTGGGTCAGCTTCAATACCGGAGTGCATAAGTCTAAGGGCATTCTTGACTACATTCATGTGGACATTTAGGGACCAGCAAGGACACCAACACAGGGAGGTAACTTTTACTTTCTGTCTTTAATTTATGATTATTCAAGAAGAGTGTGGGTTTATTTGGTTAGAAATAAATTGGATGCCTTGAATAAATTAATGGTGTGGAAAGGGCTGGTTGAGACTTAAATGGGTAGAGTAGTTAAGGGGATAAGAACCGATAATGGCTTAGAAAATTTTAACCAAGAACTTGATCAATTATGTAGGTTAAATGGGATTCTAAAACATAGGACGGTTGTGGAAACCCCTCAGTAAAGTGGAGTTGCTGAAAGAATGAATAGAACCCTTATGGAAAAGGTTAGGTGCATGTTAAATGGATCCGGATTACCAAAATATTTTTGGGGAGAAGCTGTGGCTATAGTTGCATACTTGGTAAATAGATCACCCTCTAGAGCTTTAGAGCTCAAGACTCCCATGGAGATGCGGAGTGGAAAACCCCCTGAGTTGGACAACCTTAGGACTTTTAGGTGTGCTACGTATGCATAACAAAAGGATGATAGACTTAGCTTAGGATCTAGAAAGTGTGTGTTTCTAGGATATGGGGAAGGGGCTAAGGGGTATAGGTTATGGTCCTTAGCGAAAGAAGGATTGAAACTCATAATAAGTAGGGATGTTAATTTTAATGAATTGTTATTTCCCTATTTGGAAAAAACTAACCCTGTAGGGGCTAGTGAGCAAACCAGTTTGGCTCTTATGGAGTATTACATCAAGGAGAACTCAGTTCAGGTAGAGCAAAGGAGGCAAGAGGGTTCGGACCAGGTAGAGCCCTTGGATGAAGGCCAAGCTCAAGAAACTCAAGAAGAGGCTGAACAAGAAGAAGTTGATGCAGCAAGCCGGAATGACTATCAACTCACAAGAGACTAGGAAGGAAGGCTGGTCAGACCACCTTCAAGATATGGGTTTACAGATACTGTGGATGCAGTAGCTCAATGGATAGAAGGAGAGATGAGTGAATAAAAGACTTACACGGATGCAATAGAGTGTAAAGATTCGTTAAAGTGGAAGCTAGCTATGGAGGAAGAAATGGATTCTTTGAGGAAGAACAACTTCTGGGAATTGGTGAAAATTCCAGGAAAGCAGAAAGTTTTAGAATGTAAGTGCACTTACAAGATCAAAGAAGGGTACCTTCTAGGAGATGAAGTTCAGAACAAAGCTAGACTGGTGGCGAATGGGTTCACAAGAAGAGAAGACATAGGTTTCACAAAAACTTTCTCACCTGGACACAAGGTGGAGAAGATGGTGAGTATCCTCATCTATGTCAATGATGTGCTGTTGGTTCGGAACAACAGGAAGAGGATGGAAAGATTTACATCTTAACTCAGTGAGGAGTTCAAGAGGAAGGATCTCAGCCTTACACAAAAGATCCTTGGGATGTATATAATCCAAGAAAATGAGAGAAATCGGTTGAGGGTTTCTTGGGCAATGGGTATTCTCAGCAAATTTGTGAGTAATCTTGGAAAAAAGCATTGGCTTGGGATGAAGTGGTTGCTGAGGTGTTTGAAGGCTCAGTGGCAGCTGGTGGTAGCACTCATAACAATCAGGGCAGAATGCATAGCAGCTATGGAAGCCATAAAAGAGGCTATGGGGTGCAAAGGGTTGTTGGACGAGTGAGAGGTCCTAAAAGAGCAGGTGGTGGTATCTTTGGATAGCCAAAGTATGTGGCACTTATGGAGGAATCTAGTGTTCCATGAGGGGACAAAGCATATGGATGTTCGGTATCATTACATTCCGAAAAATAGTACAAAAGGATGCATTCATGTTGACAAGAAGACCACGGAGGAAAGTCCTGCAGATTTAGGCACCAAGGTTCTAACTCTAAGAAGGTCCAATCATTGCCTTGGACTTCTCAGGAATGGATTCGGTTAATTGATGACTCAAGATAAGTTTGGATCCCGAATCTTTCTACACAATTGTTCAGGTTTAAACACTTAGACAAAGGTAGAGATTATTGGTATTTGTCTAAGGTTTGCACAGGTCCAACCATGGTTCAAAGATGGTTATAGCCTAAACTAAGGTTGGAGTATTAAAGTTCAGTAAGTTGAAAGACTGCACACATGTGTGTGCATCAATTTGGAGCAAGATAAGGGTAGACGCACTGGTGTGCACACTTCAGCACACAATCAGGAAAATGTGCGCACAGCTGTAGCATCAGTGTGCACCTAGGCGCCCTCCACGAGGGCCCTGGCACCCAGAATGGTGTCTCCCTGACCCACACCAATGCCAAGGTGCTCCCCACCAGCACCATGGCATCTAGAAGGTGTGCAAAGGTGCCCGGTCCAGCGCCATGGTACCCCCTGTTGAGCGCCTAGGCACTAGGCACACCAAAGCACACATGGATAGCCTGCTTTAGCCTTCTCTTAGGTGCGTGAGTGCAAGGTTAAAATGCACAGCACCAATTAGGAGTGATGAAAGGCCAAGATTAAGTGGTAATCAAGATCAAAGGGTGGAGATTGATTCACAAGAATGTCCAAGAAGTGGGTGGCTATAAAAGGGGTTCCCTAGCTTCATTTTTCACATGAGAGATGAATCATTGTTGTAAAATTATGTGAGATCAATTCTAATACAAGAGAGAATTGTGTGAGAGTGCAAAGACACGAAACACAAGAGGGACTCATTGTAGAGAGGCTGGTTATAAAGAAGAGAGGTTAGTAGAGAATTGATAGAAAGCATTGTAATAGGTCTATCACTTTCTCGTTCTCTTCTTAGTTTCTTCAAGAACTTGAGGTTTTTTATAGGGGATTTCTGTAAACTTGTAAGAACCATTGATTTAGTGCAGAGAGTTCGAAGGAACTCACGGGGACGTAGGCACATTGCCGAACCTCGATAAAAAATTGCTTGTTTTTTTTCTTTCTTTGATTTTCTGTTCTTATGTTCGATTGCTGAAATTCTTTCTACAAGTCATTCTAGACTTGGGTGTTTGGAAGATCACCACTTGGGCATCTTGTCAAGGTGATTTCCAACAAAGGAGAAAAGAAGGCCCCAGGCATTAGCTATGGTCGTCTGCCGGTTATGAACCCCATCCCAGAATTTGTGTATCTGACTCCATATGACTATTAGGATGGAGTACCAATGACCTCGGTGAAAGGCGTAGAGAGCCTGGAAGAACTGATCCCTCCTCTGTGTCTTGTGCCTCAAAGGGCACACATTACGCTGCAGGACTGACTCGACGAACCATAGACGGGGAGGCAACCTCGATCGGCTTCTCGCATTGTTGTGGCGGTCTGCATACTATCTAGCACACATATCCTCAATGATGTGTAGGAGAGGGAACGAGTCAGGTTGCTCCTCTATGTGGTTGTCCTCTGGTGGGGACTCATCGCAGTAGTGTAGAGAGCCGGCTATGTTGGTCGTGGTTAACTCTATGAATCGACCTTGGACTGAGGAAGATAAAATCTATGGCCTGGTACAGTCGTAGGTCAGGTTCTCATAGAAACTGACCACAAATCGTGTGTATGTTGTCAAGCTGACCGGTTTGAATAGTTGCTTGAGACCCTAGTGCTTGAATTCTTGGACAGTCCATCTTGTGGCGTCCAAAGTCTTGAGGTCCTCTTCTACGTTAAATGTTGTTCAAATAATATTTCACACTGTTCGAAACTGGGCCGGGATGAATTATAGCGACTGCTAGAAGCACGGGAAGTGGAGGCCGTGTTCTGAAATTTAAAACTGTTGAAATTGCACTCGATCACAGATTTTGTGCGCTCGATCGCACGAGGGGTAGTGCGCTCGATCGTTGGTGCCTAACACTCGATCGCACTTGGTCAGACACTTTATCGAACACCTCATGTGCACAAAAAACCAGAAGCTGCAGAATTTGTATACCTGTGATTCACACCTCCTGCAATTGTAAATTTACCCAATCAACATACAAGAATACTATATATGAATGTGTAAACTAAAGATTTTAAGAACTATGTGTGATGGTGTGCATCTAAATGGATAAAAATCGGTTTGGCATACCGAGTTGGAGTTGGGAAATATCTCGGGAATGTGTTCTTGTGGATAGGTGATGTACGGCAGCAGGGTGGTGAGTTTGGGGGTAGTGAACAATGTGGTGGTCGGAGTGGTGTTTTGGTGGTTAGTTAGTTTGGAGGATGAGTTTTTTAGGGCAAATGGCGGTGTGGGTGCAAGAGAGCGTAGCTTTGAGTGCGTTTGAGCGCAAGAATGAGGAAATGGGTTTCTGAGCTGAGTGTGCTTAAAAATTCCTCATGTGCCTTCTGCCCCGAGTGTGCTCGAGCGCAAAGAGAAGTGCGCTCAATCGTACTGATGCGCAGGTGCGTATAGTAATGTGCTCGTGCGTAATGTAGGGCGAAGTGGCGCTCGAGCGCATATGGTGTGTGCTCGATCGCAAGGCAGGAATTTGCTAATAGCAACAAGAGTTTATTATAAAGAAACGAATTAAAGTAACAGTAGGAATGATACAGTCGTACCGGTGTGTAGTGGCCTCAATACCACTAACCTTGATAGAGGCACTTGAGCCCTTTGGTATGCAAGTGGAATTTGCTCAAGTGCTCTCTATGGTAGCTTATAAGGCACGTCCTTTGAAGGAGGCACTTAAGGCCTCCATCCGGTGGTTTTAATTCCATTGATAGCTGGTTTGTCTCCCATTATAGTGCCTGGTCATTAAAATAAGGAGAAGTAGTGTTAGTAAGTGCAAGATTTTTAAATTGGGGATTATACTTACTTGAAAGCTCGGGTGTGATCTTGATGGTGTGCACAGCTCCATGAGTATCCTTAATTATGTTATCTTCTTCTAGCTTACTTTCTAATCTTGTGGTGGTATGGCTAGGGATGGTCCTCAATAGATCAGTGAATTGGGCTTTAGACACTTTCTTAGCAATTCCTTGCATGAAACTCACATTATGACACTCATCATTAGTATTAGTGGAGTCTAATGTATTAAAAATTTTAAATTCTACCTCTTCATCATTTACTCTCATTGTGATGATGCCTCCTTTTACATTAATGTTTGTGTCAGCAGTGATCATAAATGGTCTCCCTAGAATGATAGGGAGTGGTACAGGCATATGGCGCTCCTCCATGTCTAATACAATAAAATCAGCAGGTAAAATAAATTTACCTACTCTTATCAAAATATCCTCGAGGATACCTCTTGGTCATTTGATGCTTCTGTCAGCCAATTGTAATGTAATGGAGGTTGGTTGGAGCTCCCCCAAACCTAGTGTCTCAAATACACTATAAGGTAGCAAATTGACACTTGCTCCTAGATCCAATAATGCGTGCTCAAAAAGCTAGTCACCTAGCCTGCAAGGAATAGTGAAGCTACCAGGATCTTTTAGTTTAGGTGGTAACTTTCTCAATAATACAGCACTCACCTCTTCGGTTAAGGCTACCGTCTCATGCTCCTGAAACTTCCATTTGTTAGTGCAACAATCTTTTAAAAACTTAGCATAAGCAGGTAACTGTTTTATTGCCTCTAATAAAGGAATATTTATTTCTACCTTTTTCAAGGTTTCAAATATGTCAATAATTTTAGTTTCATTTTTAGGCTTCACCAACCTTTGAGGAAAAGGTGGAGGTGTATTTACCTTTTCTATCTCCTTTACCTTAGATGCAGAGGGTTGGTCTGGAGATGCTTGTGTAGGCTCGTTGGTGCCGATGACCTTTCCACTTCTTAAGGTCGTTATGGCATTCAGTTGCTAGTGTCCTCTTGGATTAGGTAGTGGCTGGGCTGGGAGCTCTCCTTGCTTTCTGCTACTCAATTCCTTGGCCAATTGTCCCATTTGTACCTCTAATCCTTGAATGGCTTGATCGTGCTTGGCAGTGATTTGCCTCATTTCAGTCCGAAATTGCCTTGATTCTTCCATGAATTATTCATGTTTATTCAGGATTTGTTGTTGCTGAGTCATTAGTTGCCTCACAAGAATTTCAAAGTCATTCTTCTTGGGTTCAGGAGCAAATTGGGCTGCTGGTTGGAAATTCCTTTGCTGCCCTTGACTATTTTGGTTGTTGCTCTATGAGAAGTTCGGGTGATTCCACCATCCAAGGTTGTATGTGTTAGCATAAGGATTGTTCTTTAGCGGATAATTTTTCGGTCCCACAAAGTTGGCTTGCTCATGATTTGCAGAATATAAAGGACACGTATCAGTATTATGATCGAACTGTGAGCAGATGGCACATACCTGTAGTGGTTCAGCTGTCGGGTTAGCTAAGGTGTTCTAAGTGACCATGGCTTTCACTAATAGGTCAAGTTTTCTTTCCACAGTAGCCATTTGAGGAGATGATCCTCCGTTTAAGCTTACCTCATATATACCCATATTTTTGGTTATGTGTCTACCTCGAGAGGAGAACTGCCACGTGTGTTCACTTAGGGTTTCAAAAAGTTCCATTGCCTCTTCACTGCTCTTCTTCATCAGCAATCCTCCACAACTTGAATCAACAACATTTTTGTTAGAATCACTCAAACCTTCATAAAAGGCTTGTACCAGTTCGTCTTGGGGTAGGTAGTGGTGCGGGCACTTGAGTAGTAGCTCGTTGAAGTGTCCCCATGCCTCGAAGAATAGATCTCCATCCTTCTGTTGGAAGGATTGTATTTCTTTCCTCATTTGCCTTGTCTTCTGGGCTGGGAAGAACTTCTTTAGAAGTTCGCTCGCCAACTTCTCCCAAGTATGGATAGAAACTGTAGGCAAAGAATTATACCATAATTTAGCATTATATTTTAAGGAAAAAGGGAAAAGAATTAAACTTATTCCTTTTTGGTCTAAGCCTCGAATGTGCTAGAATTTGCAGAGGTCGAAGAACTCTCGAAGGTGCAAATGTGGATCCTCACTAGGTATACCCCTAAAATGAGTCAGTGCACTAAGTATTTGTGGGGATATGTAATAATTTCCTTCCGCCTCAGGCTGGTACGCAATGCATGAAGGTTGTTCGAGGTTCTGCAGGATGAAGGATTGCTTCATCAGCCTCTGCTCAGGGGGTTGCTGTTCAGCTATTTGTTATGCCATTGGTGGTGTCTCTTCCTCACTTCCTTCTCCTACCTCATCTGAGTTATCCCTAAACCTTTGTTGGATAGATCTCTCAAGCTTGGGATCAAAGGGAAAGAATGCTGGATTCTTGGACCGTCGTCCATGCAAGAATTAGTGGTTGATATGTGAGTGCAGCAGTCAAACACTGCTACTCGGATGACTCCTTGCCCCAATTGCGTTCGATCGCAAGTGGTACAGAAGGCTTCCTGGAGCACCTAAAACAGAAAAGAATTTGATTAGGGTTTTTAATGAAATGAAATAAATAAGATAAAAATAGAATAAGAAATAATGGTAACTAAATGAGAAATTAATTCTAAAAGAAATTTTAGCGCAATCCCCGTCGATGGCGCCAAAAACTTGTTGGAACGATTATCTACCTAAATAAATATGCAAATAATCGTTCTAGTTTTACTTGCAAGTGCACAAGGTCTGTGGTAGCATAGTGTGCAAAGTGCGAGATCATTTCCATAGGGATTGGTGAATTTCTATCTAGAACTAATTTCTTTAGGTTGAAAAAGAGAAATAATAGTTGATTGTGAGGGAATAACAATAATGAGAACATAGGGCTACGATATCCACCACTAATTATACTTTCCCACTAACTAAGGTTTCAATGCTCTAGTCTTATTATGAATATCTAATGGTTGCCAACCTAAGAGCTTGGTCCACACCTTAGGCTATTGATCTCCCTATGCAACGAGTTAGGCATGGTGTATACTCTAACTCTTTTCTCTCTTAAGGGATTCAGCATGGGTGTATACTGAGTTGTTCCTTAAGAGAGCATAAGGGCTGTGGAGATCGACAACCACACGGGACCTAGGGCTTGGTCTACTCCTGGTTTCCCATGTTGATTAACCCAGAAATCCGGTGTGGATATCCCTTGTTACTAATGTCGAACCCAAGACTTGGTCATCCTAATTGATTCGACTAACCTATCCATACCACATGTATACGTTAATAAGGCACATACATATGAGGAATGTAAATATAAACAGGTATTAATCAAGTTAGATATTCTAACAAGGCTATAGCAAAGACAATCAATGAATAAATGTGTGGTAAAGCATAACTAGGGCTTCAATCGAGCCCTATAGGAGTTTAGTTACACATACTAAGTAAAGTAAACATGCTAAACATAATTGAATAAAAAACAGAAAATTAAAACTGAAGAAGACTCAGGAGATGAGTCGTCAATTCCTCTCCTAAGCTCTCTTCTTCGAATTTCAAACCGAAGGTGTGTGTTATGTGTTTTACAGGACTATTTATAGGGTCTTCATGGTGTCCCGAAACCCTAATTCCTTTTTGGAGTCAAAAGACTTCTTTCCAATTCTGGCTCTGCCGTCTCTGGATTAATTGTGCTCGAGCGTATGCGGGATGCGCTCGATCGCATGTGTGCGGTTGAGCCTTCTTCAAGTGCGCTCGATCATAAGGGAGATGCGCTCAAGCACACCTTTCTGGAGGGCTGAACTTGACTTTTGCTCTTAAAAGCTCCATTTTGTTATCTTTTTGTCCAAGACCTGTGAAAAACACATAAAACACAAAAGTGAAGTATAATCTACTAAAATAGATAAGTAAAAAGTCTAACAAGTGTAAATTAAGGGGCTTAAATACGACTATTTAAGCACATATTAGATACCTTTGAACTATATATGGCTTAATCCCTCTTTGGGTACGCAGGCAACCACTTTGGTGCAACCATGATCTTGCAAAGAAAACTTAGTTCCCTTTTGTTCTCGTCAGAACCATGCAAATGCATCATTAAAACCTGGTTGAATGGACAAATCAAAATGGAATTGTTTCAGTATCCAAATTATCATAAACATTTTTTTTAAATGGCTCATGTCAATTGTTCATTTTTAGTGAATTTCAGAACACATATAGTAGACAAAAAAACACGAAGAATCATGACTTCGTTAAGTTTTTCTTTGACTTGGTCTCTAGCTCAATAATGGGGACAAATTTTGAGCTAGAACAGTAGAGGGAAAATTGGAACAAGTACGTGGGTGTCAGAATCCTATTTTGCTAGTATAGCCCTTAAGAAATTCCAATCGACCTTGACGCCTTTGAGTGAGAAGATTGCATTGATGCCTTACCAAGAGAAATTGTGGAGCCATATACCCTTCACATTGTCGATTCCACATATCATTTGAGTGAGATAGCTTCCATCGCCTTTCTGTTGAAGAAGAAAAAAAATGATTGTGGACAAGTTGTGAAGTTTTGTTCTTAGATCTACTAGAGGATGTGTACCAAATAAGAGAAAAAATGGGTTTAAACACAAGTCCTGAGTCAAATACTTTTATCTCGACTCTGCTAGGAGAAAAGATGGGTTTAAATACAAGTTTTGAGTCAAATAAATAAGTTGCCAAAGAAAATGTCACTAAGTGCAATATTAATCAAAAGTCATTTCTTGCATGCTTTGTTTTTCCAAACTTTAAAATACAGACTCCTAAATGCCATGACTCGGCTCACGCCGTTATTTATTTATTTTTAACTAAGAAGACTCTACAGAATCATAAAAAAGCCCTTATAAGAGGCAAATCACAAAAAAAAAAAAAAACCATCATTAGGAAGCAAATCATCCAAAAACCCTCATCAGGAAGCAAAATCACCAAAAAGCCCTCACAATAGGTAAAATCACCAAAAAAAAAAACCCTCATTAGCAAGCAAAATCAACCTAAGTCCTCATTAGCAAGAAAATCACCAAAAAGCTCTCATAGTAGGCAAAATACCAAAAAGCCCTCACAGTAGGCACAATCACAAAAAATTCCCTCACAATAAGAAAAATCATAAACCAAAGTCCTCGTAGCAGGCAACACAATGTCCTCATTAGTAGGCAAACCAAAGTCCTTATCAGTAGGCAACTCAATGTCCTCATTAGTAGGCAAACCAAAGTCCTCGTTAATAGGTAAACCTAAGTCCTCATTAGCAGGAAAAATCGTAAACTACACTCCTCGTAGCAGGCAACCTAATGTCTTCATCAGCAAGCAAACCAAAGTCCTCATCAGTAGGTAACCCAATGTCCTCATCAACAAGCAAATCAAAGTCCTTGTCAGTAGGCAAACCTAAGTCCTCATTAGCAGGCAAAATCACAAACCAAAGTCCTAGTTAGTAGGCAAACCTAAGTCCTCATTAGCAAGCCAAATCACAAACCAAAGTCCTCGTCAGCAGGCAAATTAAAGTCCTCATTAGCAGGTAAAATCACAAACTCAAAGTCCTCGTCAGTAGGCAAATCAAAGTTCTTGTTAGCAAGCAAAATTAAAAACTCAAAGTCCTCGTTACTAGGAAAATCAAAGTCCTCGTTAGCAGGCAAAATCATAAACTCAAAATCCTCGTCAGCAGGCAAACCAAAGTTCTCATAGCAAGTAAACAAAAGTCCTAACAACAAGCACCAATCAGTCTAAAAGTATTGCACAAGTGAACGGACGCCAGGTCCGTCACTTCAGGTATGTATCATTCTCATAAGTGATCCCATGACACCAACATTGCCCAACAACACGTTTAATTTTATGCACACATCGTATATTTGTCGTTTTAAAATTTTGAAACGAAATAGTGGTCACTCACAACCTTTAATTGGAACTCTCAAAGGATCCCCAATAAAATGGGGGGCGGGGGCAAACTGTAGACACCCAATTTCGATCCAAATTTTTTTAACAGACCATGCGTAGGTTCATATGATGAATCATTGATCATAGTGTGCTCAGACTTAGTAAATGAGAAATTATGAATTTAATTGGGGAGTAAGAGCAATTACGAGACCATTTTGATCAATCCATTTAATTCACTTTGGATTTAAATCAATTGGACCTTATTTGATTCAACTAATCCAAGACCAAAGTCTTCATTTAAACTTTGACCCAATCGAAAACCCACTAAAGCCCAAACATTTTTGGCCCAAATTTCAAACCCAAGAATACTTTTAAGTTTTAAGGGTGAACTTCCAATTTCACTGTTGGAAATCACCTTGATAAGATGCCCAGGTGGTGATCTTCCAAACACCTAAGTCTAGAATGACTTGTAGAAAAAAATACAGCAATCGAAAGTAAGAAAGAAAAGAAGACAAGCGATTTGTTATCGAGGTTCGGCAATAGCCTATGTCCCCGTGAGTTCCTCTAAAATTTCTACACTAAATCAATGGTTCTTTACAATTACAACAACCCTCTTCAAGAAGCTCAAGTTCTTGAAGGAACCAAGAAAAGAACAAGAAAGTGATAGACCTATTACAATGCTTTCTATTAATTCTATACTACTCTTTCTTCTTTACAACCAGTATCTCTACAATGAGTCCCTCTTGTGTTTGTGTCTTTTCACTCTTACAAAATTCTCTCTTGTATGTCACTCTTTACAATTGATCTTAAAGTATGTCACAACAGTTGTTCACCTTCTTCTTGTTGATAATGAAGCTAGGTGACCCTTTATATAGTGCACCAACTTCTTGTCCAATCTTGAGAGTCAATCTCCACCTTTCGATCTGGATGCCCACTTAACCATGGCCCTCCATCAATCCTAAGTGGTGCTGTGCATTTTAACCTTGCATCCACGTACCTAAGAGGAGGTTTAAGCAAGCGCTGATACCACTGTTGGAAATCGCCTTGACAAGATGCCCAGGTGTTGATCTTCCAAACACCTAAGTCTAGAATGACTTGTAGAAAGAAATACAGCAATTAAAAGCAAGAAAGAAAAGAAGACAAGCGATTTGTTATCGAGGTTCGGCAAAAGCCTACGTCCCCGTGAGTTCTTTTGAACTCTCTGCACTAAATCAATAGTTTTTTACAATTACAGCAACCCTCTTCAAGAAGCTCAAGTTCTTGAAGAAACCAAGAAGAGAAGAAAGAAGATGATAAGAACTAACAATGCTCTCTATCTAATCTAGACTCCTCTCTTTACAACCAGCCTCACTACAATGAGTCCATCTTGTGTTTGTGTCTTTGCACTCTTACACAATTCTCTTTTGTATGTCACTCTTTACAATTGATCTCAAAATATGTCACAAACTTGTTCACATTCTTGTTGATAATGAAGCTAGGTGACCCTTTATATAGTGCACCAACTTCTTGTCCAATCTTGAGAGTCAATCTCCACCCTTAGATCTTGATGACCACTTAACCATGGCCCTCCATCAATCCTAAGTGGTGCTATGCATTTTAACCTTGCATCCACGCACCTAAGAGGAGGTATAAGCAAGCTGTCCATGTGTGCTTCAGTTTTGTCTAGCGCCTAGGCGCTGAACTGGGGCTGGTGCGGCGCTGGGCAGAGCACCTTTGCACCATGTTTTGGACAGTACGGCGCTGGCGGAGGGGCGGTGCAGCACTACCTTGCTTCCAGCTACATCTTTGCTGGGCAGTGCGACGCTGGTGAAGGGGCGGTGAGGCGCACACTAATGCTGCCCCTTCACACAGCAGTGCACACTACTTTGGTTGGTTGATTAGGCGTGTGCACACACACCCAAATGGATGCACACACATATGTGCACTCCTTTAACATGCTGTATTTTAAGCTTCCAACATTGGTTTTGACTTAAACCATCTTTGAACCATGTTTAGACATGTTTAAACCTTAGACAAATACCAATATTCACCCTTCACTTGGCACTCTTTAATTGGTTCACATTTCTCAAAGTAAAAGTTACTTTTTTATAACCAAAAAGATGTCTCTCTCCTTTCCCTATGTGGCTAGCCATAATGAGGAATTTTCACTCTTTTTTTTTCTTTTTGAACTCATATCTCCCTTCTAGATTCTCTTATCTTCTTTTTTACAAAATGCTTCCTTTTTTCCACACAAAATAAGACTTTTTTCACCTAAAAAGCAACAACAATGCAGTTATAAAGTAGCTGATTTTTCTCCCTCTTTGGACAACCATGTGTACAAAAAAGAAGAAGTTTCTCTGCCTCACTACAAAGAGTCACTCTTGTGTTAATTTGGATACTCTCCTATCGGGTAGCTAGAGAGAGAAGCTTTCAACTATGAACAGTGCTGCCCATGGTCTCCAGTTCATCTCTCCTCCTTCTTCACCTCTTTCTGTGCCATTCTTTCAGCCTTGTTCAGCATGGGGAAGAGGAAACCTCCTAGGAATCCTCCTCTCATAATACAGGAACAAAATGATCTGGAATATGTCCAGAATCATTTCAAGAACAAAGCTGCTACAGTAGCTTTGTCGTGAAAAGAAGTTGCAGGCAATGCTAGCTTGGATGGAGCCAAGGGACCATCCAAAGGATCAACATTCTCTTCCTGCTCCTTGGGAGAGAATGATTCCCAACCCTTAGGGTCTCAAATAGAAGATTCTAGCTCGGGTAAGAATGGAAGCTCTGCTAGAGCTTCAAAGGTGAACAGTACCAAAGTTTAAATGCAAAGCAATGCAGCTAGCCAAACATTGCAAGAAGAGTCCCTAGACATTGAAGATGAGAACCTAAGCTCCTATGGTGAGAGTGTAGAAGGCTCTGGTCAAATGGAGTCATGTTCTTCCAGTGAAGAAGATGATGCAAGCTGTGAAGCTACTGTTCATGGAACTGTTCATGGTAGAAAACCTGCTGCAAGGCAAGGTAGGGAAGAGGAATGCAGTGAGTCTAGACCTCACTCACCCTTGAAGAATATGAGCCTTCAAGCTGACTCAAGGGACAATGCAGCCTCCCCTGATCCGGGTCCTGTAAGAGCCCAACATATCTTTAAGTCTAAGGGCAAGAGGCCTACAAATGTTGAGGAGGCCAAGAAAGCTCATTGGGTCAGCCTCTTTGCAGAGAATATGATTCAAAGTAAGGGTCTCCAGCTCTCCTCCATAGCCAGTGAGGGAGGAATAGTCAGAGTCACTCAGGAAGACATGTTTAAAGTGTTTGGTGATAAACTTTTCTGCTTGGTGGGATATTTTGCAGGGAGGTTTCCAGGGAGGGCTGCCCTCAAACTGCTCACTGACTCTTAGAAGGTAAGAGTCTCCACTCAGTTCCATGAAAATGGTTGGATAGTATTTAAATTTGATAATGAATATGCTAGTTTAAAAGTGCTACAAGAAGGCCCATACCATGTGTATGGTAGGCCTTTACTCTTGAAGTCAATGCCTAATATGTTCAAGTTTGGCAATGAGGAAATCACCACCATTCCTGTTTGGATTCAACTAAAGGGCTTGCCCCTTGAGCTATGGTCAGCTAGCTGCCTTAGTAAGATTGGTACCTTAATTGGGAAGCCCCTATATGCTGACCAATTCACAAGGACTAAAGAGAGAATATCATATGCTAGATTGCTGGTTGAAATGGATGTAGCTAAGGATATACAATTCTTAGTTCCATTGACCCTCCTCAATGGAGATTCATTTGAACGAAAGATCTGCTATGAAAACCTCCCCAGATATTGTTCAAAGTGTAAGGTTATAGGGCATGACCTCCACTCTTGCAGCCAGAATGCCAACCTTGAAAGGGGTAAAAAGCCAAATGAGAAAAGGAAAAAGCCTGCTAGAAAGGAAGGATCCAAGGCTAAGGGTGATAAAACCAAAGAGGCTAGTGACCAGGCTGTGGAGCCTAGTAGAGAAAGGGCAAGATTAGATGAGCTTAAAAAGGATGATCCCAACCATGAGCCTAGAGAAGCTGGCCAAGAAGAGAATGGGGTTAACTTAGAAGATCAAAGCCCCAATGTCTCAAGAGGGGAGGGGGTCCAGGATGCTAACCCCCCAATCCCTGTGGTGGCTGGTCCCAATTCTCCCAACCTTACTGTTCCTAAGGAAAAATCTGGGCTGGTCCAAGGCATTAGTGAAAGAGACAGGGGGCCAGGGGTTCAAGGGGGTGATGGTTTTCAAGCAGTCAAGAGAAGGAAAGGTAGAATAGACCAAAAAGAAGCACATCCATCTAGGAAAGGAGGGTATGCCTCCCTACCTCACAAATGATAGTTGCTTGCTGGAACATCAGGGGCTTTCACAAGCCCCTGAAGCATAATGGGGTGCTAAACTTCACGAAGATGCACAAGATAGATGTAATGGGGATTTTGGAAAGTAAGCTTGATGAAACAAAGCTGCTAAAGATCATGGGGAACAAACTCAATGGGTGGAGCTAGGAAAACAACTTCTCCACTCACTCTTCAGGCAGAATTATGCTCCTTTGGAACCCCTCCAAGTTATCCATTGTAATGTGACTTGTTTAATCTCCTCATGTAATTTTGTGACTAGTTTTGTGTATGGGTTCAACTCCATTGTATCAAGGAGGCCCTTATAGGACAACTTATGTAATTTTGGATATGACTTGTCTTCCCTTTGGCTTGTCTTGGGTGATTTTAATAATGTGTTTGCTATTGATGAGAAAACTAATGGGCTGCCTGTAACAGATTCTGAAATTAGAGACCCCTCATTTTGTTGTAGGGAAACTGGCTTGTCTGATGTAAATGCAAGTGGTTGCTTCTTCACTTGGTCCAACAACAAAGTGTGGTGCAAGTTGGATAAGCAATGGTAAACAATGTGTGGTTCCAAAAAGGGATGAAAGCTCAAGCTTCATTTCTGCCTGCTGGGTGCCTCTCTGACCACTCTCCCTGTATAGTCAGCTTGATGGATGAGGTTGGGGGGGTAGGAGATCTTTTAAGTTTTTCAACATGTGGGCTGATCATGAGAAATTCATGGACCTCATTAGCACTCATTGGGGCTGCTCTGTGAGGGGCACCAAACAGTTCATCTTATGTAAGCTTTTGAAAGGCCTCAAACCCCATCTTAAATACCTCAATAAGAAGCACTTCAGTCATATCTCTAAGAGAGCCTTGGAAGCTGCTACCAGGCTGTCTGGCATGCAGCAAGATCTATATGACAACCCAAATGATACTGACTTACAAGTGAGCGTGGCAAATGCTAAGTTGAAAGCTTTCCAGCTTGCAGAGGCTGAGAGAAGCTTCCTGTCCCAGCAAGCTAAATGCAAATACCTACTCAATAGTGATAGGGGGACCAAGTTTTTTTATGCCTTGGTAAAGAGGAAATCTACAAAGAATCATATTGCTACTATAAGAAATGCAAATGGTTGCCAAACTAATTCTGAAGCTGAAGTGGTTCAGGAATTTTCCAACTTCTACAAGGAGCTTCTAGGTTCCTCTAGAAGATGTAACCCCATTAAGATGGATGTTATTAGAGAGGGGCCTGTCCTTCAAGAGAGCCAAGCTGAAGAGTTGGTCAAGAATGTAACTGAGGAAGAGATTAAGGCTGCTTTATGGAGTATAGGGGAGGATAAGTCCCCTGGTCTCATCTAAATTCTTCAAGAAAGCTTGGGAGGTTGTCCACTCTGAGATTATTGAGGCTGTTCAAGAGTTCTTTCTGAGTGGGAAACTTCTAAAGCAGATTAATCACTCCTCCCTAGTCCTAATTCCCAAAGGCAAGCAAGCCTCTACAGTTGAGGAATTCAGGCCAATTGCCTGTTGTAATGTGATCTACAAGGTTATCTCCAAGATTCTTGCTTCAAGATTAGCTCCCTGCTTGAATCTCATTGTCAACCCTGCATAGGCTGCATTCATAAAGTCTAGAAGTATGGCTAAAAACATATACCTGGTTCAGGAGCTTCTTAGGAAGTATTGTAGGAAGAGGATCCCTCTTAGGTGCATGATCAAGATAGACCTCAGGAAAGCTTATGATACTGTGGAATGGGAGTTTCTCAACAGGCTGCTTGAGGGGCTGGAGTTCCCTGTAAAGTTCATAGGCTGGATTATGGAATGTGTTTCTTCCATAACATATTTCTTATCAATTAATGGTAGCCTGCATGGTTTCTTCAAAGGCAGAAGGGGTCTGAGACAAGGTGATCCAATATCTCCCTACTTATTTGTTTTGAGTATTGAATACCTATTAAGGCTTCTCAAGAGGTTGAAAGAGGAAGATGGGTTCAGATTCCACCCCAAGTGTGACAAACTCAAGATCACCCACCCGGCCTTTGCTGATGATCTGATTTTATTTGCTAGAGGGGAGGCAAAATCAGTGGGGATGCTAATGGAGTGTGTCAGCACCTTCAGTGAGTGTACAGAGTTAAAGGCTAGCCTTGCAAAATCTAACATCTTTCATGCTGGAGTTAAGCCTGATGAGCTAATGGAAATTAGAAGATGCACTGGTATGGAGGATGGATGCCTCCCCTTCAAGTACCTTGGGGTCCCTCTTGCCTCTGCGAGGCTAAATGCTACCCACTATGCCCTTTTCATTTAGAAAATTTCAGGCTACATTAGTGCATGGGCTGGCTCCTCTCTATCTTATGCTGGGAGAACTAAACTCATCAAGTCAGTGCTCCAAGGAATGGAGTGCTTCTGGCTAGCAATCTTTCCTATTCCAGGTAACGTACTTGAGAAGATTGTCAGACTTTGTAGAACCTTTCTGTGGAATGGTAAAAATGGGGGCATGAGGAAAGCTCTGGTTGCTTGGGTTGACATTTGCAAACCTAAGCTTGAAGGGGGTTTTGGTCTGGTGGAGCTCAAATCCTGGAACAAAGCTCTCCTTACAAGAGTCTTGTGGAACATTCATATGAAAAAAGACTCCCTATGGATCTAATGGGTCCAGCATTACTATCTTGTGCACAAATCCATATGGGAGGTTAAGGCATGCAAGGGGGACTCCCTTCTTTGGAAGAGGATTCTGGATATCAGAGATGAGATGGCTGGACAGCCACCTTGTGCCCTGCAAGCTGCCAATAAGCTGATGGAGTGGAAGCAGAATGATGAGTTGAGCATTAAGAAAGTGTATAATACAATGAGACAGAGAGGCAATGAGGTCAGATGGGCTTCCATGGTCTGGAATGGGCTCTGCCCTCCCAAACAATCACTCATTCTTTGGCTGGCAATAAAGAACAGGCTCCTCACCAAAGACAAGCTTTATCTTGAAGGTAATGACAAGCTGTGCCCTCTATGCTCTAACCAGGAAGAGAACAAGGAGCACCTCTTTTTCTCTTGTAGAGTCAGCAAGGAAACCTGGGTATCCATCATCAAATGGCTGGGCAACAGGAGGCAAATGATAACAATTGAGAGTGCCATTAGATGGACACTCAAAGTGAAAGGTACTGGCCCCCCTGCTGTGGCTAGGAAGTCAGCCCTTGCTAGCACAGTCTACAACATTTGGCTTGCCAGAAATGCCAATATTTTTGACAAGGCCCCTGTCACACCTGCCAACATAGTAAAGAAGATCCAGACTGGCATCTACAGAATTGTCTATGCTGCTTGCCCTGAGCACAGGCTACTGCTTTAGATTCGGCCCAAAAGGTTCCTTGCCCCTTATGTGTGGTGTTTGGTTCTCCTTCTTGCTTTGTTTCCCTTGTATTTCCCAGGGTATACCCTGGTTTGTTTTGTTCAGTTTGGCTCCCCCCTTACTGTTTTGCTTTATTGGGTATTTCCTGGGTATGCCCTGCTCCCATGTAAACTTTTGGTTGGTTGTTTTTGTGAGGGCTGCATGTTAAAGTCAGCTAGATACTTTGTTGATACCATGTTTGGGATCTCTTGTTTAGTTCTTTAGGCTTTGTATTAGCCTCTTGTTTTGTTGTATATGCCTCACTTGTATATCTCCTGGGTATGCCCAGTGCTTTTTGTACATTTTTGATCATTCAATACATGTTTATTTACAGATCAAAAAAAAGAAGAAGTTTCTCTTCTTCTCCTTTTGCTTAGTTAATTAGATATTACCTTATTAATCTTCCACCCTTTCCTAAATGTTAAATAACACATTTTTCTACCCAAAAAATCACATTTTATATCCCAAAAATAGCCCTTACAAAACAACATTGTTTTAGAATGTGAAGTATTTTTCTCCTTTCTTTTTCTTTGTAATTGCACTTTTTTTTTCTTTTTTTTTTACTTAAGCTTCTCCACTTTATTGTATATCAAAAACAAAAAAAAATTTTATCTTTTCCACCCTCTTTGGTTGTCCAAAGCAAGAAGAATTTCTCTTTACCTTTTTTGCTTTTGTTTTTGCTCTATTGAAAACACTCCAAAATGTCATTTCTTGTTCACCTTTTTGCAAACCTTATTCTTCACATTTTTTTTTTCACCTCAAAGATACCACTCCCTCTTCCCCATATACAACAACATAAAAGTATTTTCTCTCTCATTTTTCACATGGTTTATCACACCTCACTTCTCTAGCCCCACCTTCACACCCCAAAAGTGAAACACCTTTTTTCATCTCAAAAGTTGAAACTACTTTTCCCCTTCCCTATATAACTAGCCATGCACCTTCTTTTCACCCATTATTTTGTATTTTTTAATCTCTTGGCTAGCCCTTAATCCTCCTATAAATACCCCCTCTACTAACACAAAAAAAGGACACAACACTATGGCAAAGTAATGCAAAAAAAAGAGAAAAAAGAGAAAGAAAGAAATGAGAAAATAGATAAAAAAAGAGAAGAGTAAGAAGATCAAAGAGAGGAATATAGCAAAAGAGAAGAGAGTGTTCAAGAAAAGTGAACAAAGAGAAAAGAGTGAAACACAAAGAAGAACTAGTGAGAGTTCTTCATCATTTTCGACAAACTTTTTTTTTAGTCTTCTAATCTTCATTGGAATCATTCTTCCAACTTAACTGAGTCCACAATAACACAATGATCTCCGAGGATAATCCCCACGCGTGAAAATTTTCCTTAGCCAAAGAAGGTTTGTTAAGCTTCTATTGTTTGCAAAATAAATTGTTAGCATGATTTATGAGTTTAAACCACCTTGAAAATAGACTAGAGTAATCTGACTCACTTAAAAAGTTTCATCTTAAGATACTTACTAGTTTCTTAGCATTTTATTTTTCACTAGTTATATGTCTTTCTTTAGTTAGCTACTAGTCATATGTAGTTGCTTGGTTAAATGCTTTGTTAATTTAACAGTAGTTTTAAAGTTTCCTCTAGTTTAGTACCTTAAGAATTTTTATGTTCTCCAAGTTAGATGTTTTATTTTAAGTTGTCATTAATTACCTGTCAACTTTAATTTTTTAAGAATAATTTCAGGCTCTCTTGGTCTTTGTTAATTTTGGGCCCCCTTTGGCCCATTAATAATGTTACTAGTTCTTAGTTATTTTGAATCTCATCTTTAAAATAGTTTAGTTTAAATCTGTTTAGCTTAATTCTCATTTTTTTTTTACTCCTCTAGTTTAAAGTAGCTTAGTTTAATTTGTTCAATTTAGTTTTCAAGTTTAATTCATCTAGTTTAAAATAATTTAGTCTCAATCCATCTAGTTTAACTTACATAATTAATCCACCTAGTTTAAATGCACACACTTTAATTTACTTCTCATCCATACTTTGCAAGTAGTTTTAATTTTTTTCTCATAGTCAAAGTAATTTGTTTCCTTTATATACGTCCTTTTACCGCATTACTTTGAAGTTAATATTTGTGTTGCTTTGTTTGAATAAAAATTACAAAATGTGTGCTAGGTTTAATTAACAGTGTATGATAATAATACTTGAATCAAAATTTCAATTAATTTCCTTGAAACACAAAGGGCTAGACTTCGGTCTATATAAGAGAGAGAACTTTAAATTTCACTCTTTTGCACCCAAATCTCTTAGCGTTGGAATTTCTCACATAGACTAATGACAAGGGATTTGACCACTTTCAAGGTCAAATGACGGCTCCTTACTCATCATCTTTGCTTTGTGCTTAGATGACAAACAACCCCTTGCCTAATACATTAAAAGCACATCCATCATGTGAGCCTCCTTACTACTTATAAAGGGTTTGTATTAGACTTGGTAGGTTTCACTCGTTTCCATATGCCTACTCATTTAAATTCGTACCCTCGTTATATCCACCTTTTTAAAAGAGAGTGGCCTAGGTTAATGAGCCAGAAGCATGGATCTCAAGTGGAAAAGAGTGGTATGTATAGAGTTTATTTGTGATTTGGTTTGTTTTCCTTTCATAAGCTTTTAAGTTTAGTTTAGCTATGTGACTTGTTGCAAAACCACCCTCAAGATGCCCAGGTGGTGATCTTCCAAACACCCAAGTCTAGAATGACTTGTAATGATCAGAATAGAAACAGAAATCAAGTAATCAAAGAAAGAACCCAAGCAATTTGTTATCGAGGTTTGGCAATAGCCTACGTCCTCGTGAGTTCCTCCGAACTCTCTGCACTAAATCAATGAGTTCTTACAAGTTACAACAACTCATCTCCAAGAAACCTCTTGTTCTTGAAGAACAAAAGAAGAGAAAAGAAAGTGATAAGGTCTTGAGTTACCCTGGAATTTTCCCCAAGAAAATTCCACTTACAAGTCCCTTAAATCCCCAATCTATACTACTCCCTCTCTCTAAATAACTAGCCTCTCCAATGAGTCTCTCTTGTTTTGTGTCTTTGCACTCTTACAATTGATCTCACTTTCACAAGTTATGTCTTTCACATTCTTGTTAAGATTGAAGCTAGATGACCCTTTATATAGTGCACCACTTCTTGACCCTATCTTGAAGTCAATCTCAACCCTTAGATCTTGAGGACCAATCAATCATAGCCCTTGATCAATGATCCTATGCGTATTGATCATGCACCACGCACTAGAAGAAAAGTGCTAAAAATTGCCATCAGGTGTGCCTTCGTGCTTCACCTTGGAACAGGGCAAGCTGCACCTTGGAAGGAGAGAGATTTGCTGCCTTTCTGGGTGCTGCACCTTAGGGAGGCTGAGGTACAGCGCAGCCTGGAGAGCTGTCTTCCTAAACTTGCCACAGGGTGAGGCGCGGACTGCCTGAGGTGCAGCGCACACCTAGAGCTGAAGCTGAATTTTTCCTCTTTAGTTCTTAGACAAATCCCAACAAATCTCTACCTTTGTCTAAGCAACTAAAACTGAACCCATAGTGCAGAGAACTCAGGATCCAAACTTAACTTGAGTCACCATATCAACCGAAGCCAATCCTAAGTAGTCTAAGGCAATGATTGAACTTACTTAGAGGTAGAACTTTGGTGCCTAAATCTGTAGGGTTTTCTTCCATGGCCACCTTATCTACATGAATGCATCCTTCCGTAATATTTTCCCGAATGAAATGATACCAAACATCCATATGCTTTGTCATCTCATGGAACATCGGATTCTTGCACAAATGCAATGCACTTTGGCTATCCGAATACACCACCACATGATCTTATAGTACTTTCGACTCTTCCAACAACCCTTTGCACCACATAGCCTCCTTAATGGCTTCTGTTGCCGTTATGTACTCAGCCTCGGTTGTTAAGAGTGCTACCAACGGTTGTAACTGAGCCTTCCAACTTATACAACATCCATTTAAGTTAAAGAAGTAGGAAGTAATCGATCTTCTTTTATCCTGGTCTACTCCATAGTCTGAATCAGCATAACCCTCAAGACAGATGGACTTATCCCTCTTCTTATAAACCAGCCCTACATCTGGGCTTCCCTTCACGTACCTCAGCAACCACTTCATCACAAGCCAATGCTCCTTTCTGGGATTACTCATAAACCTGCTAAGAACACTCATTACATGAGCAATGTCAGGTATAGTGCTTACCATCATGAACATGACTGATCCAACCGCACTAGAGTAGGGGACCTTTTCCATTTCCTTCTTCTCTTCATCCGATCTCGAACATTAATCATTGGAGAACTTGAAATGACCAGCAATGGGAACCTTCACTGGTTTGCTATCTTTCATAGAAAACTTAGATATCATCTTATCTATGTAAAAAGTCTAAGAAATCTTTGTTGGAAATCACCTTAACAAGATGCTCGGGTGGTGATCTTCCAAACACCCAAGTCTAGAATGACTTGTAGAAAGAAATACAGTAATCAAAGATAAGAACAAAAAATCAAAGAAAGAAAGAAGACAAGCAATTTGTTATCGAGGTTTGGCAATATGCTTACGTCCTAATGCGTTCCTATAAACTCTCTGCACTAAATCAAATGGTTCTTTACAAATACAGTAACCCACTTCAAGAAGCTCAATTTCTTAAAGAAACCAAGAAGAGAAGAAAGGAAGAAGATAAGAACTAACAATGCTCTCTATCTAATCTAGACTTCTCTCTCTTTTACAACCAGCCTCACTACAAAGAGTCCCTTTTGTGTTTATATATCTCACACAATTCTTTCTTGTATTAAAATTGATCTCAAAGTATGTCACAAACTTGTGTTGTTCTATTATAGAAAAATAAGGCTAGGGAACCCCTTTTATAGCCACCCACTTCTTGGTCATTCGTGAGATTCAATCCTCACCCTTAGATCTTGATTACCACTTAACCATGGCCCTCCATCAATTCTAAATGGTTCTATGTGTTTTAACCTTGCAGCAACACACCTAAGAGGGGGTTAAAACATGCTGTCCATGTGTGCTTTACTTTGCCTAGCGCCTAGGCGCTCAACAGGGCGCGGTGCAGTGCTGGGCAGAGTCCCTTTGCACACTCTCTAGGCGGTGCGGTGCTGGTGGGGAGCGGTGCGGTATTGTGGCTTATTAGGAGGCCTACATTTTGTGCGGTGCACCGCTGGTGAAGGAGTGGTGTGGCGCACACAGATGATGCCCTTCACCAGCAGTGCGCACACTCCTTTAGCTTGTGTGCAGAAGTGCACACACTAGTGCGTCTACCCTTACCTTGCTCCAAAGTGATGCACACACATGTATGCAGTCTTTTAACTTGCTGTATTTTAATACTCCAACCTTGGTTTAGACTTTAACCATCTTTGAACCATGTTTAAACATGTTTAAACTTTAGACAAATACCAACAATCTCTACCTTTGTCTAAGTGTTTAAACCCGAACCATTTTTGCAAAGAGCTTCAGGATCCAAACTCATCTTGAGTCATCAATTAACCAACTCCAATCCTAAGTAGTCCAAGATAATGATTGAACTTACTTAGAGGTAGAACTTTAGTACCCAAATCCATAGGATTTTCTTCCGTGGCTACCTTGTCCACATGGATGCATCCTTTCGTAACATTTTCCCGAATGAAATGATGCCGAACATTCATGTGCTTTATCCTCTCATGGAATACTGATTCTTACATGAGTGTAATGGACTTTGACTATCCGAAAACACCACAACCTGCTCCTCCAATACCTTCAACTCTTCGAGCAACCCTTTGCACCCCATAGCCTCCTTTATGGCTTCCGTAGCCGCTATGCATTCTACCCCGGTTGTTATGAGTGCTACTATGGGCTGCCACTGAGCCTTCAAATACCTTAGCAACCACTTCATCCCAAACCAATGCTTCTTTTCAGGACTACACACAAATCTGCTGAGAACACCCATTGCCCAAGAAACCCTTAACCAGTTTCTCTCCTTTTCTTGGATTCTACACATCCCAAGGATCTTTTGTGTAAGGCCGAGATCCTTCCTCTCGAACTCCTCACTGAGTTGAGATGTAAACCTTTCCATCCTCTCCATGCTGCTTCCAACCAACAATATGTCATCAACATAGATGAGGATGATCACCACTTCCTTAACCTTCTGCCCCTTATAGTACAAGCACGAATCATAGTAGCTCCTCATGAAGCCCAAGTTGATTACAAAGGAATCAAACCTCTTATTCCATTGCCGAGGTGATTGCTTCAGGCCGTAGAGAGATTTCTTCAATTTGCACACTAACTCTCCCTTCTTTCCTTCCTCATAGCCTTCGGGTTGCCTCATGAAAATGGTATCATCGAGCTCTTCATGTAAGAACGCTATCTTCACATCCATTTGCTTGATTTCTCAATTAAATTGGACCACCAATGCCAATACTATCCGTATCGTCTTGTACTTCACAACCAGTGAGAAGATTTCAGTGAAATCTATGCCTTCTTTTTGTGTGAACCCCTTCACCACCAGCCTAGCTTTATATCGAACTTCATCCCCTGGAATATTTCCTTCTTTGATCTTGTAGAGCCATCTACAATCCACAACTCTTCATTTTTCTGGTTTGGGCACCAACTCCCAAGAGTTGTTCTTCATCAAAGAATCCATTTCTTCCTCCATAGCCAGCTGCCACTTTGATAAATCCTTACACTCCATGACAGCCGTGTAAGTTTTTGGTTCAACCTCTCTTTCTATCCAAGGAGCTGCTACATTAGCATCCACAAACCCATATCTCAAAGGTGGTCTAACCACCCTCTTTCCCTAGTCTCTACCTGGTCCTAACCCTCTTGCCTCCTCTGCTCTACTTGAACCGAGTTCTCCTTGATGTGATGCTTCACAACTTCCGGACTAATTTACTCACTAGCCCCTGCAGGGTTAGTTTTCTCCAAGTAGGGAAATAATAATTCATTAAAAATAACATCCCTACTTTTAATCAGTTGAATGCTCTTCTTTTCTAGGACCACAACCTATATCCCTTAACCTCATCACCATATCCTAGAAATACACATTTTCTAAATCTTGGGCTAAGTTTATCCTTCTTTTGATGTGCATATGTAGCACATCCAAAAGTCCTAAGGTTGTTTAATTCAGGGGGTTTTCCACTCCGCATCTCCATAGGAGTCTTGAGCTCTAAAGCTCTAGAGGGTGATCTATTTACCAAGTATGCAGCTGTAGCCACAGCTTCTCCCCAAAAATATTTTGGTAAATCAGATCCTATTAACATGCACCTAACCACTTCCATAAGGGTTCTATTCATCCTCTCAGCAACTCTATTTTGCTGAGGTGTTTTTATAACCATTCTATGCCTTAGAATGCCATTTAATTCACAGAATTTATCAAAATCCTTGTTGCAAAATTCTAAGCCATTATCGGTTCGTAAAGCCTTAACTACCCTACCCGTTTGAGTTTCCAGCAATTTCTTCCACACAACAAATTTATTCAAGGCCTTCGATTTATTTCTAAGCAAATAAACCCACACTCTTCTTGAATAATCATTAATTAAAGACAGAAAGTAAAAGTTACCTCCCTGTGTTGGTGTTCTTGTTGGTCCCCAAAGTTCCGAATGAATGTAGTCAAAAATCCCCTTAGACTTGTGCACTCCAGTGTTGAAGCTGACCCGGTGTTGCTTCCCAATAATGCAACTCTCACAGAAATCCAGTTTCACTACTTTGTCTCCACCAAGTAGACCATCCTAGCTGAGAACTTGCAGGCCCTTTTCGCTCATGTGTCCCAAGCGAGTATGCCAAAGGGCTGCCTTGTCCAACTCAGCCATCAAGCTTACTGCTTGATCATTGATTTCTGTCTCTCCGATCATCTCATAGAGTCCATCGTTTCTTGCTTCCTTGATCACTACCAAAGATCCCTTGGCCACCTTGTTCTTTCCTCCCTCTACTTTGCATGTGTACCTCATGGAATCCAGCTGCCTCAATGAGATCAAATTCCTCCTCAAATCTGGAAGATACCTCACATTCTCCAGCAGCCTTGTCATTCCATCAAACATCCTCACCTAGATGTCTCCCATGCCCCTCACTTGGTAAGAAATATCATTCCCCAAGAAAACCCTTTCATCATTGGTTTCCTTGAAATTCTTGAACCAACTTCGGTGAGGGCACATGTGATGAGTGCACCCGGAATCTAAGACCATTTCCTGCTGCCTTCTTGCCCCTTGCTCACACCTGAGCACACAACAAGAACATCGTCATCTTGCTATTTTGTTTTGGCAATCGAAGCCTCTCCATTATTGGTATGGCTTCCTCTTCTATCCCTTATCATCTTCTTGCAATCTTTCTTGACATGACCCTCTTTATGGCAGTAGTAGTAACTCTTCCCTTCAAATCTCAGTTTAGAATGCATTCTCCCATGGCTTTCTCCTCTACCTCTATCCCGGTAGTAGCCATGCATGCTGCTATGCACTCTCCCATGGCTCTCTCTTCTACCTCTGTCCCGGTAGTAGCCATGCATGCTACTATACACTCTCCCATGGCTTTTTCCTCTACCTCTGTCCCGGTAGTAGCCATGGTTGCTGCCATACTGATTTGTTGGCCTTCTTTTAAAGAACAAACCTTTACCACTTGATGCACTCCTTTTCTTGGCATCAAGATTATCTTGCAACTCTTTCTTAGGATTAAATTTAAAAGTAAAGATTCATTTACGAAGATACCTCTTATATGGGAGAGTCTTGGCAAGAAACAACTCATCTAATTTCTTCCATATTGTAGCTGGATCTTCCGAGTCTCTGCACTCCCTTGTGACATTATCCGACAAGTGCAAGAAGATGGTGTTGTATGCCATCTTCTTTATCTCATTCTGCTGGTCCTCCGTGACAGTTGCTGGAAAAGCATCATCTTCTCCAATAACCAAGTCCACTTTTTGTTGCATTAGAACCGCCTTGATCTTCCGCTTCCAAATGGCAAAGTCTCCCTTTCCATCAAACTTCTCAACATAGAAATTTGAAGCCATCTTTTCTGGACAAGATCCCTGATTTATGCACTACCCACAAATGCTTTCTTCAACCTCAAGAACACATGTCGAAGATGGATCTTAACACTGTTCTTGAATCTATCTCAAGAACACGATCAGATCTTGATCTTTACACCGTTCTTGAATCACCCAAGAAGTTGATCTTTGATTCCTGGAGTCTTGGCTCCGTCACCTTCCTGTTCTTGCTCTGATACCCAGCTATGTAGCTCTACTACCACTGTTGGAAATCACCTTGACAAGATGCCAAGGTGGTGATCTTCTAAACACTCAAGTCTAGAATGACTTGTAGAAAGAAATACAGTAATCAAAGACAAGAACATAAAATCAAAGAAAGAAAGAAGACAAACAATTTGTTATCGAGGTTCGGCAGTGTGCCTACGTCCCCGTTAGTTCCTTCAAACTCTCTGCACTAAATCAAATGGTTTTTTACAAATACAACAATCCTCTTTAAGAAGCTCAAGTTCTTGAAGAAACCAATAAGAGATAAAAGGAAGAAGATAAGAACTGACAATGCTCACTATCTAATCTAGACTTCTCTCTCTTTTACAACCAGCCTCACTACAAAAAGTCTCTCTTGTGTTTATGTCTCTCACATAATTCTCTCTTGTATTAAAATTGATCTCAAAGTATGTCACAAACTTGTGTTGTTCTATTATAGAAAAATAAGGCCAGGGAACCCCTATTATAGCCAACCACTTCTTGGTCATTCTTGAGATTCAATCCTCACCCTTAGATCTTGATTACCACTTAACCATAGCCCTTAATCAATTCTAAGTGGTGCTATGCATTTTAACCTTGCATCCATGCACCTAAGAGGGGTTAAAACATGCTGTCCATGTGTGCATTACTTTGCCTAGCGCCTAGGCGCTCAACAGGGTGCGGTGCGGTGCTGGTTAGAGTCCCTTTGCACACTCTCTAGGCGGTGCAGGTGGGGAGTGGTGCGATGCTGGGGCACTTCAGGAGGCCTATATTCTATGTAGTGCACTGCTGGTGAAGGAGTGGTGTGGCACACACTGATGCTGCCCTTCACCAGCAGTGCGCACACTTCTTCAGCTTGTGTGCAGAAGTGCACACACTAGTGTGCCTACCCTTACCTTGCTCCAAAGTGATGCACACACATGTGTGCAGTCTTTTAACTTGCTGTATTTTAATACTCAAACCTTGGTTTAGAATTTAACCATATTTAAACCATGTTTAGACATGTTTAAATGTTAAAAAAATACTAAGAATCTTCAATCTGTTTCTCTCCCTTTCCCAGATTATACACATCCCAAGGATCTTCTGTGCATGGCCAAGATCCTTCATCTCAAACTCCTCACTGAGTTGAGACTTAAATTTTCCTATCCTCTCCATACTACTCCCAACTAGTAGCATATCATCAATATAGATGAGGATAATCACCATTTTCTCCACCATGTGCCCCTTGTAGTACAAGCACGAATCATAGTAGCTCCTCATGAAACACAAACTAGTTACAAAGGAATCGAACCTCTTATTCCAGTGCCAAGGTGATTGCTTCTGGCTATAGAGAGATTTCTTCAATTAGCACACCAAATCTCCTTGCTTTCCTTCCTCATAGCCTTCAGGTTGACTCATGTAAATGGTCTCATCAAGCTCTCTATGTAAGAACGTTGTCTTCACATCCATTTGCTCGATTTCCCAATTAAATTGGACCACCATTGCTAACATTATCCTTATTGTCTTGTATTTTACAACCAGTGAGAATATTTTGGTGAAATCTATGCCTTCTCTTTGTGTGAACCCCTTCGCCACCAGCCTAGCTTTATTCCAAACTTCATCCCCTAGAGTGTTCCCTTCTTTAATCTTGTAGATCCACCAACAATCCACAACTCTATATTTTTCTGGTGTGGGCACCAACTCCCAAGAGTTGTTCTTCCTCAAAGAAGCCATTTCTTCCTCCATAGCTAGCTGCCATTTTGGCAATTCCTTACATTCCATGGCATCCATGTAAGTTTCTGATTCAACCCCTACTTTTGTCCAAGGAGCTACTACATTAGCACCATTAAAACCATATCTCAAAGGTGGTCTGACCACCCTCATTTCCTGGTCCTTTGTGAGTTGATAGTTATTCTGACTTGCTGCATTATCCCCTTCTAGTTCATTCTCCTCTTAAAGGTCCTGAGCTTAGCCTTCATCAATGGGCTCTACCTGGTCTAAACCCTCTTGCCATCCTTGCTATACCTGAACTGAATTTTCCTTGATGCTATGCTCCACAAATTTCGGACTGGTTTGCTCACTATCCCCTGCAGGGTTAGTTTTCTCCAAACAGGAAATAACAATTCATTAAAAATGACATCCCTACTTATTATGAGTTTCATTCCTTTTGGTTCTAAAGACCACAACATATACCCTTTAACCCCATCACCATACCCTAGAAACACACATTTTCTTGACCTTGGGCTAAGTTTATCATCCTTTTGATGTGCAAATGCAGCACACCCAAAAGTCCTTAGGTTGCTTAACTCAGGAGGTTTCCCACTCCACATCTCTATGGGAGTCTTAAGGTCTAAAGCCCTAGAGGGTGATCTATTAACCAAATATGCAGCAATAGACACAACTTCCCCAGAAAAACATTTTGGTAAACTGGACCCAATTAACATGCACCTAACCTTTTCCATAAGGGTCCTATTCATCCTCTCAGCAACTCCATTTTGCTGAGGGGTTTTTATAACTGTTCTATGTCTTAAAATCCCATTTAATTCACAGAATTTATCAAAATCCTTATTAATAAATTCTAAGCCATTATCGGTTCGTAAAACCTTAACTACCCTACCCGTTTGAGTCTCCAGCAACTTTTTCCACACCACAAATTTATTCAAAGCATTTGATTTATTTCTAAGAAAATAAACCTAAATCTTTTCTTAATTAATCATCAATTAAAGAGAGAAAGTAATGATCACCTCCCTGTGTTGGTGTTCTTGCTGGTCCCCAAAGGTTCGCATGAATGTAGTAAAGAATGCCCTTAGACTTGTGCACTCCGGTGTTGAAGCTGACCCGGTGTTGCTTCCCAAGAATGCAAAACACAAAAAAATCAAGTTTCCCTATCTTGTCACCACTAAGTAGACCATCCTTGTTGAGAACCACTCATATATCCCAAGCGAGTGTGCCAAAGGGCTGCCTTATCTATCTCAGCCATCAAGCTTGCTGCTAAATCCTTGATTTCTGTCTCTCCGATCATCTCATAGAGACCATCCTTTATTGTTGATTTGATCACTATCAAAGATCCCTTGGTTACCTTGATCTTTTCTCCCTCTGCTTTGTATGTGTACCCCATGGAATCCAGCTGCCCCAATGAGATGAAATTTCTTCTCAAATCTGGAAGATACCTCACATTCTGCAGCAGCCTTGTGACTCCATCAAGCATCCTCAATTGGATGTCTCCTATCCCCCTTACTTGGCAAGAATTATCATTCCCCAAGAAAACTACCCTCAAGATGGCCAGGAGGTGATTTTCTAAACACCAAGTCTAGAGTGACTTGTATAGAGAAAATAGACAGCAACCAATCAAAGCAAGAAAGAAAAGAACACAAGAAATTTGTTGACGAGGTTCGGCAATATGCCTACATCCCCGTGAGCTTCTCCGAGTTCTCTACACTATCTTATCAATTGAGTTCTTTACAATCAGCAACACCCTTCCAAGAACTCACAGGTTCTTGAAGAATGAAAGAAGAAGAAGTACAAGAAAGTGATGAGAACTAACCCTAGAAATTTCCCAAGAAAATTCCCCTTACAAGCCCTTGAATCCCCTTTCTATTCTACTATCTCTTTCTAAACAATCAACCTTTACAATGAGTCTCTCATGTCTTGTGTCTTTGCACTCTTACAATTGATCTCACTTTCAATCACAAGTTTTTCACAACTTATGTCTCACATATGTATTACATTATGTCTTAGATTGAAGCTAGGTGACCCTTTATATAGTGCATTAACTTCTTGACCAATCTTGAGGGTCATTATCCACCCTTAGATCTTGAGGACCAATCAACCTTAGCCCTCCATCAATCCTAAGTGATGCTGTGCATTTTGAACATGCCTCACGCACCTAAAAAAATGCTGAATCAAATGGACCATGTGTGCCTTCAAGCTGCGACCCATAACAGGGTAAGCCGCGACTCAAGGCAGGGCTGAACTTCCACCACTTGCATCTATTATGGGTGCACACCTCCTCCAGGACTCCACTTTTGCTGGGTGCCGCACCTTGGAAGACCTAGGCAGCGGTGCACGCTGGTGTGCACTTGATGCTGATTTTTCCTTCTCCCATCTATCATTTAATCCTTTGACAAACTCTAACAATATCTACCTTTGCTTAAGCGATTAAACCCGAACCCATTGTGCAGAGAACTCAAGATCCAAACTCATCTTGAGTCATCATATCAACTGACTCCAATCCTAAGTAGTCCAAAGCAATGATTGAACTTACTTAGAGGTAGAACCTTCATGCCTAAATCTGTAGGATTTTTCTCCGTGGCTACCTTGTCCACATGAATGCATCCTTCTGTAACATTTTACCAAATGAAATGATACCGAACATTTATGTACTTTATCCTCTCATGGAACACCGAATTCTTACACAAGTGCAAAGCACTTTGACTATCCAAATACACCACCACCTGCTCTTTCAGGACCTTTAACTCTTCCAACAACCCTTTGCACCACATAGCCTCCTTAATGGCTTCTGTTGCCGCTATGTACTCAGCCTCGGTTGTTGAGAATGCTACCACCGACTGCAATTAAGCCTTCCAACTTATACAGCATCTGTTTAAGTTGAAGAAGTAAGAGGCAAATGATCTTCTTTTATCTCGGTCTGCTCCATAGTCCGAATCTGCATAACCCTCAAAACAGATGGACTTACCCCTCTTCTCATAAATCAGCCTTACTTCTGGGCTTCCCTTCAAGTACCTCAGCAACCACTTCATCCCAAGCCAATTCTCTTTTCCAGGATTACTCATAAACCTACAGAGGACACTTATTGCATAAGCAATATCAGATCTAGTACTTACCATGGTGAACATAACTGAACCAACCGCACTAGAGTAAGGAACTTTTTCCATTTCCTTCTTCTCCTTATCCGATCTTGGACATTGATCGCTGGAGAACTTGGAATGACCAGCAAAGGGAACCTGCACTGGTTTGCTATCCTCCATAAAGAACTTAGATATCATTTTCTCTATGTAGGAAGCTTGAGAGATCTTTAATCTATTTCTCTCCCTTTCTCAGATGATGCACATCCCAATGATATTTTGAGCATGGCCAATATCCTTCATCTCAACTTCCTCACTAAGTTGAGCCTTCTATTTTCTTATCCTCTCCATGCTGCTCCCAACCAACAACATATCATCAACATAGAATAGGATGATCACCACTTCCTCCACCTTGTGCCCCTTGTAATACAAGCATAAATCATAGTAGCACCTCATGAAACCCAAGCTGGTTACAAAGGAATCAAACCTCTTATTCCATTATCGAGGTGATTGCTTCAGGCCAAAAAGAGATTTCTTCAATTGGCACACCAACTCTCCCTACCTTCTTTCGTCGTAGCCTTCGGGTTGCCTCATGTAGATGGTCTTATCAATCTCTCCATGTAAGAACGCTGTCTTCACATCTATTTTCTTGATTTCCCAATTGAATTGGACCACCAATGCTAACACTATCCTTATTGTCTTGTATTTCACAACCGGTGAGAAGATTTTGGTGAAATCTATGCCTTCTCTTTGTGTGAACCCCTTCGCCACTAGCCTAGCTTTATACCAAACTTTATCCGAGTGTTCCCTTCTTTGATCTTATAGATCCATCTACAATCCACAACTCTCTATTTTTCTGGTTTGGGCACCAATTCCTAAGAGTTGTTCTTCCTCAAAGAATCCATTTCTTCCTCCATAGCTAGCTGCCACTTTGATGACTCCTTACATTCCATAGCAACCATGTAAGTTTCTGGTTCAATCTCTCCTTCTGTCCAAGGAGCTACTACATGAGCATCCGCAAACCCATATCTCAAAGGTGATCTAACCACCCTCATTTCTCGATCCCTTGTGAGCTGGTAGTTGATGAGTCTTAAATATTGCATATTTTAGACCCTTAACTTACATTTGTTATGCTCTTAGTTAGTAGTATTTTACTTTATTTTATGTTTTTCTTGTGTTTTGTGTGTTTTTACAGCTTTGTGGAGAAAATGAAGCATTTCAGGAGATTTGAAGCTTCTGGAGACATTGCGATCGATCGCACGAGATATGCGATCGAGCGCACCTGCGCTCGAGCGCACCTGCCTATGATCGAGGACAAAGTCATCAATCCCACATCGAAATATTTGCAGTGCATCACACCAGCACGATCGAGCGCACCAGACACGCGATCGAGCGCATCTGCGATCGATCGCAACATACTGCGATCGAGCGCACTCGGGCCAGTATCCCACATCGTTTTTGCAAGCCACATTAGTCTGGGTCTTCCCCTATATAAGCACCATTTGGCTTCATAATCCAATGTACAATTCCTAAGCCACTTTGGTGTTTACCGGTGGACGTCCGTCAGCATTCTGGTGGATCCCGAAGGCATTGCTACCACGAGGGGAAGCGCCGCCCGGCAGCGAGTGGAATTTCTCCCATGTAAAGTTGTTTATTTATTTCTTTATATTCAATTGTTTTAGTTTAAATGTTTAGCACTTGTTATTATAGTTTTATAGTTATGAGTGGCTAGACTCTTCAGCTAAGGTTGAAGATAAAGCCCCGCCGTTGTTTGGCGTAGTAGTTCAGATTTGCTTGTACAAATCTGACAATTTTAAGTATAAATGTTCTGTCAATTATTTGAGTTAATCTTATAATTGATTGAGTTTAAATTTTCTGTTGGATTTTCTTTGTGTTTCATCTGATGGATACATTGAATGCTTTTCGATTAAATTGGATTCCCTTTGTGATTTGTTAAGAGCGGATACATCGGGTGCTTTTGGTTTAGTTGGGATATTCCTTGTTTTTTTGTCTTATAGTTGGATTCATTGAATGTTTTGATAGGCTATATTGTTAGAATATGTATGCTTAAACTTCGGTGGGGTGGATTCAGAAAACTTAGTGCTTTTTATTAGTTTTAAAATCAACTTAGTTTAGTTTTAATTTGTTTTCTAAAATATCGTTTACAATTCGGAACTAGGTTAAGATAAAGTTAGTTTAGATTAAAAATATATTTTCACAACACAATTCCCTGTGGATTCGACCTCGCACTTGCACACACTATATTGCAAACGACTCGTGCGCTTGCGAGTAATTTAAAACTCACAACAAGTTTTTGGCACCGTTGCCGGGGATTTGTTTGGTTTGTGAAAATTTTTTGTCTGAATTGATTTTATTTTTCTACTAGTTAATTTAATTTTAAAAAAAAAAATTTGAGTTTTGTGTTTGCTTTATTCTGTTGCTTCTGCTGGTTAGTATCTCATTATTTTTCTATTAGTGTATGCTTGGTCGGAGATCCTTAAACTTAGATTTGACACATTTAGATCCCGACTTAGAAAGAACTCTTAGAAGGCAGAAAAGAGCACTAGTTGAGAGAGAGACTGTTGAGATGGGAGAAAATTTTAATCATCCTGAACATGTAGAGCAACCTAGAGCTTGGAACGTGGACTCCACTACATCCCTTAGGGATTTGTTCGCACCCGTTGCGACTAACTCATCTTCCTGCATAGTGTTGCCACCAACCAATGCCACGCACTTTGATTTGAAGCCACATGTTATCCAACTCCTACCCTCATTCCATGGCTTAGATCTTGAAAATCCTTATAGTCATGTGAAGAAGTTCAAAGACATTTGTGCTACATTCAAATTCCAGAACTTCTCTGAGGAATCAGTCCATCTTCGACTCTTCCCTTTCTCCCTTCACGATAGAGCTAGGGCGTGGTTGGACTCCAACACGTCCGGGTCTATTACATCTTGGGAAAACCTGCTTAGCAAATTTTACCATAAGTTTTTCCCAATGTCTAGAGTGAATGAGTGCCGAAAGGAGATTAGCTCTTTCACTTAGGACGAGGATGAGAAGTTCTCTGAAAGCTGGGAGCGCTTTAAAGAGTTACTGATCAGATGCCCTCCACATGGATATGAGAAGTGGAGACTCGTTCAATTCTTCTACCAAGGGTTGACTCAACCCAACCGTAGCATGATAGAGTCTATGAATGGGGGGGCATTCTTGAGTCTGACAGGAGACGAAGCATATATGGCGTTGGACAAGTTGTCCGACAACTCATAGCAGTGGGATTTTTCAAGCTGTCAAGATAAGTCTATTCGTGCTCCTAAGAGGGGAGGCATCTATGAGGTCAGGGAGGACGCTGATTTAAGGATAAAATTAGATGCCCTCACCAAGAAGATTGACGCTCTCACTGTGAGCCAATCCATCAATGCTGCCAACACATTCAATGTTGAAAGCTGTTCCATCTGTGCTATTCTCATGCATCTAGCACAAAATTGCCCATCAATGCCGGCTTGTGCCGAGTATCCTATGGAACAAGTAAACGCTTTCAATGACTTTCGAAGGCAGTCAAATGGATCGTACTCCGAGACGTACAATCCAGGGTGGCAGAACCACCCAAATTTTTCATGGAGGCAGAACCAACCAATGAATCAGGGAGGATCCTCTCATCATGCTCAAAATCAATATCCTCCCGGATTTGCCCCACAAATCCCTAATCATGGTCGTTCTGCCCATCCAGCACCTTCACCTGCTTACCACGCACCCACCCAAACACCAGCGCCAGTTTCACAGTCGCTTGAGGACACCCATAAGGAATTCATGAAAGCGACTAGCCAAAATATGAGCGATGTGAGGAGTGCAACAATGGTAAACACCCAAGCAATTGCCAAGCTGGAGAGTCAAATAGGGCAAATTGCAAGTCACTTGGGTGAGAGAGAGAAAGGAAAGTTCCCCAGTCAGCCCGTGCAAAACCCAAAAGGATAATTTATGGTTGAGAGTTCATCAACTCCTACGCACGGGGAGGAACAAGTACAGTCGATTGTCACACTGAGGTCTGGGAGACAAGTGGAAGAGAGCCCTGCTATGCAGCAAGGGCCAGGGAGTGGCAACACAGAGAAGAGAGATGCTGAGCCATCTACAGCCACACCTAGGTCATTTGTACCTAGAGCACCCTACCCCGAGAGATTACAGGTGCCCAAGAAAGGAGGGAAGTATGAGGAAATTCTGGAGGTATTCAAGCAAGTCCAAATCAATATCCCATTTTTGGATGCCATCCATCAAGTGCCATCATATGCCAAGTTTTTAAAGGACTTGGTCACTATCAAGAGGAGGACGAATGTCCCAAAGAAGGCATTTTTGACCGAGCAGGTCAGTTCAATCCTTCAGTGCAAGCTACCCATCAAGTATAAGGACCCGGGGTGTCCTACCATCTCTTGCACGATAGGAGTCAGCCATATTGAGATGGCCCTTTTGGATCTAGGGGCGAGTGTGAATCTTCTACCCTTCTCAGTCTATATGCAATTGGGGTTAGGAGAATTGAAGCCCACATCCACAACGCTTCAATTGGCTGACAGGTCAGTGAAAAGACCACGGGGGATAGTTGAGGACATTTTGATAAAAGTGGATAAGTTCTATTTCCCCGTGGATTTTATTGTGCTTGACATAGAGCCGGTTCAGAATGTAGGGATTCAAATATCGGTGATTCTAGGGCGACCATTCTTAGCCACGGCTAACGCCCTAATCAATTGTAGGACAGGGGTGATGAAGATCTCCTTCGGAAATATGACAGTGGAGTTGAACATTTTTGATATCACTAGGCAACCACTGGAATATGATGAAATGAGAGATGTATGCTTGATAGAGGAGATTCTTGAGGATACTGTGGATGAATCAAGCATTGAGGATCCCATGGAGGCATACTTTGCTCACTTTGGAGAGGACTTGGGTTTGGATAAGTTACTTGAGGAAGTAAATGCCATTTTGGAGTCTGATCCTCAAGAAAGCAAGGAGGAGAAGGTGTCACCAGAACCTAAAAAGAAGGAACTTAAGCCTTTACCGGATAATCTTAAGTATAAGTTCCTAGGTCCAGCATACTGTTTGCCTGTGATAATAGCTTCAGATTTGGGAGAGGCTCAAGAGGAGAAATTGTTAGAGGTTTTAAGAGAGCACAAGGAAGCTATCGGCTGGACCATTGAAGATATTAAGGGAATCAGCCCCTCAGTGGTGATGCACAGGATACACTTGGAGGAAGATGCTAAGCCATCGAGGGAGCCGCAAAGAAGGCTCAACCCTGCTATGCAAGAGGTTGTGAGAGCAGAGGTTATTAAGCTGTTAGATGCAGGGATCATTTATCCCATCTCTGATAGCAAGTGGGTGAGCCCCATTCATGTCGTGCCCAAGCGAGTTGGATTAACGGTAGTAAAGAATAAGGACGACAAGTTGGTGCCAACTCGTGTGCAGTCTGGGTGGAGAGTGTGTATAGACTACTATAAGCTGAACAGTGCCACAAGGAAGGATCATTTTCCACTTCCATTTATTGATCAGATGGTGGAGCGTTTGGCTGGGCACGAGTATTATTGCTTTTTGGATGGTTATTCTGGATATAACCAGGTCCCCGTGGACCCCGAAGATCAGGAGAAGACGACATTTACCTATCCTTTTGGGACCTTCGCCTACCGTCGCATGCCCTTTGGGTTATGCAATGCACCCGCCACTTTTCAGCGGTGCATGGTCAGTATATTCTCTGACATGGTAGAGCGGTTCTTGGAGATTTTCATGGACGACTTCTCCATCTTCGGTTCAACATTTGAGGAGTGCCTGCACCGTCTCTCTTTGGTTTTGGTACGGTGTAAGGAGAAGAACCTGGTGCTTAATTGGGAGAAGTGCCATTTTATGGTTAAGCAAGGAATTGTACTGGGGCATATCATATCTCATCGAGGGATAGAGGTCGACAAAGCGAAGGTGGATTTGATTTCCAGCCTTCCACCCCCACGTACGGTGAAAGAGGTTCGATCTTTTCCGGGCCATGCAGGTTTCTATAGGCGATTTATCCAGAATTTCAGCAAGATCGCCAGGCCCTTGTGCAAGTTGTTGCAAAAAGATGCCCCATTTCTATTTGATGAGGATTGTAAGAAAGCATTTGGGGATCTGAAGAAAATTCTAACGTCCACACCCATTATTCAGCCACCTAATTGGGATGTGTCTTTTGAGATTATGTGTGACGCATCAGACTATGCTGTTGGAGTTGTTTTGGGGCAGCGTATTGATAAACTTCCCCATGCTATCTATTATGCAAGTCGAACTCTAAACGACGCACAACTCAATTACTCTACCACTGAGAAGGAGTTGCTTGCAGTCGTTTTTGCATTAGACAAGTTCAGACCCTACTTGTTAGGATCTAAAGTCATTATCTACTCGGACCATGCTGCATTGAAGTATCTTTTCTCTAAAAAAGATGCTAAATCTCGTCTTATCCGATGGATCTTGCTACTTCAAGAGTTCGACATTGAGATTCGGGATAAGAAAGGTTCGGAAAATGTGGTGGCGGACCATTTGTCTAGATTGATTGTGGAATTCAGTGAGGCCGCCACTCCCATTTCTGAGACCTTTCCTGATGAGCAATTGATGCACATTGCTCATAGTCCCGCACCATGGTTTGCTTACATAGTGAACTATCTTGTCACCGGACACATACCCTTGCATTGGGGGAGGCAAGATAAATCAAAATTTTTGGCCATGGTAAAACACTTTTTCTGGGACGATCCTTACCTATTCAAGTATTGTCCTGATCAGATCATTAGACGGTGTATTCCTGAGCATGACTAATCTGATGTCATCGCCTTTTGTCATGATCATGCATGTGGAGGCCATTTTAGTGCTAAAAAGACCGCTGCAAAGATTTTGCAGTGTGGATTTTATTGGCCTACCCTGTTCCGGGACTCTCACACCTACTGTATATCTTGTGAGCGTTGCCAAAAGCTAGGGTGTCTTTCTAGGAGAAATATGATGCCCCTCAAACCTATTCTGATTGTTGAGATTTTTGATGTGTGGGGCATTGATTTCATGGGACCATTCCCTAACTCCTTTGGCTACCTATACATTCTAGTTGCTGTGGACTATCTGTCCAAGTGGGTGGAGGCTGTTGCGTGTAAGACCAATGACCACAGAGTTGTGGTCCAGTTCTGAAAAGACACTATTTTTGCTCGTTTTGGTATGCCTCGAGCAATCATAAGTGATGGAGGTAAGCACTTTTGCAACAAGATCTTTGAGCAGTTGATGAAGAAATATTGTATCACGCACAAAGTTGCCACCCCATATCACCCACAGACGAGTGGTCAAGTGGAAATTTCAAATCACGAGATCAAACATATTTTGGAAAAGACTGTGAACCCTACTAGAAAGGATTGGTCTCTGCGATTGACGGATGCACTGTGGGCATATCGGACAGCCTTCAAGACGCCAATTGGCATGTCTCCCTATCGCATTGTATACGGAAAGGCATGTCACCTTCCGGTTGAATTAGAGCATCGTGCGTATTGGGCTGTCAAGCAACTAAATTTTAATCTTTCCAAGGCTGGCTCACAACGAAAGCTCCAACTCAATGAATTGGAGGAGCTGCGGAATGATGCATATGAGTGTGCCCGATCATACAAAGCACAAATGAAGAAGACTCATGACCAAAATATTTTGAGACGAGCTTTTGAGCCGGGTCAGAGAGTTCTTCTTTATAATTCGCGCCTGCATCTTTTTCCAGGCAAGCTCAAATCCCGATGGTCAGGCCCATTCATTATTCGATCGGTTTTTCCTCATGGGGCCATCGAGATTGAGGATCCTAAGAATGGTAATACTTTCAAGGTAAATGGACAGAGGCTAAAACCATTCTTAGAGTTGAGGAGTCCGGACATTGAGACGATACTGTTGGAGGATCCTAGTTACTCAGATTGAGTGTAGTATTCTAGGGAGAGTCTGGCTGAAGACGTAAAACTTAGCGCTCATGGGAGGCACCCCACAGCTTATCTTTTCTTTTGTTTATTTATTATTTCGCATTTTTATGATAAATGTTTGTTTCCAGTATTTTTTGTTTTCCAGTTTTTATTTTTCAGGGACAAAGCGTACTTCAGTTCAAGTTTGGGGGTATGCTATGAGCCATACCAGTCCAGATAGTTCTCCATATCTCAGGTCAGCTCTTTCCATATTAGTCACACATTGGGGTCAATGTGTAATTTAAGTTTGGGGGTATAGGAGACACATCACACATTTTGTCCTAATTTGTTGTCTTTTCGTCATAGAAATAAATGCATGCTCATGTTTTCGTGAAATTTTGGTTGATCTAAACATTTTCTGTGATGTGATGTCATTGGTGAGCTTAACATTTTGAACACATGATCTGGTGATAAATTTTTAAAATTTAGTTACTTACTTTAGGCATTTGAGAATTCACATGTTTGATCTAATCTAACACGAGCACATTAGCACAAATTATGTGAGGTATGACACGTGATTTTAATGTGTATTTTTCCTTATCTTAACTGAAACTGGATGACTTGTTGGATGAATACTTGGGCATAAAGAAAAAAAAAATGAAAAAAAAAAAATAAAAATTACTACAACTTTCCGCTGAGTAACTAGACCTCTTGCCTCAGTAAGCAGTGAGTGTTTACGTCAAAAGGTGGAATTTTGCTTGGTAATATTAAGGTCGGTTTAATTTCGTAGCCTTTTTGACTCGAGTTAGTAAGTACTTAGGGGTGTCTTTACACCTAATGCCCTAAAACCACCTGGTTTGGGAGTCATTGACTTAACACTCGCTACATGGGTCAATTAGAAAGCTCAAGGGAACTAAACATAGTCGTGCCTTAATAATAAATAAAAAAAAAGAGAAAAAATATAAAAACTATGCCTTTTTGTTCATTTTTTATGGGAAATTCAGTGAATCTTGAGACATGGAGACCTTACACATTAGAGTTACTTGGAAGCTTCATTTTTACATGCTAATTCACCTTACACTGATTCAAGCTTGTGATGCCTTATCCTGCCTTTTGTAAGTAATTAGATTTTAACATTTCTATTCATTGCGAAGATGGGTTTACCTTTTTAAGCTTGCTTATGAATGAATATCATGATGATGTGTGCTCCTTAAATTTTTGGATACCATGAGTGATGACTTTATCTTTATGTTCTTTGTTTTTCATTGAGTCTTTTATTTTGTTTTGCTAAGGGACTAGCAAAATATAAGTTTGGGGGTATTTGATGAGTCTTAAATATTGCATATTTTAGACCCTTAACTTACATTTGTTATGCTTTTAGTTAGTAGTATTTTACTTTATTTTACGTTTTTCTTGTGTTTTGTGTGTTTTTACAGCTTTGTGGAGAAAATGAAGCATTTCAGGAGATTTGAAGCTTCTGGAGACATTGCGATCAATCGCACGAGATATGCGATCGAGCGCACCTGCCTATGATCGAGTGCAAGGTCATCAATCCCACATCGAAATATTTGCAGTGCATCGCACCAGCGCGATCGAGCGCACCAGACACGCGATCGAGCGCATCTGCGATCGATCGCAACATACTGCGATCGAGCGCACTCGGGCCAGTATCCCACATCATTTTTGCAAGCCACATTAGTCCGGGTCTTCCCCTATATAAGCACCATTTGGCTTCATAATCCAATGTACAATTCCTAAGCCACTTTGGTGTTTACCGGTGGACGTCCGTCAGCATTCTGGTGGATCCCGAAGGCATTGCTACCACGAGGGGAAGCGCCGCCCGGCAGCGAGTGGAATTTCTCCCATGTAAAGTTGTTTATTTATTTCTTTATATTCAATTGTTTTAGTTTAAATGTTTAGCACTTGTTATTATAGTTTTATAGTTATGAGTGGCTAGACTCTTCAACTAAGGTTGAAGATGAAGCCCCGCCGTTGTTTGGCGTAGTAGTTCAGATTTGCTTGTACAAATCTGACAATTTTAAGTATAAATGTTCTGTCAATTATTTGAGTTAATCTTATAATTGATTGAGTTTAAATTGTCTGTTGGATTTTCTTTGTGTTTCATCTGATGGACACATTGAATGCTTTTCGATTAAATTGGATTCCCTTTGTGATTTGTTAAGAGCGGATACATCGGGTGCTTTTGGTTTAGTTGGGATATTCTTTGTTTTTTTGTCTTATAGTTGGATTCATTGAATGTTTTAATAGGCTATATTTTTAGAACATGTATGCTTAAACTTCGGTGGGGTGGATTCAGAAACCTTAGTGCTTTTTATTAGTTTTAAAATCAACTTAGTTTAGTTTTAATTTGTTTTCTAAAATATCATTCACAATTCGGAACTAGGTTAAGATAAAGTTAGTTTAGATTAAAAATATATTTTCACAACACAATTCCCTGTGGATTCGACCTCGCACTTGCACACACTATATTGCAAACGACTCATGCGCTTGCGAGTAATTTAAAACTCACAACAGTAGTCATTCAGACTTGATACATCATCTCCTTCCAGTTCAGCCTCCTTTTGAGTTTCCTGAGCTTAACCTTCTTCAATGGGCTCTAACTGGTCTGAACCTTCTTGCCTTCCTTGCTATACATAAACTAAATTCTCCTTGATGCTATGTTTCACAAATTCTGAACTGGTTTGCTCACTATCCCCTGTAGGGTTAGTTTTCTCCAAGTAGGGAAATAATAATTCATTAAAAATAACATCCCTACTTATTATGAGTTTCATTCCTTTTTATTATAAGGACCACAACCTATACCCCTTAACCCCATCACTATACCCTAGAAACACACATTTTAAAGACCTTGGGTTAAGTTTATCATCCTTTTGATGTGCATATGTAGCGTACCCAAAAGTCCTAAGGTTGCTCAAATCAGGGGGTTTCCCACTCCATATTTCCCTGGGATTCTTGAGCTCTAAAGCTCTAGAGGATGATCTATTTACCAAGTATGTAGCTGTAGACACAGCTTCCATCCAAAAATATTTTGGTAATCCGGATCCTATTAACATGCACCTAACCTTTTCCATAAGGGTCCTATTCATCCTCTCAGCAACTCCATTTTGCTGAGGTGTTTTTACAACCATTCTATGGCTTAGAATGCCATTTAACTCACTGAATTTATCAAAATCCTTATTACAAAATTCTAAGCCATTATTGATTCGTAAAGCCTTAACTACCTTACCCGATTGAGTTTCTAACAACTTTTTCCACACCACAAATTTATTCAAAGCATCTGATTTATTTTTAAGCAAATAAACCCAAGCCTTTCTTGAATAATCATCAATTAAAGACAAAAAGTAAAAGTTACCTCCCTGTGTTAGTGTTCTTCCTAGTCCCCAAAGGTCCGAATGAATGTAGTCAAGAATTCCCTTAAACTTGTGCACTCCAGTGTTGAAGCTGACCCGGTGTTGCTTCCCAAGAACTTAACACTCTAAGAAATTTATTCTCTAGTTTGTCATCACCAAGTAGACCATAGTTGAGGACTTGCAGGCCCTTTTCGCTCATATATCCCAAGCGAGTGTGCCAAAGGGCTGCCTTATCCATCTCAGCCATCAAGCTTGCTACTTGATCCTTGATTTTTGTCTCTCCAATCATCTCATAGAGTCCATCTTTTATTGTTTCTTTGATCACTACCAAAGATCCCTTGGTCACCTTGATCTTTCCTCCCTCTGCTATGCATATATACCCTATAGAATCCAGCTGCCCTAATGAGATCAAATTCCTCCTCAAATCTGGGAGATACCTTACATTTCGCAGCAGCATTGTGACTCTATCAAACATCCTCAGTTGGATGTCTCATATTCCCCTCACTTGGCAAGAATTGTCATTCCCCAAGAAAACTCTTCCTTCATTGATTTCCTTGAAATTCTTGAACCATTCCTTGTGAGGGCATGATGAGACTCATAAAATGCATCTTAACAGTACTTAATTGTTAGCATTTTAGGGTTGATCTAGGTTTTAATTGCACTTTTATACGTTAACAACTCTAAAGTGTCATTCTTGGATCATTGATCCATTTCGGTGCATTTTCAGGTACTTTAAGTTCAAAAGAGGAGGAAAAGTTATCGTTACTTGAAGCACAAAGACTCGAGGCATACCGGAGTGAAGGCATGGTTGTGGAAGGACAAATGAAGAGAAATCAAGTCTTAAGTGTGTGCACTGCAGCCTGAAAATATCCAAGCCTCGGCCTCTAGAACCAAGCCAAAAGAGCATGAAAGGAGCTTCAATGGGAGCCGTGGCCTAAACCAGGTAGGGCCACAGCCTCCAAAAAATGAAGAAACCAAAGACCAGACAGAGCTGCGGCACAAGGAAGTGAGAGCCGTGGCGCGCACACGATCCCCTTCTCTGAGTTATGACCTAATAGGACTTTAATGATTGTTTAAACCCTAAAACACCCTTGGACCTTTTGTATTATAAATAGATCACTTAGGGTCTGATAGAAATACATTCATGAATGCTAGAAATTGGGGCGAGAGCTTGACATTATGGTGTTCAAGCATGAGCCCCATTGCCAACTAATCTCCAAGCAAGGCAAAGGGATGAATCCCTAAGTGTAGTTGTTCTTATTTTCCATTATTGATTCGATTATAGTTTGGATTTACTCTTTGATTTAATTAGAATATTTTCTTAATCCGGTGATTGTATGCTTCTTCTCCATATAAGTCTAGTCAAGCTCTTCTTATATCAAGTTGTTTGGATGTGATTGAGTTCGGTAGATTTATCTTTTAAGATTGTCCATTACGGTGATATTGTCATTAAGATATTTTGTTGTTTCTTGATAAATATAGGATAGGTCATGTGTGCTTGAATTGAAAGTAAAGAGTATTTCATAGCAATTACATTAGGGTTTTCATATGCTTTGATTGAATATTTGCCGATTGCTTGTTTGGGATGTCGAACTTGCAATCGAGATAAAAAAAATTGAATCGAGAGTTGAATAAGGCAATGAAACTAGGGAGGATTCCCAGACCCTTGTTGTTTCCTTATTATATTCTTCACTATAATTACATAACTTCTTCACACTATTTCCTTATCAAACTCAGATTTACTCATTTGGATTTTATCGTTTCGTATTAAAGTTTACATATTCTCTTGTACTTCGTTTTTCCTCGTGGGATCGACACCGCAACTATACACAATAATCACATATTAGTTTGAGCGTAATCAGGGCACATGTGATAAGTGCACCCGGAATCCATGATTAATTTCTCGCTGCCTTGCCTTTTGCTCACATTTGAGCACATAACAAGAACATCATCTTACTGTTCTCTTTTGGCAACCAAAGCCTCTCCATTGTTGGTATGGCTTCTCCTTCTCACATCCCACAACCTTGTCTTGCAATCTTTCTTGAAGTGACCCTTCTTGTTGCAGTAGAAGCACCTATTTCCTCTAAATCTTGGTTTGGAATGTGCTCTCCCATGGCTCTACCCTCTACCCTTTGATTTCTCTTGGTAGTTGCCCTGGTTGCTACTGCCATTCCGAGTTGCTGGCCTTCCTCTAATGATCAACCCTTCTCCACTTGATGCTTCCCTCATCTTGGCTTTGAAATCTTGAGCCCTTATAGCATTGATCACAATTTCCTTGGTTAGTGTATCTCTTCCATATTCAATAGCATTAATCAAACTCTCAAAACAATCAGGAAGAGAATTTAACAAAATAACAGCCAATTGTTCATCCAGGAACTTTATGCTATAACTAGCCAAATCTTGAATTAGTTTGTTAAACACATCAAGATTATCTTGCAACTCTTTATTAGGATCAATTTTAAAAGCAAAGATTCTTTTAAGAAGATAAATCTTATTAGGGAGAGTTTTGGTAAGAAACAACTTATCTAGTTTCTTCCATATGACAGCAGGATCTTCCGAGTCTTCGCACTCCCTTGTGACACTATCCAACATGCGCAAGAAAATGGTGTTGTATGCCATCTTCTTCATCTCAATTCGTTGGTCCTCCGTGATACTTGCTGGAAAAGCATCATGTTCTCTATTAGCCAAGTCCACTTTCTGTTGCATAAGGACGACCTTGATCTTCCTCTTCCATAGGGAAAAATCTCTTTTTCCATCAAACTTCTCAACAACGAAATTTGAACCCATCTTGCAGAGATGATCCAAGATTTGTGCAACACCCACAAATGCTTTCTAACTTCTTCTAAACCTCAAGAACACGATCGAAGATTGATCTCAACACCGTTCTTGAATCACCTTCAAGAACACTATCTGATCTTGATCTTTACTCCATTCTTGAATCACCCAAGAAGTTTGTTCTTTAATTCTTGGAGTCTTGCTCCAATACCTTCTGTTCTTGCTCCGATACCCAGCTGTGCAAGCTCTGATACCATTGTTGGGAAACCATCCTCAAGATGCCTAGGAGGTGATCTTCCAAACACCCAAGTCTAGAGTGACTTATATAAAGAAAAGAGACAGCAACCAATCAAAGTAAGAAAGAAAAGAACACAAGAAATTTGTTGATGAAGTTCGACAATATGCCTACGTCCCCATGAGCTTCTCCAAGCTCTCTACACTATCTTATCAATGGAGTTCTTTACAATCAGCAACACCCTTCCAAGAACTCACAGGTTCTTGAAGAACAAAAGAAGAAGAAGTACAAGAAATTGATAAGAACTAACCCTGGAATTTTCTTGGGAAAATTCCCCTTAAATGCCCTTGAATCCTGATAAGAGTCATAAAATGCATCTTAACAGTACTTAATTATTAGCATTTTAGGGTTGATCTAGGTTTTAATTGCACTTTTATACATTAACAACTCTAAAGTGTCATTCTTGGATCATTGATATATTTTGGTGCATTTTCTGGTACTTTAAGTTCAAAAGAGGAGGAAAAGTTATCGTTGCTTGAAGCACAAAGACTCGAGGCATACCAGAGTGAAGGCATGGTTGTGGAAGGACAAATGAAGAGAAATCAAGTCTTGAGTGTGTGCGTTGCGGCCTGAAAATATCCAAGCCTCGGCCTCCAGAACCAAGCCAAAAGAGCAAGAAAGAATCTTCAGTGGAAGCCGCGGCCTGGACTAGGCAGGGCCGCGACCTCTAGAAAGTGAAGAAACTAAAGACCAAGCAGAGTCGCTGCACAAGGAGGAGAGAGCCGCAGTGCGCACACGGTCCCCTTCTCCAAGTTATGACCTAATTAGGACTTTAATGATTATTTAAACCCTAAAACAACCTGGGACCTTTTGTATTATAAATATATCACTTAGGGTTTGAGAAAAAAGCAATCATTAAGGCTGGAAAACACAAGAAGACTTTTATATTCTCCTCCATCAAAATGTTCAAGAATGAGCCCCATAGCCAACAAATCTCCAAGCAAGGCGAAGGGATGAATTCGTAAGTGTAGTTGTTCTTATTTTCCTTTATCGATTCAGTTGTAGTTGGGATTTATTGTCAAGACATTGTTATGATTTACTCTTTAATTTAATTAGAAGATTTTCTCTTAATCCGGTGATTATATCTTTCTCATCGATATAAGTCTAGTCCTGCTCTTCTTATGTCAAGATTGTTTTGATGTGATTGAGTTGGATAGATTTATCTTTTACGTTTGTCCATTATTGTGATATTGTCATTAAGATGTATTGTCGTTTCTTGATAAATTTATAGGATAGGTCATGTTTGCTTAAATCAAAATTAAAGAGTAATTCGTATCAATTACATTAGGGTTTATATATGCTTTGATTGAATATTTGCCGATTGCTTGTTTGGGATGTGAAACTAGTAATCGAGATAAAAACAACTGAATTAAGATTGGAATAAGACAATGAACCTAGGGTGCATTCCCAGAACCTTATTGTTCCCTTATTATATTCTTTAATCTATTTGCATAATTTTCTCACAATTACTTCATTATCAAAATTCATATTTTCTCACTTGATCTTTATCATTTGTGTTAAGGTTTGCACTTTTCCTTTGTAGATCGCTTTTCCTTATGGGATCGATACCTCAACTATACACAATAATCGTGTATTAGTTTGAGTGTAATCAAATTTTGACGTCGTCGCCTGGGAAACACGCTTACATACAACGAAGATTATCAACTCTAAAACAAGATGGTACTATTGTTCCTTTCTTTAAGTTTTTTATTTTTTGATTTCTTTTATTTGTTATGTTTTTTTTTATTATTTCCTTTAAACTCATTTGGTGCATGCTTAGACCGAGAAATTCGCGAGGTAGATTCATTAAGGGACTCGAAGTAGAGCTACCTTTTCCTTCCACGTCTGTTAGTGAAACCTCCCCAAGATCAAACCCTAGTGTACACCTAAACGAGAGTTTGGAAGACTTTGTTAACATGGCTAAAAACCCTAATGAGAATGTTGCTAGGACACTTAAAGATTACTTGCATCCTAGCCGAACAGCCACACCATCATGCATCATGTTTCCAGCCAACACCCGCCATCAAAATTTCAAAATAGGGATGATACAATTACTCCCTACATTTCATGGCTAGGAAAATGAAAACCCATATGTACACATTAGGGAGTTTGAGGAAGTAGTTGTGACTTTTCATAGTTATGATGTAACTAATGATATTGTGAGACTCAAGTTTTTTCCTTTCTCTTTGAAGGATAAAGCTAAGAGTAGGCTATACTCGCTGAGTCCACGATCTATTGGGACATGGAATGAGATAACTCAGGTCTTCTTCAATAAATACTTCCCTCAACATAAGACCAATGCTTTAAAAAGGCAAATCTCCACCTTTGCACAAAAGGATAATGAGACTTTGTATCAGTCCTGGGAGAAATTTAAGGAGCTATTAAGTATGTGTCATCACCATGGGTATGAGAGTTGGCGTTTAGTGAGCTACTTTTATGAGGGACTTACCTATAGAGAGCGCCAATTTATAGAGATGATATGTAATGGTGAATTTCTGCAAAAAGATCTTGATGAGTCCGTAGAGTACCTCAATGAGCTTATTGAAAAAGCTCACACTTGGATTGGACCTAGTGTTACTGAAAGCACAAATAGGTCACAACCTGTAGGAAATCCAAGTGGGGGTGGAATATATCATCTTAGGGAAGAGGACAACCTAAAGGCTAAGGTTGAGATGCTCACTAGGGAGTTAGATGCATTAAAGACTAAAGGCTCAAAGCCAACACATGTGGTTAATCATGCCGAATCTTCGAAACCATGTTTTGTATGTGGCGGGGTATATCATCCCACTCAAGAGTGCTCCACATTCATAGATATGAGAGGGATGTATGAGGAATAATGTAATGCCTTAGGCATGCACAAGAAGCCTTTTGCACCTTTCTCTAATACCTATAATCTGGGATGGCGAAATCACCCCAACTTCAGCTGGAAATCTGAAAACCAGCAGCTAGAACAACCCCCTAGATCATACCCTGCACCATATAATGAACCCTCATCCTCTAGGACTTCTTTAGAAGACACCTTACATACTTTCATTGAAACACAGGGTAAGACAAACCAAAGGTGTGAAGCATTAATCACACAGGTTGTGGAAGAGAATAAGGAAATAAGGAGCCAAGTGTCCAAATTGATGGGCTTCTTGAGTGTGAATGAGCAAGGTAAGTTCCCTTCCCAAGCTCAGTCCACACCCCATGGTCAGCACATGGCACAAACAAATCTGAAAGATGTAAATGCCACTGTGACAAGAAGTGGTAAGTCATTACACATCCCAACAACAAACAAATCTGAGGATGTGGAAAAGGGTCAAGGTAGTAGTGATGCCGAGCTGCCCAAAGACCCTGAGGTTACCGAAAGTCCTGTTAAGGCACCATTCCCTCAAGCTTTAAAATCAAACAAGAAAAATCTGGACCTAAACAATGAAATGCTAGAGAACCTAAGGCAAGGAAAACTTAATCTACCTCTTTTGCATGTGATTAAACAAGTTCCTACCTATACAAAGGTTCTCAAGGATTTGTGTACAATTAAGAGAAAACACCATGTAAAGAAAACAACATTCCTAACAGAGCAAGTTAGTGGTTTAATTGAGCAAAGAATTCCCCCCAAATACAATACAAGGATCCTGGCTATCCAACAATTGTATGTAGCATTGGAAAACATGAGGTTGGATAAGCCTTGCTAGATTTAGGAGCTAGTGTAAATCTGATGCCATTTTCTATTTATTTGCAACTGGGATTGGGAGAAATCAAACCAACCGCTGTGGTATTGCAATTGGCTGACCGATCAGTCAAAGTAGCTCGGGGTGTGGTAGAGGATGTTTTAATTCAAATTGATAAATTTTATTATCCTGTTGATTTCCTAATCCAAGACACTACTTCTGTTGTTGACACTAATTCTAAAATTCCTTTAATTTTGGGTAGACATTTCCTTGCTACTGCAAAAACTCTAATTAATTATAGGAATGGACTCATGAAGCTATCCTTTGGAAACATGACCCTCGAGGTGAACATCTTCAATGTTGCAAAACAGCCCGAAGATGAGGACGAGAACCACCACTTATACATGATCGAGTCACGCATCGATAAGGGAGTTTCCATAGCTCATGACTTTGATCCTCTTAAATATTTTCTTATTAATTATGAGATTGATTCTATTAATGATAAGATTGATCTAATTGATATTTGTACTATTTTTGATAAATCTCAGGATTATAACACTCATGCATGGCAACCAAAGTTTGAGGAGTTGCCCGAAAGAAGCAAGAAACAAATCCCCTCAAGTGTGGAAGCACCTAAAGTCGAATTGAAGCCACTACCTAAGGGTTTAAAGTATGTTTTTCTCTATCCAGGTGATACTTTTCCTATTATTATCTCATCTGAATTGTCTAAGTCTCAAGGTGAGAAATTAATTCAGACCTTAAATGCACATAAATCAGCCTTAAGTTGGAGCATGGCTGATTTAAAAGGAATTAGTCCCCTGATTTGTTCTCATAAGATAAATTTGGATGAAGAAACTAGTCCTCGTAGAGACCCTCAATGTAGGCTTAACCCTACTATGAAAGAAGTAGTGAAAATGAAGTATTGAAACTATTAGATGCGGAAATTATATATCCCATAGCTGATAGTAAATGGGTAAGTCCTACACAAGTCGTTCCTAAAAAGTCCGGAGTCACTGTGGTAAAGAATGACCTAGGAGAGTTAGTCCCTACAAAACTTGTGATCGGGTGGCGAATGTGCATTAATTACAGAAAATTAAATGCTGCCACCCGGAAAGAACATTTCCCACTCCTCTTTATAGATCAAATTCTTGAGTGTGTAGCTAGTCATCCTTTTTATTGTTTTTTGGATGGTTATTCTGGTTATTATCAAATTGAAATTGCATTAGAAGAGCAAGATAAAACCACTTTCACTTGTCCTTTTGGTACTTATGCTTTTCGTAGAATGTCATTTGGATTATGTAATGCACCTGCCACTTTTCAACATTGCATGATGAGCATTTTTAATGACATGGTTGAAAATTACATGGAGGATTTTACGGATGATCTAACTGTTTTTGGATCTTCATTTGATGCATGCTTAATGAATTTAGAAAGAGTGTTGATTCATTGTGAGAAAAAGGAATTAGTCTTAAATTGGGAAAAATACCATTTCATGGTACTATCCGGTATTGTCTTAGGGCATATTGTTTCTTCTAAGGGGATAGAGGTTGATCAATCTAAGATTGAATTAATTTCTAAATTGCCCACACCTAAGACAATAAAGGATGTAAGATTTTTCCTTGGTCATGCTGGTTTTTATAGGAGGTTCATACAAAACTTTTCCAACATATCTAGACCACTATGTGCCCTCCTAGTTAAAGATGTACCATTTGAGTGGACTCAAGCTTGTCAAGAGACCTTTAAAATGCTGATTGGCAAGCTTACTTCGGCACCTATAATGCAGTCACCTGATTGGACTTTACCCTTTGAAATCATGTGTGATGCTAGTGACTATGCTGTAGGTGCTGCTCTTGGATAACGAAGGGAGGGAAGACCTTTTGTCATCTACTATGCTAGTAAAACCTTAAATAGTGCTCAAATGAATTACTCTACCCCTGAAAAAGAATTGCTAGTTGTAGTATTTGCATTGGATAAATTTCGTGCTTATTTAATTGGTTCTCCTATTCTTATTTTCATAGATCATGCAGCCCTCAAGTACCTTCATACAAAGAAGGATGCTAAGGCACGACTAATACAATGGATCCTACTCTTACAAGAATTTGGCATCACCATCAAAGATAAGAAAGGAGTAGAGAACGTAGTGGCTAACCATCTCTCAAGGCTCACATTTGAAGACACCTCTGACGACATGCCAATTAAAGATGATTTTCTCGATGATCATTTACTCTCTGTTACTTCTCTACCATGGTTCGCTCATATCGTGAATTAGTTGGCTACCGGTGAGATACCAATGGATTGGAGTGCTCAAGACAAGAGAAATTTCTTGAATGAGGTATATAATTTTTATTAGGATGACCCCTGTCTTTTCAAGTACTGCCCTGACCAAATTTTAAGGCGTTGCATCCCTAATGAAGAGATTGCCAGCGTTTTGGAATTTTGTCACTCCCAAGCTTATGGGGGCCACTTTTCAATGACAAGAACCGCTGCAAAAATTTTGCAGTGTGGATTTTATTTGCCTACCTTGTTTAAAGACACAAATATCTATTGTCACTCATGTGAAAAATGTCAGAAGTTAGGAGCTGTGTCTCGTCGTAATATGATGCCCTTAAACCCAATTTTAGTGATTGAAATCTTCGATTGTTGGGGCATTGATTTTATGGGACCGTTTCCTCCTTTCTTTGGATATCAATATATCATTGTGGCAATAGATTATGTGTCAAAATGGGTAGAGGCAACAGCTTGCTGAAGCAATGATAATAGAGCGGTAATTAAATTTCTCAAAGAAAATGTGTTATCTCGATTTGGTACACCACGTGCTATAATTAGTGATCGAGATACACATTTTTGCAACCGTTCCTTTGAAGCTTTGATGAGAAAATATGGGGTGTTACATAAGATTTCCACTGCTTACAACCCTCAGACAAGTGGACAAGTAGAACTTGCAAATAGGGAAATTAAACAAATTTTAGAAAAAACGGTTAACCCGGATCACAAGGATTGGTCTTTAAGACTAGTTGATGCGCTTTGGGCTTACCGAACAACTTTCAAAGCTCCCTTAGGTATGTCACCTTATAGGCTTGTTTTGGAAAGCCTTGCCACTTACCTGTGGAACTCGAGCATCGAGCTTATTGGGCCATCAAATCTTTCAATTTTGACATAGGACAAGTGGGTAAGCTTAGGAAATTTTAGTTGACCGATGATGCTTATGAGAACTCTAGAATCTATGAGGCCAAAATGAAAGTGTTTTATGATAAAAATATTTTGAGGAAAACTTTTAAGCCTAATGATTGGGTTTTCTTATACGATTCTAGACTCCATAAGCATCTGGGAAAACTTCGGTCAAGGTGGACCGGTCTTTTTGTAGTAAAAAATGTTTTTGCAAATGGGGCGGTAGAAATTGAGGACACTAGAGATGGTCGGATTTTTAAAGTAAATGGTTGACACCTTAAACTCTTAATCGATAGGCAAGATCCGAAAGTGGAAGACATTCTGCTTATGGATCCGATCTATTCACGTTGACCACACCACAAAGGTATGTATGTATTTATTTATTTTTATTTTTATTTTGTTTTGTTTGTTTTGTTTAAGTTTATTTCAATCTCAAATTTTTATTTTTTTTTTGTTTAATTTCATCTAATTTCTAACTTAAAGGTTATTTTTATTTTTGGTTATTTTTATTTTTATTATTTGGCAACAAACAAGTTTTTTTTTTTTTTTACAAAAATCAGGTCCAGGTATAATGCGCACTGCACCGCCCACTAACCCAGCCGTGCACGCCCACTCCTTTAAGCCACGGCGTGCCCCCAGCCAAGCCGCAGTGCCACCTGTGATGTACACAAATTTCCAACCTATGATCTGCACACTTTTAACCCCATTTCTGCACTTTCCTCTACATTTCAACTTTGAGAAACACATCACACTTCTCTCTCTCACCTTCTCTCTCTAAGCCCTCACTTACCCACTCAGTTTTGCTCAAAATTTCTTGATTCTAACATCATTTCTTGAAGGATTGAGCACTAATATTGTAGATTTTGTTGAAAATTTCTCCAAAAAGCTTGGTACTAAGAGGATTTTGGGTTCATCAAGAAAACTTCAAATTGGTGGGTACTCCTTCTTCTCTCCATCTTTGAGCATCAAGTAAGACCAATTTCTTCTCTTTGTTCTTCATTTGTGCTATTTGGGTGGTTAATGTTGAATTAGTTCTATTATTCTATAAATTTAATTCAAATGGCCCCTTAAACCAAGAGACCAAGGGGGAAACAACCTCAAAAGTATGATGAGAGCAAATTTGTTAGTTTTAAGGCTAGTGAGAGATATGTTAGGATGATGCACACTAGAAAACCCATTCCTGAAAGAGGATTCAATATCACAGAGAGGGGGAACCCAACCTTGTTTAGAATGATTATTGATAGGCATTGGGGTACATTTTCTAGACAACCATCTCATTCCCTCACAAATGTGGTTAGAGAATTCTATGCTAATGTAGACGAACATAGGAATGGTAAGGTGAGGGTGAGAGGCAAAACAGTTTCTTTTAACAGCATATCTATAAATAGATTCTATGGACTACCTGACATAGAAAACAGTGAGTATATTGCATATGCATCTAATATTAATTATGAAGAGATTTGCAACACTCTTTGTATTCCGAGCACTACATGGAAAATGACGGGTGATAGCCCTTTAACCTTGCCCGGTACTTCTCTGACTGTCAATGCTCAAGCTTAGCAATATTTTGTATCTTAGAGATTGATGCCTGCCACGCACTATAGTGACCTTACTATTGAGAGAGTTGTTCTGATTTATGCCATTTTGATGGGCATGACTATTGATGTGGGCCAGATCATATTTTATTCTATCATACACACTGTGCAACACAAGCTTGGATTGTACTTCCCTTCCTTAATTACCCAATTATGCATCCAAGCTGGCGTCCCGTATAGTCCTAATGAGGACGCCCAGCAACCAAAGAAGCCCATCGATGATGGCATGCTCAATCTAATTAAAGCCTCAAGGCTGCCAGCTCCGAGATAGAGAGTAGTGATTGCAGCCCCTCCTCCCCCTAGGCATTTCACTATTACAGAGCACCTTGAGCGTTTAGAGATTCGTTTTGATGAACATCAGAAACTCTTGCATGATAGGTTCGATCGTCAAGAACGATTCTTGGCTAGGCAAGCTGATTATCAAGAGGGGGTATACTCTTCTTTTGGTCAGATGTACCAACACCTTGCCTCCGCTACTGGTTGTCACATGGATCACTTTCCCACTTTGCCACCTTATCCGGGTTCATCTTTTGATCCAACTCCAGAGGAAGGTGAAGAAAATGACGAGAATGATGAAAAGGATGAAGACTTAGAGGATTAGTTTTGCGTTCTATCTTGTTTGTTTTCTTTTATTTTATTTTATTATTGGATGACTGTACTAACATTTATTTTGTCTTCCTTTTTGTTATTTTATTTTTCATACTTTCTTTTCATTTTTAATTATTTCTTTCCATTTCATATGTTAACCTAACATACGATGGGAATCTTAATGGTACACCGCAGTTGCTTTCTTTTTGTTGTTTTGTTCTGTGTTGTAGATCAAAATTTCAGCAAGAGAATTGGCATGCAGTTCACATGATGGTGCACAATTTTCAGCTTGTGTACCCTTTTGCTTACAAAGAGAGTTTCCTTTACCCTTTCTTTCACATTGAGGACAATGCAATTTTTAAGTTGGGGGTGGAAGAAACGTATTTTTTTCATTGAACTGCTTGGTGTGACTTTCCCTTTTTTTTGTTTGTTTTTAGCATGATTTGTGTTAGCCTTGGAGTTAATTCACATGTCAATGATATGAACTTAATTGAGATAGCATATATCATTTAGAAGAAGTTAAATCTTGATTCGGTTTGAAAATAATTTAAGTGTCAATCTTCATTTGGTTTGAGACTCTAGTTTGCGGTAAGATTGTATGATTAGTCTAAAACATTTAGAGAAGTTTTATGTGTGATTGTTTTGTGAATACTTTTGCGGTCTCAACAAGCTCTAGAACTTATATGATAACCACTTGAGGCGAATTCCTAGAATGCACACTACTTAGGATATGATGTAGGCCATTTTTGGACCGTTTGAGCCTTTCAAACTTACCCTTGCTATAATCTATAGCTAGTCACCTGTTTGAGCCTTTTTCTTGAAAAAGAATTTGAGCCTTGGTTCTTTCAATAGCCCATTTACTCATCTTTATGAGCCTAAAAATATTTTATCCTTACCTTTCTTTTAAAAGAACTTAGTTATACACATTTGTTGAGAAGCACTTAAAAGGATTAAGGATAGAAGTATGAAAAAAAATATATTACTACCATAACCCAAGTACATTAAAGGAGATAAGTTAGGGGTTGTGGAAAGATTAAAAAAAATGAAAAAAGGAAGTGAATGATCTTATGTCAAAATAGAAAAGAAAAGAAAAAAAACAGAGAAGAAAAAAAGAAGTGAAGTATGGCAAAGAAAGAAGAAAAGTGGTGACTTATCAAGAGATATGCTCTTATAAAAAAAATAGTTGAAAGAGTTGGGTGTTGAAATAAGGTTATCCAGTGCTTAAAAGAAGGTTGTGTTTAAAACTAATAGATTAAGTTCTTTTATTGGTTGAATCCTTCCCGTTCTTTCTTAACCTTTACCTTAGCCTAACGTTACAAGCTTATTAAAGACCTATTAATCCAATGTAGTGTGACTTTTCAACAATAGTGGATCAATAGGAAAATTGAAGACCTATTGATCCAATGTAGTGTGATTTAAAAAATAAGCCTATGGAGCTTGATTTGTGATTGATGTCACGCAATTTATTATGATTTTAGAGGCCAAGACTTGTATTCATGAATGTTACGCATAAAATCATCCGGATGTTTGGATTAATGGATTGTGGTAAGATGGAAGTTAAGAGTCGATGAAAATTTTAAGATTGATGTTTGGATTACTTTTGGACTTCGGTGATATTTAATGATTCTATGTACTGTGTGTGATGTGCGATTTTTGAGACAAAAAGTGAATTGCTCCTAGCTTAACACTAACATTGCTTTACCTTGTTTTGATTCCCACCGTAGAATTCATCTTTTGTTTTCGCTTGAATTGCTAGAGACTAGCAATAAGCTAGTTGGGGATTGTGATGAGAGTCATAAAATTCATCTTAACAGTACTTAATTATTAGCATTTTAGGGTTGATCTAGGTTTTAATTGCACTTTTATACGTTAACAACTCTAAAGTGTCATTCTTGGATCATTGATCTATTTTGATGCATTTTCAGGTACTTCAAGTACAAAAGAGGAGGAAAATTTATCGTTGCTTGAAGCACAAAGACTCAAGGCATACCAGAGTGAAGTCATGGTTATGGAAGGACAAATGAAGAGAAATCAAGTCTTGAGTGTGTGCGCTGAGGCTTGAAAATATCCAAGCCTCGGCCTTTAGAACCAAGATAAAAGAGTAAGAAAGAAGCTTCAGTGGAAGCCGTGGCCTGGACTAGGCAGGGCCATGGCCTCCAGAAAGTGAAGAAACCAAAGACCAGGCAGAGTCGCAGTACAAGGAGGAGAGAGCCACGACGCTCACACGGTCCCCTTCTCCGAGTTATGACCTAATTAGGACTTTAATGATTGTTTAAACCCTAAAACAACCTTGGACCTTTTGTATTATAAATAGATCACTTAGGGTTTGAGAAAAAAAATAATCATTAAGGCTGGAAAACACAAGAAGACTGTTATATTCACCTCCATCAAAATGTTCAAGAATGAGCCCCATGGTCAACTAATCTCCAAGCAAGGCGAAGGGATGAATCCCTAGGTGTAGTTGTTCTTATTTTCCTTTATTGATTCAGTTTTAGTTGGGATTTATTGTCAAGACATTGTTATGATTTACCCTTTAATTTAATTAGAAGATTTTCTCTTAATCTGGTGATTATATCTTTCTCCTCAATATAAGTCTAGTCATGCTCTTCTTACGTCAAAATTGTTTAGATGTGATTGAGTCCGGTAGATTTATCTTTTAGGCTTGTCCATTACTGTGATATTGTCATTAAGATATATTGTTGTTTTGTGATAAATCTATAGGATAGGTCATATGTGCTTAAATCAAAAGTAAAGAGTAATTCATATCAATTACATTAGGGTTTATATATGCTTTGATTGAATATTTGTCAATTGCCTATTTGAGATGTGAAACTAGTAATCGAGATAAAAACAATTGAATCAAGATTGGAATAAGGTAACGAACCTAGGGTGGATTCTCAGAACCTTGTTGTTCCCTTATTATATTCTTTAATCTATTTACACAATTTTCTCACATTTACTTCATTATCAAAATTCATATTTTCTCACTTGATCTTTATCGTTCGTGTTAAGGTTTGCACTTTTCCTTTGTATATCACTTTTCCTCGTGGGATCAACACCTCAACTATACACAATAACCGCATATTAGTTTGAGAGTAATCAAATCCCCTTTCTATTCTACTCTCTTTTTCTAAACAACCAGCCTTTACAATAAGTCTCTCTTGTTTTATGCCTTTGCACTCTTACAATTGATCTCACTTTCAATCACAAGTTTTTCACAAGTTATGTCTCACATATGTATTACATTGTGTCTTAGATTGAAGCTAGGTGACCCTTTATATAGTGCACTAACTTCTTGACCAATCTTAAGGGTCATTATCCACCCTTAGATCTTGAGGACCAATCAACTTTAGCCCTCCATCAATCCTAAGTGATGTTGTGCATTTTGAACATGCCTCACGCACCTAACAAAAGGCTGAACCAAATGGACCATGTGTGCCTTCAAGCCGCGGCCCAGAACAGGGTAAGCCGCGGCTCAAGGTAGGGCTGAACTTACACCACTTGCATCCATTCTGGGTGCCACGGCCTGGGGGAGGCTGAGCTGTGGTGCCTAACTCCTCTAGGACTCCTCTTTTGCTGGGCGCCACACCTTGGAAGATTTGGGCCATGGCGCACACTGGTGTGCACTTGATGCTAATTTTTCCTTCTTCCATCTCCCGTTTAATCCTTTGAAAAACTCCAACACTTTCCATCATTGATTTCCTTGAAATTCTTGAACCAATCCTTGTGAGGGCACATGTGATAAGTGCACCCGAAATCCAGGATCCATTTCTCCCTGCTTTGCCTCCTGCTTATATTTGAGCACACAACAAGAACATCATCTTACTGTTCTCCTTTGGCAACCGAAGCCTCTCCATTGTTGGTATGGCTTCTTCCTCTCTCATCCTACATTTTCTTCTTGCAATCTTTCCTGAAATGACCCTCCTTATTGCAGTAGTAGCATCGCTTCCCTCCAAACTTCGATTTGGAATGCGATCTCCCATGGCCCTGCCCTCTACCCCTTGATTTCTCCTGGTAGTTGCCTTGGATGCTACTGCCATTCTAAGTTGCTGGCCTTCCTCTAACGAACAACCTTTCTCCACTTGATGCTTCCCTCACTTGGCTTTGAAATAATGAGCCCTTATAGCATTGATCACAATTTCCTTGGTTAGTGTATCTCTTCCATATTCAATAGTATTAATCAAACTTTCAAAATAATCAGGAAAAAAATTCAATAACATAACAGCCAATTGTTCATCCGGGAATGTTATACTGCAACTAGCCAAATCTTGAACTAGTTTATTAAACACATCAAGATTATCTTGCAACTCTTTATTAGGATCCATTTTAAAAGCAAAAATTCATTTAAGAAGATATATCTTATTAAGGCGAGTTCTGGTAAGAAACAACTCATCTAGTTTCTTCTATATGATAGCTGGATCTTCTGAGTCTCCGCACTCCCTTGTGACACTATCCAAGATGTGCAGAAAGATGTTGCTATATGCCATCTTCTTCATCTCAATCCGCTGGACTTCCGTGATACTTGCTGGAAAAGCGTCATCTTCTCCAATAGCCAAGTCCACCTTCTATTGCATAAGAACAGCCTTGATCTTTGGCCTCCAAAGAGCAAAGTCTCCCTTTCCATCAAACTTCTCAACAATGAAGTTTGAACCCATCTTGCAGAGAAAATCCCAGATTTATGCAGCACTCACAATTGCTTTCCAACTTCTTCTAAATCTCAAGAACATGATCTAAGATTGATCTCAATATCATTCTTGAATCACCCTCAAGAACATGATCAGATCTTGATCTCTACTCCGTTCTTGAATCACCCAAGAAGTTGACCTTTGATTCTAGGAGTCTTGCTCCGATACCTTCTGTTCTTGCTTTGATACCCACTCACCAAAGCTATAATACCACTGTTGGTGGTATTTCTTCTAGCTCTGATACCACTATTGGGAAACCACCCTCAAGATGCCCAGGTGGTGATCTTCCAAACACCCAAGTCTAGAATAACTTGTAATGATCAGAACAGAAACATAAATCAAGCAATCAAAGAAAGAACACAAGCAATTTGTTATCGAGGTTCGGCAATAGCTTACGTCCTCAAGTTCCTCCGAAGTCTCTGCACTAAATCAATGAGTTCTTACAAGTTATAGCAACTCCTCTCCAAGAAACCTTTTGTTCTTGAAGAATGAAAGAAGAGAAAAGAAAGTGATAAGGTCTTGAGTTACCCTAGAATTTTCCCTAAGAAAATTCCACTTACAAGTCCCTTAAATCCCCAATCTATACTACTCTCTCTCTCTCTAGACAACTAGCCTCTCCAATGAATCTCTCTTGTTTTGTGTCTTTGCACTATTACAATTGATCTCACTTTCACAAGTTATGTCTTTCACATTCTTGTTGAGATTGAAGCTAGGTGACCCTTTATATAGTGCACCACTTCTTGAACCTATCTTGAAATCAATCTCTACCCTTAGATCTTGAGAACAAATTAATCATAGCCCTTGATCAAGTCTAAGTGATCCTGTGCATATTGATCACGCACCACACACTAGAAGAAGAGTGCTAAAAATTGCCATCAAGTGTGCCTTCGCGCTGCACTTGAGAGTTGCTGCCTTTCTGGGCACCGCACTTTAGGGAGGCTGAGGTGCGGAGCGGCCAGGAGAGCTGTCTTCCTGAACTTACTGCAGGATCAGGCGCGGACTGCCTGAGGTGCGATGCACACCTAGGGTTGAAGCAGAATTTTTCCTCTTTAGTTCTTGACAAATTCCAACATTACTGTTCAAGTAAGAACCCATATTGAAAGTGTTGAGAAACCACCCTCAAGATGCCCAAGAGGTGATCTTCCAAAAACCCAAGTCTATAATGACTTGTAATGATCAGAACAGAAACAAAAATCAAAGAAAGCATAAAAGACACAAACAATTTGTTGACAGGGTTTGACAATGTGCCTATGTCCCCGTGAGCTCCTCTGAGCTTTCTGCACTATCTTGTCAATGGAGTTCTTTTACAATCAACAACACCTCTCCAAGAAGTTACTGGTTCTTGAAGAATGAAAGAAGAAGTAAAAGAAAGTGATAAGAACTAACCTTGGAATTTTCCCAAGAAAATTCCCCTTATAAGCCCTTGAATCCCCTTTCTATTCAACTCTCTCTCTCTACATAACCAGCCTCTCTACACAGAATCACTCTTATGTTTAATGTCTTTACACTTTTACAATTGATCTCACTTTTACATTCACATGTTATGTTATGACTTTTGAAGCTAGGTGACCCTTTATATAGTGCACCAACTTTTTGACCAATCTTAAGGGTCAATCTCCACCCTTAGATCTTGAGGACTAATCAACCATAGCCCTTCATCAATCCTAATTGATCTTGTGGGTTTTGATCATGCATCCACGCACCTTTCAAAAGGCTGAATCAATATGCATTAGTGTGCCTTTAGGCTGCGGCCTAAAACAGGGTATGCCGCGGCCTAGAGCAGGGCTGAACCTCTCCACCTTCTAGGCACCGCGGCTTGCAAGGCTTAGCTGCGGCTTGGCCTGATGGCTATACTTCTTGGAGTTCCTGTTAGCCATGGTGCATAAGGCTGGGCTGCGGCACGCAGCTCAAACCTAAAGCTGAACATACTGAATTTCTTCTCCCATTTAATCCTTGGACAAATACCAACAATCTCTACCTTTGTCTAAGCGATTAAATCCAAACCCATTGTGCAGAGAACTCAGTATCCAAACTCAACTTGAGTCACCATATCAACCGACTCCAATCCTAAGAAATCCAAGGCAATGATTGAACTTTCTTAGAGGTAGAACTTTGGTACCTAAATCTGCAAGATTTTCTTCTCTGGCTACCTTGTCCACATGGATGCATCCTTCTGTAACATTTTCCCAAATGAAATGGTTCCGAACATCTATATGCTTTGTCCTCTCATGGAACACCAAATTCTTGCACAAAAACAATGTACTTTGGCTATCCGAATACACCACCACCTGCTTTTTTAGGACCTTCAACTCTTCCAATAACCCTTTGCACCACATAGCCTCCTTAATGGCTTCCGTTGCCGCTATGTACTCAGCCTCGATTTTTGAGAGTGCTACCACTAGCTACAACTGAGCCTTCCAACTTATACAACATCCATTTAAGTTAAAGAAGTACGAGGTAATCGATCTTCTTTTATCTCGGTCAGCTCCATAGTCCGAATCCGTATAACCTTTAAGACAGATGGACTTACCCCTCTTCTTATAAACCAGCCCCGCATCTAGGCTTCCCTTTAAGTACCTCTGTAACCACTTCAACCCAAGCCAATTCTCTTTTTTGGGATTACTTATAAACCTATTGAGAACACTCATTACATGAGCAATGTTAGGTCTAGTGCTTACCATCATGAACATGACTGATCCAACCGCACTAGAGTAGGGGACCGTTTCCATTTGCTTCTTCTCCTCATTCGATCTTGGACATTGATCACTGGAGAACTTGAAATGACCAGCAAGAGGAACCTTCACTGGTTTGCTATCTTCCATAGAGAACTTAGATGTCATCTTCTCTATGTAGGAAGTTTAAGAGATCTTTAATCTATTTTTCTCCCTTTCCCGGATTATACACATCCCAAGGATCTTCTATGCATGGCCAAGATCCTTCATCTCAAACTCCTCACTGAGTTGAGACTTCAATTTTCCTATCCTCTCCATGTTGCTCCCAACTAACAATATATCATCAACATAGATGAGGAAGATCACCACTTCCTCCACCTTGTGCCCCTTGTGGTACAAGCATGAATTATAGTAGCTCCTCATGAAACCCAAGCTGGTTACAAAGGAATCAAACCTCTTATTCCATTGCAGAGGTGATTGCTTCAGGCCATAGAGAGATTTCTTCAACTGGCACACCAACTCTCCCTGCCTTCCTTCCTCATAACCTTCAGGTTGCCTCATGTAGATGGTCTCATCAAGCTCTCCATGTAAGAACACTGTCTTCATATCAATTTGCTCGATTTCCCAATTGAATTGGACCACCACTACTAACACTATCCTTATCATCTTGTATTTCACAACCAGTGAGAATATTTCGGTGAAATCTATGCCTTCTCTTTGTGTGAACCCCTTCACCACCAGCCTAGCTTTATACTAGAATTCATCCCCTAAAGTGTTCCCTTATTTGATCTTGTAGATCCACCTACAATCCACAACTCTCATTTTTTGGTTTGGGCACCAATTCCCAAGAGTTGTTCTTCCTCAAAGAATCCATTTTTTCCTCCATAGCTAGCTGTCACTTTGACGAATCCTTATATTCCATGGCATCCATGTAAGTTTCTAGTTCAACCCCTCCTTCTGTCCAGGGAGCTGCTACATAAGCATCCACAAAACTATATCTCAAAGGTGGTCTAATAACCTTCCTTTCCCGGTCCCTTGTGAGCTGGTAGTCATTTGGACTTGCTGCATTATCCCCTTATAGTTCAGCCTCTTCTTGAGTTTCCTGAGCTTGGCCTTCATCAATGGGCTCTACTTGGTTCGAACCCTCTTGCCATCCTTGCTCTACTTGAACTAAATTCTCCTTAATGCTATGCTTCACAAATTCTGGACTGGTTTGTTCACTATCCCCTGTAGGGTTAGTTTTCTCCAAGTAGGGAAATAACAATTCATTAAAAATAACATCCCTACTTATTATGAGTTTCATTCCTTTTTGCTCTAAGGACCACAACTTATATCCCTTAACCCCATCACTATACCCTAGAAACAGACATTTTCTAGATCTTGGGCTAAGTTTATCATCCTTTTGATGTGCAAATGTAGCACATCCAAAAGTCCTAAGGTTGTTCAACTCATGGGGTTTTCCACTCCATATCTCCATGGGAGTCTTAAGGTCTAAAGCCCTAGAGGGTGATCTATTAACCAAATATGCAGCTGTAGACATAGCTTCCCCCCAAAAATATTTTGGTAAATCAGACCCAATTAATATGCACCTAACCTTTTCCATAAGGGTTCTATTCATCCTCTCAGCAACTCCATTTTACTGAGGGGCTTTCATAACCGTTCTATGTCTTAGAATGCCATTTAATTAACATAATTTATCAAAATCCTTATTAAAAAATTCTAAGCCATTATTGGTTCTTAACGCCTTAACTACCCTACTCGTTTGAGTCTCCAAAACAACTTTTTCCACACCACAAATTTATTCAAAGCATCTGATTTATTTCTAAGTAACCCAAACCTTTCTTGAATAATCATCAATTAAAGACAGAAAGTAACGATTTTCTCCCTATGTTGGTGTTCTTGCTTATCCCCAAAGATCCGCATGGATGTAGTCAAGAATCCCCTTAGACTTGTGCACTCCGGTGTTGAAGCTGACCCGGTGTTGCTTCCCAAGAATGCAACACTTGCAGAAATCAAGTTTCTTTATCTTGTCACCACCAAGTAGACCATCCTTGCTGAGAACTTGCAGGCCCTTTTCATTCATATGTCCCAAGCAAGTGTGCCAAAGGGCTACCTTATCCATCGCAGCTATCAAGCTTGCTACTTGATCCTTGATTTATGTCTCTTTGATCATCTCATAGAGACCATCTTTGATTGCTTCTTTGATCACAATCAAAGATCCCTTAGTTACCTTGATCTTTCCTCCTTTAGCTTCGTATGTGTACCCCATGGAATCCAGCTGCCCCAATGAGATCAAATTCCTCGTCAAATCTAAGAGATACCTCACATTCCGCAGTAACCTTATGACTCTATTAAACATCCCCAATTGGATATCTCCAATCCCCCTCACTTAGCAAAAAGTATCATTCCCCAAGAAAACCTTTCCATCATTGATTTCCTTGAAATTCTTGAACCAATCTTTGTGAGGGCACATGTGATAAGTGCCCCCGGAATCCAGGATCCATTTTTTGTTGCCTTGCCTCCTGCTCACATTTGAGCACACAACAAGAACATCTTACTGTTCTCCTTTGGCAACCGAAGCCTCTCCATTGTTGGTATGGCTTCTCCCTCTCTCATCCCACATCTTCTTCTTGCAATCTTTCTTGAAGTAACCCTCCTTGTTGCAGTAGAAGCATCTCTTTCCTCCAAATCATGGTTTGGAATGTGCTCTCCCATGGCTCTGCCCTCTGCCCTTTTATTTCTCCTGGTAGTTTCCATGTATGCTACTGCTATTTCGAGTTGCTGGCCTTCTTCTAATGAACAGCCCTTCTCCACTTGATGCTTCCCTTATATTGGCTTTGAAATCGTGAGCCCTTATAGCATTGATCACAATTTCCTTGGTTAGTGTATCTCTTCCATATTCAATAGCATTAATCAAACTCTCAAAATAATCAAGAAGAGAATATAACAACATAACAATCAATTGTTCATACGGGAATGTTATACTACAACTAGCCAAATCTTAAACTAGTTTGTTAAAATTATCTTGCAACTCTTTATTAGGGTCCATTTTAAAAGCGAATATTCTTTTAAGAAGATAAATCTTATTAGGGAGAGTTTTGATAAGAAACAACTCATATAGTTTCTTCTATATGACAGCAAGATCTTCCGAGTCACTGCATTCCCTTGTGATACTATCCAAGATGTGCAGAAAGATGGTGCTATACACCATCTTCTTCATCTCAATCTGCTGGACTTCTGTGATACTTGCCGGAAAAGCGTCATCTTCTCCAATAGCCAAGTCCACCTTCTGTTGCATAAGAACAACCTTGATTTTCTGCTTCCAAAGGGCAAAGTCTCCTTTTCCATCAAACTTCTCAACAATGAAGTTCGAACCCATCTTGTGGAGAAAATCCTGGATTTATGCAGTACCCAGACTTGCTTTCCAACTTCCTCTAAACCTCAAGAACACGATTGAAGATTGATCTCAATACCGTTCTTGAATCACCCTCAAGAGCACGATCAGATCTTGATCTTTACTCCGTTCTTGAATCACCAAGAAGTTGTTCTTTGATTCTTGGAGTCTTGCTCCGATATCTTCTATTTCACGATACCCGCTCACCAAAGCTCTGATACCACTTATTGGGAAACCACCCTCAAGATGCCCAAGAGGTGATCATCCAAATACCCAAGTCTAGAATGACTTGTAATGATCAGAATAGAAACAGAAATCAAAGAAAGCATAAAAGACACAAGCAATTTGTTGACGGGGTTCGGCAATATGCCTACGTCCCAGTGAGCTCCTCTGAACTCTCTGCACTATCTTGTCAATGGAGTTCTTTTACAATCAGCAACACTGCTCCAAGAACTCACCGGTTCTTGAAGAACAAAAGAAGAAGAAGTAAAAGAAAGTGATAAGAACTAACCCTGGAATTTTCCCAAGAAAATTCCCCTTATAAGCCCTTGAATCCCCTTTCTATTCTACTCTCTCTCTTTACACAACCAGCCTCTCTACACAGAATCACTCTTGTGTTTAATGCCTTTGCACTCTTACAATTGATCTCACTTTTACATTCACATGTTATGTTATGACTTTTTAAGCTAGGTGACCCTTTATATAGTGCACCAACTTCTTGACCAATCTTGAGGGTCAATCTCCACCCTTAGATCTTGAGGGCTAATCAACCATAGCCCTTTATCAATCCTAAGTGATCCTATGCATTTTGATCATGCATCCACGCACCTTTCAAAAGGCTGAATCAATATGCATCAGTGTGCCTTCAGGCCGCGTCCTAGAACAGGGCATGTCGCGGCCTGGAATAGGGCTGAACCTCTCCACCTTCTGGGCATCGTGGCTTGGAAGGCTTGGCTGCGGCCTGGCCTGATGGCTGCATTTCTTGGAGTTGTTGCTGGCTGTGGTGCACAAGGCTGGGCTGCGGCACACAACTCAAACCTGAAACTGAACATGCTGAATTTCTTCTCCCATTTAATCCTTGGAAAAATACCAACAGAAAGAAATAGAGTTTATATTAGACCTTCAAAGCATGTTGCTTGTTTATTTTGGTATCTTTTTGCAGGATATATGTATTACTTGAATTATCTTTTTTAAAGAAGAGACAAGTAATTGTCAATTGGGTTATACTCATATTTCAAATAAGCATAATTCTTTTTATTTTAATATATTATTCTAACATACCATAATTACTCATAAATTTGATCATAGTTGAAAACTGAAACCCTATCATTGGTCCAAAATATTATAGAAAAGTTTAAAATATCATGAAAATTCAAAATTCATATAGAATAAGCTTACTTCCCTCCCTAATATTTAAATTAACATCATGATCAACGTGTTCAAATTATAAGGTCTTAAACTCAAGTGAAAAGACAACCCTACCCGTTAGGAATTAGGATGTGGAGTTAGAGTAATTAAGTAAGGCCAAGAGTAACCTCTAACACCTTCTGTACAAAAGTATTTATACAGTGATAAACGAGTCCTGGGCCACCTTCCCTTAAAATATGTTTGCTTGAGTTGATGTAGTTTCTATTTTTTATAATAAAATTTTGTCAAACATTTCTATGTTCAAGTTTTACAGAATAAGGATGACCTTATTGTGCAATTAGAATTATACTCTTTACTATTCAAATAATATAAAAATGAATTACAAAAATTATAGAGATTATAAGAAAGGGAAGTCAAATTTTTCTTTAAGATTACAATTAGAACAATTACAAAAAAAAAAAATAGAACTCAAATGCTTTGAGTGTGGATAAAGAAACTAGAGTAGGTGTTAGCTGTCTTTATAATAAGTGACAGATAAGAAATTGAGAATCAAAGAATAGTTTTACGCTTGGTAGAGGAAAAGTATAGAACTTGAAATAAAGAAACAGTTTACAAAATGTTGGTGTAGTTTGAAATATTGTATGGGATAAGAATCCCACATTGAAAAAAATAATGTGTTTGAAGGCTTTATATAATGGTCACTATGTAGCTATACAACACATGACTCACACACACACGTGCATCATGTGGCGCATTTTACCCCTTGAGTTTTACCAATGGGAAATTTAACCCCTGAGTTTCACAAATTGGAGCAATGTGTCCCCTTGGCCAGATTTTGACTATAATTCAACCAAACTATTACTGGAGATTCCCTCCAAAAAATTCATCTCTCTAAAATAGCCTCTCGACTATGCCTTTGTCGAGGATAACTCCCTTCCCACAGATAGAGATAATGTTGATTTTCCTTCTCTAATGAAACTTCTTTTTTTTTCTTCTTATTATTAGTTTAAACAAAAGAAAAAAGGCATTTTGTCATTCAATTTTTTAACAGGCATGAAGTTTAACAAGAAGAGGCATGTCTTATAGCTTTTAAAGTGAAAAATTAGTGAAACTAAGGACACTAATTAGTAGACTCCTGCATTATTAGGCAAGACATTTTTTGGTGGGCAAAAATTGGTGGTAGTGATGACAATGGTTTGAGAGACAAAGAGAGAAGGATTTGAGAGACAGAGAGAGAGATTGGTTTGAAAGAGAATTTTTGTTGTTTTGGAGAGCTGGATTTTTTTTGGAGCTGACATGGCAAGTTTAATACTTTTTAAAAAATTTTGGTAACCCTTTGGTCGGATTATGGTCAGAATCTAGCCAAGGAGATACATTGCTCCAATTTGTGAAACTCAGGGGTTAATTTGCCCCTTTGTAAAACTCAAGGGGTAAAATGCCACTTTACTCTAAACTTGTGGGGGTTTTTTCATTTGATCCAAGAAAAGACATGTCATTTGGTAATGTCTATTCAAACTTTGTAAATAAACAGAAGGTCTATCATGAATTCCCTTATAGTGTAGAAGCAATATCTTCTTATGGAAAGTGTATACCAACATGCCTCAAAGTCGATCCTTTAATTCTGATTTATTGTTTTAACAATCATAAGAAGATATTACAATGGAGTTCGATACAAATTCTACCATACAGTTAATGAATCAGAACTTCATCAAATTGGATCGCTTTGATGGCAAAAATATAGCTCGCTATAAGGACAAGTTGATTTTTCTACTTACCGCGTTGAAAATATATTATGTACTTGATCCTAAATTGGAGCGAGTGCCTGAACCGAATGCAGTAGATACTGAACAGATTAAGGCACACAGGAAAAAGCGCGATGAAGATGTAGTGGTATGTTAAGGATAGGGGTGAGCATGGATCGGCTTGGGTCGGGTTAGCCTAAAAAATCAACCCAAACTAATTATACTGGGTTGAAAAAATCTAAACCTAATCCAACCTCAATCCAACCCAACCCATTCAAATCGGTTTGGGTCACCGGTTTTGTATTTTTTCACTTAAAATTAATTTAAACATGTTACGTAAGAAAAAATATTTTACTATAATTATTCATCATTTTTTAGATCCAAAATCAAATCTATACAAGAATTAATTAAATCTTGCGCTATCATTTACAAATTAAGTGACTTAAATCACTTCTCACAAAGTTCATACAACCTTAATTTAATGCAAACCATACAAAGTAAATAAAAACTAGATTTTAAAGGTGTTTGATCAAATGATTTTTTTCAAAACTTCAACACTAGTATAGACTTGGTCTTAGAATTTCCATAACTAATTTTCATCATACAAAAACATAAAGTAAATGAACATAAGATAAACAAATCAATCTAAGAAGTTTTTGAAAAACATATTGAAAGTCCAAAAGAAATATTTTTATGAGAAAAAACAGTCTTCTTCAACTTTAAATTAATAAATGGAAACATGCTCCTTATATATTTAAATTCTAATTGACCTTTTTAAATTTTTTTTGTAAGTCTAATTGGCTTTTTTGATGAAAACTAGCATTTTTGGTTGGAGGGTTTCTAAGAAAAAAAGAAAAAAAAATGAGAAGATATATATATATATATATATATATATATATATATATATATATATATAGACACACACACACAAAAACATGATACATATTTTAATCCAAACAAACTTATCAAAATATGAATTTAGTCCATCAAATAAATATACACACAAAATATATATTGCAATCTAAACATCTTACCAAAATATGAATGTAGTCCATTAATTATTAAATTATAATTTAAATTTATATAAAATATAATTATATAATGACAGGGTTACTTGTTTGGGTCGGGTTGAATTTTTTTAACACATGACCCAACCCAACCCATCGGATTAAAATATTTCTCAACCCAAATCTAATCCAACTTTTGAAAACCCTAACCCAACCCAACCCATTACACTAGTTTGGGTCGAGTCCATGGGTCCGAAGGTTTCCATGCTCACACCTAGTCGAGGACACATTCTGAACACATTGATGAATTGCTTGTATGACTTATATTCAAATCTGTAATTGGTAAAGGATATTTGGGCAGTCTTAGAGACAAAGTATAAGAATGAACAAAAAGGTACTAAAAAATTCCTAGAACTCAAATATTTTGAATTTAAAATGAATGGCACATGCTAGTTATGGATTAAGTCCATGAGTTGTAAGTCACTGTGACTAAATTGAGTGACTTTGACGTTAAAGTTCTCATGTGCTGCAAGTAGGGGCAATTCTTTCTAAACTTCCTCCTCAATGGAATGAGTATAGAAAGAAGATTCGTAATTCTCTTGAAAGTTTTACTTTGGAGCATTTTCAAATGCATTTGTAGATTGAGGCAAAAACTCGTGCTCGAAAGGCGTAGTTTGTGAGTTCTAAAATGAAATTTGTAAGTGATAATAGTTCTGGTAGAAACCAGAATAATATGAAAATCAATAAGAGAGGACTTCACTTAAAGAAATCCAATAATAAGAAGGAAAATAGATTCTGTTAAAATTATGGAAATAAAGATATTATCACGTGAGTGCATGTAACAACCACACCAAATCACTTGGTAATATTATGACAATAAATAATAGTAATAATAGTAAATAAATAAATAAACCTTGGGCTAAAACCATTTTAACTTAGAAAATACCTAAGCATGTTGGACTAAAAAAATCTCAAATGGGCCTTATGCTTAGGGATTGGTCCATCTATAAAAAAAAAAAAAAAAAGATAGGGAAGTGTTGCTATTTTGAGAAAATGAGGAAACTTTCTCGAAGTCTCTAGAATTCTTGAGAAGTTCTTTTTGTTTTCATTTTTCTTATCTCTGGCAGAACCATAAAGAATATTTTTTTCTCTTATTCTCACATCTCTCCCCCTTTATCTCTTGCAACATTCCTTCCCTCATGATTTTATTTTGTTTCTTCTTCCTCTTCTTCTTTTTCTTTTTCTTTCTCTTTCTTCTCTCCCTCTAAATTTTGTCAACCATGAGAGGAATCACCCCATGTGATCAGCCCTGTTTTGGGTGTTGTAACATTAAATTTTTTTTTAAAAAAAAGATAAAATGGAATCACCATCAGCCAAGAAATCCGACTACCAACCACTAGATTCCAACGACTTCAGCTATCATTGAGAGGAGAAACGTAACCCCATTATGAAAGCCATGATCTTAGCTCTAAATTTGCATCAATTTTTCCATTGCTTCCACCATCATATTGGTTTTAATCAGTCTGCAGCTAGTTTGTTATCCCTTTGTCCTTGTCTTACTAAGGTAAACTAACTCTGCCTCCATAAATTGATTTCATTCTCTGGTTCTGGGTTGAGCACATTAACCCCTTATTCAAGTTAGATTGATTCTATGTTTGAATTACTGCAATCAATTATGGAGATTTAAATTAACTTGTTGATGTTTAAGTCTATTGCTTCCATTTGTTAGGTTACTAATGAAGCCAAGTCAAAAGAATAAGAATTTTAAATCTCAAAATTCAGGATGTTAACATTTTTCTTTTGTATGGATAGATAGGAATTTATTATTTGAATTTCATATTTCTTTTGTGTTCTATATTTGGTATAAGTTGTCAATGGATTATTGTCTTAGTTTCACTCCAACTCTAGTTTATCATGGCATGGATATTACCAATACGATTGATAAATTCCTTGTTTATTTTGTCAAATATTTGTGTAGCTACATTACTTTGTTATAATATATTAAGTTTTTTTTATTTATTGTTTCTCCATAATTCTCTTTTTATGATATGACAGAAAGAGGACAATAGTAGCATGCCTCCTTAAAACATGCATGCCTTATTGGGTAATCATGTTAGCTTAGTGATTTATTCTAATTTAAAGTTGAATGTGAACACAACAATAATCTTTCAGAGTTTGATGAATGAAGGAACATAATTGAAAGTTTGTTTGATGATGAAAGCCCCATATTACATCAAATTGCGAATAAAGGTATATGCTCTTTTTTTAGTGACATACCTTATTTTGTATGGTTCTGTTGAGAGACTAGTCCTGTTCTAGTTAGAGGAATTTATATGGCTTTATTCTAGGTTTAGTATTGTTTCAATTAGTTGGTTTAATGTTTCTATATTAGAATTTCAATTCAAGAAGCGATTTGAGAACTTAGTTATAGAAATTTTGGAATGTTTAGTTAGAGCACGCGGGTGTAGCCTAACCCAATGAAATTAATTTCATTATATTTTGTGCTTGTTCTTGGTTAAAGTGTCATGGAAAATATATTTTATACTTAAGTGAGTTAAACTAAGTGGATCTATATTTTAAGTTTGAAATATAGGATATTTTGAATTATATCTTAAAAAATGATAGTTACAATAAATGGCACGTGTTACAGATTATAGAGGTGAATTGTACATGTATGTAATGAGGTAGATGGACATAAATTTTATTGGAGTATGTTGAGATAGATTGTAAATTATTATGCAGGTTGTTTTGACATAAGGAAAAATAGGAAAAAAGTATGAAAAATAAGGGAAACTCTACCGAAATTTAGGTAGAATCGCTCATAAAGGTTTTCTAGATTTAAAGAAATAAATTAGACTAAGAGAATTTTATTTATTAAGGAGGGAAGTAAGAAGTTCAAATTAATTATAGTTTTAGTTGAAATTCTTAAGGAATTTTCAAATCCTTTTAAATTATCGAAATGAATTAACTGTTTTTATCATTGGATTGAAAATGCACACATGCATACATACATCATAACATATCCTGAATATTTTCGGTGAAATTCACAGAATCAATTAGCTTATACTAGCATATTTTTTTCTTAGGTGGTGTTTCAAGAAAGGTTTCGAGTATTCTTCTAGTCTAATAAGCATCTTTGCTGGCAGTGTCGAGGTGAGTTCACCTTACTCCCAGTAAGCATGGGGAACAAATTAATAAAATTGAAAAGCTTAAAATGTATACAAACACAATGATTAAGGAATATATATGATATGGATAAATATTGAAAGATATACTTAAATATGACATGTATGTTAAAATCTCATATGCTTGAATAATTTAATGATGTGATTTATTGTGCTTGAGAATTATTGTGATGTTAATGTATTTGCATAAATGTGATTATACGGTTATTGTGTAGAAATGAATCATGTGCATGAGGAAATAGTAGGACCCCACCCAGGAGTGGGTGATAAATGATGAGATGGTAAGACCCTGCCCAGCAAAGGGTAAAAGGAATCTGAGGATATTGTTGTTATGGTAGGAACCCACCCCAGAAGGGTGAAGAGTAGCCCGAGGATACATGATGAGAAATGTACCGATATGTGGGGAGACATCCCCATTGTGATATGATTAACCCAATGAGGGGCATTGTGATATGATTAGCCTAGTGAGTGGCATTGTGATATGATTAGCCCAGTGAGGGGAAATTAATGAATTGAGATGTGATCATGCATTGCATTACATTTTATATGATGATTGATGTGATTGTGCAATGAGAGGCACATGTTGTGATTGGCTTGGTGAAGGACATATGATGTTGATTTGTGTGATGTGATGTGAAAATTGTGAGACCAGATTATGTGATGAATGTATAATTGTACTATAGATATATTTGTGATTATAAAGTGGTGTGTAGTGCCATTATGTGATAGACACTCTTTCTTGAATTAAAGATATGTAAGAAATGTGAGGATTATAATTCAAAAGATATAGAAATCACTTAGAATCACATGTTAATCAATTGAATATGTAATATAGATTGGTAAATGAAATGAAAAATTGAGTACTTTGAGTAATGTGTTACTCATTGAGCTTTTTGAAGCTCACCCCTTCCTTTATGTTTTATTTTCCCCCAGGTGGCAGTCGATTAAAGAAGCAAGCTCTGTGGAGAGCTATTAATTAAAGATTTTATGGGTATTTTAGAAGCGGCATCCTCAGTTTTATCTTGAGTCAAAATTCATTTTAAAATATCGTTATGTAAATGTAAGAGAGAAATTTTTGTATGTTTTGTAAACTGTAAGGTTTTAAAAAGTGATGCATTAGTTGTGCTGTATGAATATTATTATATATGGAAAAGATTTAATCGATCATGATAAATGATGAGTTGTATTATATGTCGAATTGGGGGTATGACATTCAAGTTAGGGCTCAAAGCTTAAAAATGATGATACCGTCTTAAGTAGGGCCCACTCGGGGATGGGCCATTACAGTGCCAAAACAAGAAAATGATGGTTTCGCCAATATGAATGAAATTATGTTAAGGAATTAATTGCTATGGTGTCAAATCTGAATATCAGTATGGTGACTGAAGTTAACATGGAAGCAACATCCAAATTTTGATGTTTGCAACGATAAAAGTAAACTTAAGACCTACAAGGAATTGATTGAAGATGAAGTTATGCGAATGAGAAACATTGCTACTTTGAAAGTGGAAGAAAAAAGGAATTGTGGAATTATGATTTACTTCTGGATAGAAACTCACCTTAGTTAATGTATTCTATATTCTTGAAATTAGGAAAAATCTTGTTTCTACAAGTCTATTGAACAAGAAGGGATTCAAATTAGTTATAGAATCCGATAAGATTATTGTATCTAAGAATGGTGTATTTGTTGGGAAGGGCTACATTTGTGAAAGCATGTTCAAGTTTAGTATTTATGAAATAAATAATATTTCTATTTATGCTGTTGAGTTAGATACTTTATAGCATGCTAGATTAGGATATTTAAATTATTGTTCTTTAAATCATATGTCTAAGCATGGTTATATCTCATTCCAACACAAACATAGTGACAAATGTGAAATTTGTACTCAAGCCAAAATGATAAAGAAACCCTTTTTTAAAGCTAAACGAAACACTGAAATATTAGAATTAATTCATTCCAACATATGTGAATTGAATGGTCTTCTAATAAGAAGTGGTAAGATAGTTCATAACTTTTATAGATGATTGTTCCCGTTTTATGTATGTCTATTTATTGAGAACTAATGATAAAACTTTTGCAAAATTTAAAGATTATATTTGTTGTAGAAAATAAGAAAGAAAAAAATTCTTCATTCTGATAAAGTTGAGGAGTACTTTGCCTTTTAATATATGGGTTAAACTATGTTGACTACATGTCATATTCATAATATAATTTTTCAAAGAAAATATATGTCTCATCTTATGAACTTTGAAAAGAAAAAAAAAACCTAATTTGAATTATTTTAAAGTGTGGAGGTGTGTAGAATTTTATAAAGTTATTGATCCTCAAAGGAGAAAGTTAGGTTCTAGAGGAATTAAGAGTCTTTATAGGATATGCACAAGATTCTAAGGCATATAGAATTTTATATGTTAATTCAAATGATATTGTTAAGTCTATTAGTGTTCAATTCATTGAAAACAAATTCTTGCATGAATCTAATGTGAATGAACCTAATCAAGTAGATGGTCAGTCCTCTACAATGGTACCTAATTCAGATATGACTCTTATTGCAATTAAAAGTAATAAGAGGAAAGATTTTAGTAATCTTTTATAACAAAGAAGGAGTTAAAGAATTGGGAAATAAAAAGATCTAGATTTTGGTTTTATTTCTACACAATCTATTTTTTTTTCTTGTGGAAAGAAATAGACATAAAGTGTACAATAAAACACTCATGTTACTAAATGTAAAGATGATCCTATAACCTTTAGTGAAACAATTTGGAAAGAAGTTATTAATGATGAAATGGACTCAATTATATCCAGTAATACTTGGGTTATAGTGGATCTACCACTTCGTTCAAAACCAATAGGGTGCAAGTGGGTGTTTAAAAGGAAGTATAACATAAACAGGCCAATACAAACCTTCAAAGCAAGACTAGTTCTCAAAGGGGTTCACACAAAAAGAATGTGTTGATTATTTTTACACATATGCTCCATTACCAAGAATAACATCCATAAGAGTGCTTTTGCTCTTGGCCTCAATATGTCAGTTATATGTGCACCAAATGGACGTCAAAATTGCTTTTTTGAAGGGAGATTTAAATGTAAAAGTATATATGGAGAAACCTAAAGGTTTTATACTTCTTGGAAACGAAAGGACAATTTATAAACTAGTAAAGTCTTTTTATGGCTTAAAACAAGCTCCAAAGCAATGGCATGAGAAGTTTGATAATTCAATACTACGAAATGGTTTTGTGCACAATAGTACAGATAAGTGCATATATTCCAAGTTTACACAAGATTATGACTGATCATATGTCTCTAGGTGGACAACATATGGATTTTTAGCATGAACATACTAGGAATTTCAGAAACTAAGAATTATTTTACTTCAATTTTCAAATGAACTAGATATTATCTTAGGAATTAAAGTGGAAAGAGACAACAAAGGATTTTCTTTAAATAGGTCTCATTATCTAGAGAAACTATTTCATAAATTTATTCATCTTGGAATCAAGGAAACTAACACTCTTTATAATTCCAGGGTGAAGTTGATTGGAAATCTTGATAGAGCTATAACATAATTTAAATATGCGAGTGCTATAGGTAGCATTATGTATGTTATGCACTGTACAAGACCCAACATAGCTTTTCTTATTCACAAACTTTCAAGATACACAAGTAAACCAAGTAACAATCATTGCAAAGCATTCGCTAGAATTCTTTGTTACCTCATAAAAACTAAAAAACTATCATTGTATTACTCGGGATTTCTAGCTATATTAAAAAGATATTCATATTCTAGTTAGATAACTAGTGCAAGTGATAATAAATCCACTTCATGTTAGATTTTTACTCTTGGAGGTGGTGACATTAGTTGAGTATCCAAGAAACATACCTATATCACTCACTCGACCGTGGAGTCATAATTTATAGCATTAGTAGCTACTGGTAAAGAAGTTGAATGCCTAAGAAATATAATTTTGGATATCAGGTTGTGGCCAGAACCTATGCCAGCCATTTCCCTATACTGTGATAGTGAGGTTACAATGTCTAAAGCTTACGGTAAAATTTACAATAGTAAGTCTAGACACATTAGTTTACGACCTGAATACATTAGAGAGTTAATATTTAACGGCATGAGCACCATTATCTATGTAAAGTTAACGAGAATTTGGCAGATCCTCTTACAAAGAGATTGCTAAGATATGCATTAAAATCGATATCTAGTGGAATGAGGTTGAAATACTTTTCAAACAGCACCAGTAATTGGAACCCAACTTTGACTTAATAAAAGTTATTTTCAAAGTTTAGTGGGTAATAACAAGTTACTATTATGTGTCTTGTAGAAGCATTGAAAATAAACTAAATAAACTCTCCTAGGATGCTTAGTGCTCAAATTATTGTGATGAAGTAGGATGAGTTAATACTCTTAAAGGAGTTAAATGTCTTTAAAATATTTGAAATTTGGTTGAACTCCACCTATGTGAATATAGATCTAGCAATGTTTAAAGAATTTCCTTTGTAAATATTCATCAAACCAGGAAGAGCACATGGCCATAATAGTGCTAAAGCGAGATAAAACACTCTTATTGATTGGATAATGTCATGTATATAATACCTTCAGTTCTAACACAAGGAGTTCTGGTGTAATTTGTAGTTACCAACAACTTCGTTAGAGCTTTAAGGTACTTAACACTAATTGGAGGTTTAATTGGCAAGGCACCTTATTGTAAGAAAGATATTATCTTGTGAATAGGTTGAACCATAATATTAAAAACTAGTATTCGATTGTTGGGTAGTTTGAAATATTGTTTGGAACAAGAATCCAACATTGAAAAGAAATAGTGACTTTAAAGGCTTTATGTAATGGTACACTTATGTCCTTAGTAATTGATTGTGTGTAGTTATGCAAGATATGACTTGCCGCATGTGATGCTTTAGTGGCACACTTGGCACTTGGACACGAAGCACATGCAACGAGCCTCATGGAAAATAAATACAATAATTATTTTATTTTATTTTAAAATCTAAAATGGTATTAATTGACTATCATACAATTATTTTATAAACAAACACAACATTTGGTTTGTAAATGACGTGACTGTTCATACAGGAAAAAACATGTCATTTGGCAATGTCTGTTTAAGCTCTATAAATAGACATAAGGTCTATCAAGAATTTTTCAAATTTCTCTCTTCTTCCAATTCTTCAATCACCTGGGAGTTTTATCTGTTAAAGTCTTTGTTGTTTCCTGGAGAAGCCTTACCTCTGTTTTAATTCTCTTATAGTGTGGAGGCAATATTTTTTTACAAAAAGTGTATACCATCACGCTTCAAAGCTGGTCTTTTAGTCTTGACTTATTTTTCTAACAGGAAATCTCAAAGTAAATGTGAGTTCTCAAAGTTATCAAGACTTAAATTCTCAAAATTTTCAAGATTATTTTGTTGGAATTTTTCTATGTGGGCTACTACTAATTATAGTGGTTTTGGTTTTATAAAACCAGGTCAGTGGATTTGGTCCAATGAGAAAAGTACGAGAGCTCATCTATTGTTAATTGGTAACCATGTTGTTTGGGCTTGTACACATCTTAATATTATTAATGTGGGTTATCAAGTAGTGTTGGCCTTAATTTAATATGACTTGTAGATGGAAGGGCCTATTTGGACTCTTAGTAAGTAGGGTTACTAATGTGTATATAAACATGTTAGGTCCCCTCTTTGGCTCCTAGTACATCTGAGTATTCAATTTTCTATCCATTTAAGAATGTTGATGTTGTAGGAGTATAAAGAGGAAGACCTAACCCTGATCATACTTCTGTTGTGAGGTAATTCAAATTTTCACTATGATGATGGCTCAATCAGGTATATGATTTACTTATGCAATTATTTGTGTTTTAATTTAATGTATGATATTATTGTTTATATTTATTTAGCCTACATGTGGTATTAGAGCCGACATACATGAATTTAGAACCTAATTTAGAAATATTGCATTTAATTTCAAGTAAAATCGAATTATGTCATGTGAATAAAACCAGCCTAAATCCACTGTGATAATGAAGTTATCAATAATATTATATCTTCATTACTTAACTTTAACTGTTAGTGCTTGAGCTAGTGAATTACGTTTGAGTTGCCTCACTATGTTATTTAGTGTGAACTTTTCAAGGTCATTAAATTTGTGTTCTTGTGTCCCGTTCAATATTTTTTAGAATTTATTTAAGTGACATCATATAGGTAGCTAAGCTATAACCTATGTCTTAGGGTATCTCGTTTTGGCACCACAATAGCTCCACCCTATTATTATTATATGATGATGAAAGATCATATGCAAACATGGTGCTGGAATATAGTGGTTGTGCAATGATTAAAGTGCATTGCACAAAGGGTTTAAATGAATAAATATGCATTTTGAAAAGTCTAAGATGTAGAGTATATGTGCTAGTAATGCTTTATTTTCTCATATATCAGCTCAGTCAAATATGGATAGATGAAGGTTTGATGTCTTTAAAAAGCTACCATGTAGGAATCTTGGTGGCAAATGATGCTCTAAAATCAAGGGCCTTGGATGACAGTGTTTGTTGAAGTTTCAAACCATTATATATTATCACCATTAAAAAATATTAAGTGATAAGATTGATGATTTAGTTGGTATAATTTTGGGTTTATTTTCCATGATATATTATTGGTTAAGAAAATATTGAGATTTGTATATGTTTTATAATATTGGTACGATAAAGAGATCTTTGCGTGGATTGATTTGATGTTTGTGTATGTTCATATCTGGTATATATGCTTATATATATATTGAGAAAACTGTTAAACACATGATTTTTTATGGATGAAAAATTAAATAGTGTTGATGAGTAATCTATAGGTTGAGCTTGTAATGATGGGTTAACTTTTAAGATCTAGGAGTGCTATGTGTTTCTTTTAATAAGTACTATTAAGTTATATTTATGAGTATAAAGTTCTCTATTGATTCTGTGATTGATTTAGTTTGGTGATGTTATTGGACTTTGGATTAGTGAAGCAATTGGTTTTGAGAATTTACCATTATTAGAAATTTGAAAAGATTTACTAAATGAGTGTGGTTTTATTATTTTTTTCAACTAGGTAATGTTAATTATGTTTGAGAGATAATAAAACATGGGAGACATGAGACCCACCTTGCTATTGTCTTCTTTTTCCATTTGAGTTCTCTTAGAAACCAAAAACAGAATATATATTTTGTTTATGTAACTCACCATGTTAATCAAAAGAAGATGGTCAATTGATGAGAACATGTTGGCATATACACTTAATATAAGCGAGTCACTTCTTAAGGGGAATATTTAGATGATTGTTTCATCAATTTCTGGTTGGTTTTATTAATTTTCTCTTAATAACCAAGATATTTTGGTACAACTCTGAAAAAGGAGTTGTTAGTACTAATTTCTTGAGATTTTTATTTATTCTTATATAAGTTGGATACTAAGTAATACATTTAATTGTGAGCTTTAATATATTAATTCTGTTTACATTCTAATATGTCTTATATGGTTTTACTTTTGTATATGAATAATTTTATTAATTTTAGTTCAATACTTGTTTTACTTGTGCAATACATGTTCTGATTTTGATCCAAAGAGGTGGTTTACTATTTCATATTGAGAAGATGAAATACATATATGTTGTTTTAGAATGTACACATGTTGGGTAATATATTTTATCAGTCTAGTTTCATCAGTTGATGTGGATGGTTATTGCCAAAGTGGTCCATTAATTAATATTTATAGGGTTATTTTATGTTATTGTTATGAGATGTTTATTTGGTTTATTGCATTCAATCACCTACCTAAAGTGGGAAATTACTTGTTCGAATTCCGATATTGACATGAAACATTGTGTGAAATTTATTTCAGTCTAGATTATTTTTCTACCCAAAAGTGTTAAGCTTTTAGAAAAGTGAGATACATTAATGTTTTGGCTTCATGTAAGAGATTCCACTTGCTTATTGCATACTCTGCCAAAAAGGGGGTACGTAATGCTACGTCAAGAATCTAATTGTTGTAATTACCCTTCTTATTAATATGTTGTCTTTTGATTGTCTTAAACAATTTTTATTTTTTGTTGATAACAATAGTGCTCCTATTGAAATTTTGACTAAGTCAAATAATAAAATCAAGTCTATTTTCATGGGAGTGTATAAAAAATATGAAATTAAAATTTCTTAAATTTTCTAATTCATATTTGCTCAATAATTGCATTTATCAACAATAATTAAATTTTGAGCATGTGAAATATATTTCAATGTTGTGATATACTAATATATAGAGTAAAAGATGATTGAGATCTTAATATTTTATTCTTCAAAATTTGTGTTTTGTGTACTCATTGAGATTAATACTAAAATTTTAGAATAATGAACTGAAGTTTACATGCCTAGTAACTCATAGTGATGATATTTAATTGGGCATGTATATGGATCTTGATAATTGTTTATCTTCACTTGAGATGGGTAAAGTATCTTATACCCACTGAGAAGAAGAAGCACTGGAAATTATGAAATGACAAAAGAATGGGTTGGCTCCACTTCCACATCGAATAGGAGTGACTGTATAAACAAATCTTCCCATGCTCGATGAAGTGGGTCTCCAAAACGTTAGATAATCTATGAGAACTGTTACATGGACAACCAATTTTTCTATTCATTTGTTTCATTGTTTGGTTATTGTAGTGAATGAATTCATAATATATATGCACATAACTATTTATTTCTCCTTCTCTGTGCATATATTCTGAAACCTTATTTCACAGTAGACTGTTTTGATGTGTTAAGTTGTTATTGATATGTATATTATGACAAATAATTAGATTTTTTTTTGTTAAGTTCAAGACCTATAGTAAGGATGTAACTGTTGGTTGTTTGGTGACTAATAGAGGTACATGTTGTTTGTAGTACATTCTGTTGTATGGTCACATGCATGCTTGTTGTATTGCATGCGTTTGGGATTGTAAAGGGCATTATTACTTATCTCAGTTTTGGGAAATTTCATAGGTTGATGTGGATGTTTGCTGCGAAAGTGGCACATTCGTTGATACTTATGGGATTTCACTAAAACATGTTGCAAGATGATTACTATTTATCATGGTTTTGGGAAACTTCATGGGTTGATATGGGTGTTTGCTGCCAAAGTGGCATACTAATTGATACTTGTGTGATTTCACTAAAATATATTGCGAGATAATTTCAATTGCATCATGCAGTTACTTGCCCAAAGGGCATAGTTGTGTGCTATAATTTGTGAAAATACATGAAACATTATAGGAAGATAATATGTCAGTTTAGAAGGTTTGTCTTCCCAAAGGGAACAATTCTTTCTAAAACTGAGACATTGTCTTCATATGCTTCATGTGTAGAGTTTCTAAGTGTATATTGTATTCTCTGCTCAAATGGGAGTTTATAACTATACTCTTAGATTCTCTATTTTGGAATATGTTGGTTATTGCCCTTATACTAATGTGTTGTATTCTTGTCTTGAATAAGTCTCCTTATTTGAAATAAAGTGAGAGCTATAGGTGAACAAGAGGTGCTTTTAGTGGGAATTTCAGTTTGCTCTTGCCAATTAAGCAATGACAGCTCAACAAGATTAAGTTTAGGTAGAGAAACTGTTTTAACAAGCTTTTGAGTCTTTTGCGTGAAGCGTGCTGGTATAGACAAGTGTTATTTTCTGTTATTTTTTAATTATTATGAGCAATTTAACAGACTCCATATAGGAGATTCTAAAACATAGAGTTTCGAATCTTCATGGATTTAATCTATGTTGTAATCATCCAATCCACACCCTTAGCAAAGAGTATCAAAAATTTTTATTATGTGGGTTCTCTCACAAACCCTTTAGAGATAACCATGCTTTGGCTGATGGCTATCTTCCACGTGGCGGTTTCAAAAAATTGTTTTTGAAATATTTTTTTTTATAGAAATTAGATTTTTCACTAAAAATTTGTGTTTGCTATTGTTTTACTAAACACTAAGCAATTCATAGGTTTATAGTTAACATGTTGTTTTATCATAAGTCATTTCAAAAATTATATACTTTACCATAAATCATTATTAATGTTAGGTCAGACTGAATCTAAAGGATTTTACTCTTGCAGTACTAAGAATCAGACTTTTGAGTGTTTTTTATCAACTAAAGTAACGTACTTTAAATGATTAATAATCCCAAAAAAAAATGTTATTTTTAACTAGCAGCATACACACAAGAACATATAAATTATTGATTATACTTACATCCAACATTTAATACCAAAATTACGTCGTTCTAATAGAAAGAACCCATTAAAGAAGTATAAAATATAAAATACAAAATTTTTTAATCACACAAGTAACTACTTCATAACAAGATTGTAAATTTCGTGCTGGACAACGTTTCGTTTTAACTATTAAAAGGAAATATTTCATTTTTGCTTTGTTTCTGTGCGCCATTTGACAATATTTTCAAGTAGGTTCTTGTCAAATAACATACCTTCAAAAAATATATAAGAATTACTAAATTCAAATCATAATTGCAGTACTAAATTCAAAAAATATATAAGATGATGTATTAACCAAAATCAAATCATAATTGCAATCCAAAATTCAAACGCTAACACAAAACAACACTAAATTCATGCTATTTTAAGAATTATTAATCTAAAACAACATTAACTAAAAATGTTTAGCATTTACATACCAAACTTTCTAAACTTATTTAAAGGTGTCATTGTAAAAAAATTCACGTGAAAGCAAATTTAGACTAATAGGAGACGATAGAAAAAAAATGACAAAAAAATAAATATAATATAATGATATGTTTCAACTGAAACAAGGTTTTTCGGTAAAACCAAACCGAAACGATCGAAATAAAGAGCAAAATGGAATACTGTTGATATTGAAACATTTCGACCAAAACGGAACGAAATTTACAACCATGCTTCATACTGTTACTCTAAGACCCACTGATTCACATAACAAATTATGTTTCGTTTCATTCTTACAAGGTAAATTCTTAGCTGACTCAGGTGCAACACATCCTTCTTTCATCGAGACGATCAGTTTACCCCATGTCATCTTCATAGGAACCATACCAACTGAAAAAAAAAAACCTGGTTTGGTTTAACTAGAGAACAACTCTCCACACAACACTTGTTGAGTAGCTAGCTCTCACTGAAACAAAAATAAGCGCTAATGGGTTTTGCTGAGACTTCAATTTTTTTTTTTAATTTTGATTTTGAACTTCTGAAATGATTAACATAGAAAAAAAACATATCTCTCCTCTCTCTTGCTTTATCTCTTCTCTCTTTCTCTACCAGAAGTAAAATTTCTTTTCTTTCCTCTCTTCGGCTGGCACACCACCATCATATGTAATTGAAGGTTAGTCACTTTGTTTTCTCTACTATGCTCTACTTCCTCTTACTGTAACATGTTCGGTTTCTCCATTTTTGCTATATTAGCTTAAGGATTGAAAACCTATTATATGAAGACCTTGTTTTAATTGCTAGTATGTAAATGAGGGCCTTATAAAATGTTAATAAAACAAAAATAAAGTTCCAACATCAACCTTTTGAATGAAATGACTTTTGGCTTTTACCATTAGAATTTTTATCAAGTCAAAGCATAAGCCAGTGGGGATTTTGTAATTGAACTTCGAGTTTACATGTCTTAGGATGTGTCTTTGCCTCTTCATCATGAAAACAAGCTTTTAGGATTTTGTTTTCTATTCTGAATATTTATGACACCACTAGGAAAATTCCCTCTCCAGTAATGTAATGACATGTGACCACCTCCAAGGATAAAAGAGTAATTTCATGATTAAGATTGAACAACTAATCAAATTACCACACATGGAAAAAGGCATAACAGTAATGTCACATTGATGTCCTAATATTACTATGCCACTTTAGCTTATGGATAAATCATTATCCAGCTTACGGATAACTCCAAACTTATCTATGGGAATATTATTCCTATCACAACACTTAGTGATCAATCACTCTCCTAATCGAACTCTGCTCTGAAACTTTATATAAGGGGCTCTCAAAATCAAAAGGTACATTCAATTCTCACTCATAGCTCTCAACATTACATATCCCTCCATACTTTCAAAAAGCCATATTCTAACTTAAGCATCGGAGAGTTCCCCTGGAGGCACACTCTTTTGATCCTCCGCCAACTTTTAGGTTTTCTCTTCGTTTTGTGTGTGCAGGTCATGCTCCCCGACCGTTCGAATTCCAAGCAGATTTTCTGCATCAACAAATTGGTGCTAGAATGAGGGCCTTTATTCTAGAAGGAAAAAGAAACCCTATGTTACAATGCCACAAAAAAATCCTACCAAGAACACCATTTTACTAGCTTAATAGCCACACGAGCATCCACTCATAGCCAATAGTCTGGTTCACGACTCCCTATCATTTCAGAGCATGCCACCTCCAATCAAAACAACAACAAACTATCTGATGGACAAACCAGGCGTGAGCTGCTATCTCAATCCAACCCAGTGAACCCTAGCATCTAAGAAAATCTTAACGGTCCTACCGAACCAATTTCGATTGCGCCAGCTACTCAAGAGTAGTTCTTACAGCTCACCGAATTAGTCACCAATCTGGCCACTAAGCTTGAGGAATGAGTGCAGTCTCCTTCACTTCCTCACCCATTTCACCAAAGTCCTCAGCCAACGAGACACGTGAATCCCAACAAACTGGCTTATAACGACTCCACCACTAGATTTTCTCCCATCCCTTAGTCAAAGTCAAAGGATTCTCCACCTTTAAGAACCACACTAACATGGACAAAAAGTTAGAGGATATGGACGGACAAATAAAAGAGGCTTGCAAAAGTAGAAACTCTAATGTCCTGGTTAAACTCAACTCTCAGATTCCTCTATTCACACAAGACACCCTTGATGCCCCTATCCCTTAACACTTCCAAATACCCATCATAAAGGTATATGATGGCTCTACGGATCCTATGGATCATCTCGAATTTTAGAAGATAACAATGATGTTGCATTGTCACCATGACACGGTAATGTGTCAAGCCTTCCCCTTGACCCTTGAAAAAGTTGCCAGAACTTGGTATTTACACCTCAAAGTTGCCAATATTAGCTCTTTCTAGGAGCTGAGCCACACCTTTGCTGCCCACTTCCTTAATAGTTAAAGACCTCAGAAAACATCGGGGAGACCTTTTAGTATCATCCAACGAAAGGGAGAGAAACTCCGAGAGTACATCTCTTGGTTTAACGCTGTTGTATGGGAATTCCTGGCTATGATTCCATCATATAAACACTTGCTTTCAAGAACAGACTTAGGTTTGGATCTTTTAGCTCTAAGCTCACCAGGAAACCTCCCAAGGATATGAATGAGTTTATGATTTAAAGAGTTTATGATTGTCGAGGATGATCAAGCTTTAAGAAAGGAAAGAGAAGAAGAGATGAAGAAATGGAAGAGAAATGCCAATGAGCCAAAGGACAGTTCGGCAAAAAAACCCTGTCAAGAGAGTAAAGTGAAAGTCGCCCCACTCCTCGAGAGTTTCACCCCACTTAATGCTTCTGGGACGAACTTACTCATGAATATTCGGGACCGAGACATTCTCCGTTTTTCTCTGAAACCACTCCACCTCGATAAAAACGAATCAAATTTGATGGTGTCGTTTCCACAAAGATTATAGGGATGACACTGAGGAATGTCACGCTCTCAAAATCCAGATTAAGTCCTTTATCCAATGAGGGTACTTAAAGCAATACACTAGGCCTCATCGATTTCGAGACAATGAAGATTGACCCCGATGGCCCTTATAGGCCGATTGCTGAACAATCAAGGTATGATCAGAGTCATCGTCGAAGTCCTAAACAGAGTCCCAAACTAAGTCCTAGTTGGAGTGACAGACATCCCCAGAGTGACCAAGGTCATACAACCATAGTTATAGGCACCATTAAAATAATCTTTAGGGTACCAGTAGCACGGGGTAGTTATCCCATGCAAGGAAAGCTTACTTCTTTTCAGTGGCATAAGTCAGTGGACCTCACAAGCAGGTCAAGACAGACTAGGTTATCTCCTTTATGAATGATGATCTAGAGGGGTTGTAGACCCCCTACGATGATGCAGTAGCCATCACGCTCATTATCACTAATTACAACGTTAAGCAAATCCTAGTGGACAATAGAAGCTTGGTAGACATTATTTATTATGATTTCTTCATGAAGATGAATTTAAAGGATGACCAGCTCAAACTGATGTCTTCTCCACTATATGGCTTCTCGAGAATTCCAGTCTTTGCCAAAGGTAATATCGTCCTCTTAGTCACCGCAAGAACAAATCCACGATTCACTACTGTAATGACCATGTTTCTAGTGGTCAAGCACCCGTCTTCATATAACGCGATCCTCAGAAGATCGATGCTTATTGAGATAAGGGCAGTAGTCTCCACCTATCACCTAAAGGTGAAATTCCCCATCGAGCAAGGTGTAAGGGAAGTCAAGGGAAACCAATAAGTCTCTCGGTCATGTTATCTAAACTCCATTAAGGGCCAAAAAAAGGTCGAAGCCCTACCTTTGGAAATCGAAGATCCCTGAGACTAGTTCAAAACCACTCGAGGATAACCCGTTGAAGAGCTCATTGCTATCCTCTTAAATAAAGGAGACTCAAGAATTGTCCAGGTTGAATCTAACCTCCCCAAAAATCTCAAAGAGACATTGATCTCTTTTCTTCGAAGGAACCAAGACCTATTTGCAAGGTCAGTCTCTAACATGCTTGGGATTGATCCCCAAGTCATTGTCCATAGACTGAATGTAGACCCGAACCACAAGCATATCAGTCAGAAGAAGAGGTCCTTCGCCCCATAATGACATTACACCATAGAAGAGGAGGTAGATAAGCTCTTTGCGGTTGATTTCATCAAAGAAGCTGATTACCCAAAATAGGTCACCAATGTAGTGATGGTAAAGAAGACCAATGACAAATAGAGAATATGTAACGATTTCACGAATCTGAACAAACCTTGTCCGAAGGACAACTTCGCTCTCCCTCGGATAGACCAACTGGTCGACACTACCTACCGTCATAAGCTATTTAGCTTTTTGAATGCCTACTCGAGGTGCAATTATATTCTTATGCATGAGCTAGACTGACCCAAAATCGTCATCATCACTGACCGAGGCTTATACTACTACAAGGTAATGCCCTTCGGATTGAAAAATACATAGGCAAACTATCAAAGGCTAGTTAATAAGATTTTCAAATAACAGATTGGAAAAAATATGGAAGTATAGGTGGATGATATGCTTGTCAAAAGTATCATGGCCGAGGATCACAGGTTCGATCTAGAAGAAGCATTTTGAATACTCTGACATCACCAAATGAGGCTAAAGTGTGCCTTTGGAGTCACTTTTGGGATATTCTTAGGCTTCATGGTCACACAATGAGGGATGGAAGTAAATCCCGATGAGATCAAGGTAATCTTAGACATGACTCCTCCTTGGAACATCAAAGAAGTAGAAAGGTTAACTAGATGTATAGCCGCTCTTAGTCGATTCATATATAAATCTGTCGAGATAGGCCTACCATTCTTCAAGGTTATCAGAAAAGCCAAAGATTTTGCCTGGATAGAAGACTGTTAAAAAGCCTTCAAAAAATTGAAGGAATACTTGAGCTTGCCCCCACTCCTAACCAAGCCAATTAATAGGAAGGTGCTCTTTCTCTAATATCAGCGGACCAGGACGTAGTGGCCTCAGCCTTGATACAAGAGGAAAGTAAGATCTAGAAACCCATTTACTACATTAGTCAAGTTCTTTATAACGCCAAGATGAGGTCTCTCTTCATATAGAAAATGGAATATGCCCTCCTAGTCACAGTTTGAAAGCTTCGACCATACTTCTAGACCCATACTATTAACCTGTGACCGATCAAACCTTGAGACAAGTACTCCACAAACTAGATCTTACTAGAAGGCTGGTAAAGTGGTCCATAGAGTTCAATGAGTTTGACATCCGATACAAACCTTGGACAATAATCAAGGCCACACCTTTAGCTGACTTTATCATGCAAACCACATTCTCCGAAACTCCCGCTTAGTGGTAAAAGTCCATGGAAGGTGAACAGATACTGAGTTGGACACTATATATCAATGGATCCTCCAATGATATCGATAGTGAGGCTGACCTTATGGTCATCAATCCTGAAGGGTTTATAGTGGAGTATGCCTTAAGGTCTGGATTCAAAGCCACAAAAATAAGACCGAGTATGAGGTATTGCATGCAGGGATGATCTAGCAAAGACATGACTACCAAAGCCTTAGAAGTGCATAGGGATTCCCAGTTGGTGGTTAACCAAATGACCAATGAGTATGAGGCTAGAAGTGCAAAAATCATCAGGTATCTCAAAAAACCCGAGAACTTATCGCAACATTTGAGAAGTTCCAAATAGTTTAGGTACCTAGAGCTTAAAATTCGAAAGCAGGTGCTTTAGCATGACTTGACTCCTTTAGACAACCTAACCTCACCCAAACAATCTTATTTGAAACCCTCAATGCACCTAGCATTGATGAGGTGCCAGTTATGCCAGTGGCTGAAGAGTAATCCTAGATGGACCCGATCCTCTAGTACCTGAGAGATGGTACACTTCCCAGTCAGAAATATGAAGCCAAGAAGCTCATTTCCCATGTTTTACAGTACACTATCATAGAAGTATAGTTGTACAAAAAGGGTCTCACCATTCCCTATCTAAAATGCCTCAGGACTATGGATGCAGATTATGCTCTCCAAGAGGTTCATGAGGGCATGTATGGCAATCACCTAGCAGGTCGAGCCTTGGCCTTCAAGATACTTTGCCACGGCTATTACTGGCCGAAGATGCTCATTGACACCACTGAGATGGTAAACAAATGTAAGACCTATCAGTATCATGCCTCTGTGTCCTGACAACTACTCAATCCACTAATGTCAATAACCAATCCACTTCCCTTTTCTATGTGGGGAATGTACATCCTCAATCCTTTCTAGGAAGCTTCGGTGTAAAAGAAACATCTGATAGTTGCTATCGACTACTTCATTAAATGGATGGAAGCAGAGCCCTTCGCTAGAATCTCCGATTACTAGACCTGAAAGTTTGTTTGGAATTCAATAGTATATCGCTTCGGCATACTGATGATACTTTTCACTGATAACTGAAAACAATTTGATAGCTCTCAATTTAAATCTTTTTGCCAATAAATCTAGATTGGACACCGCTTTTCCTTAGTAGGCTACCCACAGGCTAACGGGCAAACTGAAGTAACCAATAGAACTCTATTGCAAGGGATCAAGAAGAGACTCGATGACGCCGATAGGCAATGGGTTAAACACCTACCTAATGTCCTCTGGGCCTATCAGACGACTACGTGGACTCCCTCTAGATAAACCCCTTTTTTCTAGCCTATGGGTCAGAGGCTGTTATCCCTATCAAAATAGGGACGCCATTGTTATAGGTGCAAAGCTTTGACGAAGCCAATAACGAGAAAGCCCTCAAAATGAATGATGATCTTATTAACGAAGCAAGGGATAAAGCCCAAATCACATTAGCTACCTATCATCAGAGGGTGATGAGGTACTTTAATTCCAATCTATGGAAGAACTTTTAAGCTACACGACTTGGTGCTCCAAAAAAATGAAGTCACCCATCCTCGAGAGACAAGAAAGCTGTAACGACCCATCTCGGGTTGGCCACCCCCGAGATGGTGTCGTAACATTTTGAAATCCAGCACAACACATATATGCAACAATATAAAAATGTACATCAATTGATTGTATATATATTTATACCTCAGTCCTCAATCCTCAACATGGGAGTTACATTAATAATATATACAACCTATGATGCATGAATATTTACAAATATTTTTTTCCATTAGTCTGAGGATGTGGACCACTAGCTTACAAATAATGACTCAGTTTGAATCTCAGCTCACCAATCTATGTGTCATACCCATTTCCTGAAATTATTTAACAATGACGAGTGAGCTTTACAAGCTCAGTGAATTCAATTTACTATAAGTACTCAATTATATACTTCCAGTCACATCTTATAATTCAATCGTTTCTAATAATCTTCCAATATTCATTCATCTATTTTCTCATATAATTCAATAACAACATTCTGTTATCATTACACATATCATAATTCCAACTATTATACAATCTCTTCTTAAATTAATCATCACACATATCAATATTTCAACCATATATTTAATCATCTTGAGATTATCAATTTATCATCATTATTTACCTCGTTATGAGGTTCACAACATATAATCAATTAAACAAATCAATTTTTATCATATCTTACTATCATATTTCTTTCTCATCATATCTACCTCTCTGTGAGACTCATTTGTCTATCAATCATATCACAATCAAGACCGATGCTTTAGCATCTCATTCAATAATTAAAACAAATGCAATACATGAATTTAAATTTTCTTTCTTTCTTATCAGATCATTTCATATTATCATTTGGGAGCATCTTCCCCTATGTCGACATTTTTCAATTAGACCGGTTGCCTTTCTGGTTCTTTTATTTTTCAATTAGACCGACTACCTTCCCAGTTCTTTTATTTTTCAATTAGACCAACTACCTTCCCGATTATTTTATTTTTCAATTAGACCGGATGCCTTCCCGGTTCTTTATTTTCAGCTAGACTGGCTACCTTCCTGGTTCTTTTATTTTTAATTAGACCTACTACCTCCTCAATTCTTTTATTTTTCAATTAGACCGACTGCCTTCCTAGTTCGTTTATTTTTCAATTAGACTGACTACCTTTTCGGTTCCTTTATTTTTAGCTAGACCAGCTACTTTCTCGGTTCTTTTATTTTCAACTAGACCAACTACCTTCCTAGTTCTTTTATTTTTAGCTAGATCGGCTACCTTCCCGGTCTTTTGTTTTATACATATGAGCAATAATATGAAAACAAGCAGACCAACTGCCTTCTTGGTCTTTTATTTCATGCATATGAGAAATAATATGAAAACAAGTATACATTCAAGCATTCATTTTAGCTATCCAACTCCTTCTCAAAATTTTTTTTTTTCATATTCATTAAATTATCTCCTCATATATCATATTAAATTGTCGATCATAGCTTGTCAAGAATTTCATTTATCCTTTCATTAAATATTTCATCAACTCAGTATTTCAATAATATTACTTCTCATATAATAAATTTTTAACATATCAATTATTCATATAATATCAATCAATAAACTTTCATATATCATCCAATCATTGTAGTTCAATAATTAATTCAAATATCATCACTATATACTTCATATTTATCCTGATTACTAAATGTAAATCTAACTCACCACATAGCACTTAAAGCTACCTATGGATCACCTCCTTGCCTTTTCTGCTATTTTCAGTAATTTCACCCGATTGTTGATCGTCAACACTTGACATAATATTTATATTAAAATTTCTAATTTATTCTTCAATTCTTCCATAATTCATACCCTTTAAATTTCTACATCAAATTTCGCGTAATTTCATGTATGCATAATTTAAAAAATAAAATTCATATTATTACCTTTTGTTTTTCTTAAAGCTTCCCTCGAATCTCTTAAAAATTCTTCTATAAACTTCTTGAAAATTTCAATCTTTCAACCTTTCTTTGAGTCCCCAGGTGTTTAAAGAAAGAGAGGAATTTGAATTGAAGAAAGACCCCCCCTCTCTCTCCCTCCCCCTGTTTTCATGTTTGTTTTGTTGTCACTTATGCATTTCTTGCATGTTTGTGTGACAACACCTGGACATCTAGGTGTTGTACCATTTTTTTCCCTTCTTTATAACCACACGCACTGTCCATTTTTTTTATTAATAGTAAATCTTTCATTTATATATTATTTTAATTCCATGTAATATTTAACAAATTACTTCTTTACCCTTACTCTAAGAATACAGATATTATAAAAGCTTCTCCCAAATTGGGAGAGACCCTACCATATCAAAAGAGTATGTCTAACCAGCACATTCGAACTCGAGGATCTAGATGGCAAGCCAATACCTCGGACTTGCCACGCTGAAAATCTCCACAAGTTTTATTAGTAGAATTTCTCATATTTTCTCCAGTTTTTGGAATTTCTCCTATTTCTCTGATTTATGTAATCTTCAGATATTATTAATAAAAGATGAGCTCCATCAATATTTATTTCTCTAATTCGTGTTCTCAATACAGAAGATCCAATTTTTTTTTCCTCTGAAATTATCCTTGTCTTTAGTAAAGGCTCAGAGCCTCTCCTACTGGAACATAAACCGAGGAAGAAGCTCCAAGCTTCTCCTCCTTGGACCCCTTGCTTTCATCTTAAACCAACAAGAGAAATAGAAAGAATAGAAGACAAATATTTCACCAAAAGGAAATATCTTCATCAACTTAGAAATATTTTTTACAAAGGCATTAACGGCTTTACAAAACATTTTTTTTTAATTTATAAAAAAGGCCCTAATCTACAAGTACATTCTCCTCATCTACCTCAGTAGCATGGGCATGGTTCTGGACCTCATCTTCTCCATCCTCCTCAGTATCCTCAACGTCTACGGTCTTATTCTTAGAAGACCCAGGCTAGAGCATTGAGAAGTCATTCTCTGAGTGTCTTCTTAGCCTTTTTTATGGCTTCCTCGAAGCCATTTGAGATATAATGCCCATAGGACTTATTCACGGCATCCTTGAACTCTCGTGAATCCTAGAAAGAGGACATGGAATGATCAATAGCATCCTTCACTACCACTTACTTCCCCTAGGCCATCCACGCCACCTCAGCCTCGGCTGCGTCCTTCTAGGCCTTGGCCCTTTCTAGCTCGACCACCGCAAGGGGCTTCGCTTCCTTAATTTTAGCTACAGTGGCCTTCGGACCTCCGATCTCAGTGGTCTTAGTAGCAAGGAGGTCTTCTATGCTCATTTAGAGGGCACAACTATCCTACAGGTTCTTCTCATAATTCTCTAACCTTTTGCGAAGGTTGAGATAGTGGAGGGTAAGTGTGCCAGTAGCCACACCTGCTTGGAAAAATATGTAAATCAATGACCCTCAGACTCAAGCTAATAAAAACGAGAAGGGTAAGGAATAAAGTTATACCTTGGAAGACAGGTCCTCTACTACCCCAGCTAGGGTCTCTATAGGCTCTTCCCCTAACCTCATAAAATCCTGAGAAGGGATGCCTCGAACTAAATGCTTTTTCGCGATCTTAGAGCTCCCAAAGACCGAAATAGTGACCTTCACACACCAGTTATGTAATGACTCATCCCGGGTTGGCCACCCCTGAGATGGTGTCATCATGTTAAATGAAAATATATACATATATAAATCCTCAACCCTCAACAAAGGAGTTATATTATTAAAATCCCAACTGAAACAATATATATAACATATTATGCATGAATATTTACAATTTTTTTTATTATTTCTTCTTCATTAGTTTAAGGATGTGGACCACGAGACTTACAGATAATGACTTAGTCTAAATGTCAAATCACCAATCTATTTGTCTTGCCCGCTACCTGAAATTATTTAATAATGAAAAGTGAGCTTCACAAGCTCAATGAATTAAATTTATTAGAAGTACTCGATTTATATACTTCCAGTCACATATTATAATTCACTCGTTTCTAATTCACCAATATTAATCATCTATTTTTTCACATATAATAATTTAATCTTTCAAATAATCTTCCAATATTCATTAATCTATTATCTCATATAATTCAATAATAACATTCTATTATCACTACTCATATCATAATTCTAATCATTTATCAATCTCTTCTTAAATTAATCATCAAACATATCAATTTTTCTTCTCATATATTTAATCATCTTGATATTATCAATTCAAAATCATTATTTACCTCGTTATGAGGTTCATTGCATATAATCAATCAATTAAATTTTATCATATCATACTTTTATATTTCTTTCTCATCATATTTGTCTCTCTGTGAGACTCGTTTGTCTATCAATAATTTCATAATCAAGACTGATACTTTACCATATGAATCAATAATAATCAATATTTAAAACAAATGTAATGCATGAATTTAAATTTTCTTTATTTCTTTCTCATTAGATCATTTCAAATTATCATCTGGGAATGTCTTCCCACATTTTGACATGTTTCAGCCAGACCAGCTACCTTCTTAGACTTCTCAATCAGACCAGCTGCCTTCCTGAGCAATAATATGCAAGCAAGCATACATCAAAGCATTCAATTTAGCTATCTATTTCTTTCTCAAAATTATTATTTTTATCATATTTATTAAATTATCTCCTCATATATCATATAATTTTTTCAATCATATTTTCAGAAATTTTATATAACTTCTTAATATATTTTTCATTAATCCATCATTTTTAAAATGTACATTCTTATATAATTAATATTCAACATACTATTTAATCTCTAATCAATAAATCAATCAATTATCATATATGACAGAAAATACATCATTAAATCGTTATAATTCATCCACTTATTCAAATATCATAAAGTCATATTTTTATTGGTCTTGATTACTAACAGTAAATCTAACTCTCCATGTAGCACTTAAAGCTACCCGTGGATCACCTCCTTGCCTTTCTTGCTCTTTTAAGCAATTTCACTCTATTGTTGATCATCAAAACCTAACATAATATTTATATTAAAAATTTTTAATTTATTCTTCAATTCTTCCGTAATTCATACCTTTAAATTTCTACATCAAATTTCGAGTATTTTTATATATGCATAATTTCAAAAAATTAAAATTCGCATTATTACTTTCCTTTTTTTTATTAAAGCTTTCCTCGAATCTCTTTAAAATTCTCTCATAAACTTCTTCAAAATTTCAAACTTTTAATATTTCTTTCAATCCCCAAGTGTTTTAAGAAAGAGAGCAATTTGAGACAGAGAATAAAATTTTAGAGTGAAAACGAAATTTGTTGTAAACTTATTGTTAACCAAACTTTAAAAATAAAATAAACTAAACTAAAATCTTTCACTAACCGTCTGCACCTGTTTACACCCAAAGAATAACGCGGTAGTTGTAGCACAGCTTTGGGGTGTCGATTCCATAGAGAGACAAATTTAAAGAATAATAGAAGGAACAAAGAAACTAAATAAAAATATTAAATGATTAATGGAGAACAAAAATTAATTTTAAATGCAAATTAAAGTGAAGCAAAGTGACTAACGAAGAAAGTACTCAAATTTGACAAACAGTAAAGCGTCGGGAATCCCTTACATATATCTGGTATTTTAATTATTCTTAATTCATTGAATAACTCAATTGGGAACTCAATTCCAAAAATTCTCAATCGGAAGGTGTAGATTTAAAAACCAAGATTAAACCAAATGTAACCCTTTGAAAAATCATTTACCACTTTTAAAATACATAAATTATTACCACTATTGAGAAAATCCAACGACGACAATATACTCAAGAAACGATATTGCAGCAAAGAATTAAATCAATATAGACAAATAATTGATCCAAACATAATCAAGAGCTAATCCATTCAATAGAGAAAGCGTGACTGAATCCATAAACAGAATAAATTCTACAATTATTCGGAGAAGAAACATCACCAATGAATTGGGAATGATAAAACAACAGAGTTTTAGTAATTGAAAATCGCATATATAAATTAAAAAATAAACAAAATTATCATCTACTGTGCAAGTTCATTCCTAGCCCCACTTGAGAATTTAGTTACCCATAAATATAATGGACAACAAAAATTTTAAGGGAAAAATTAGAGCAAACATTAAAGTTCTAAACATTAAACTTTAAAACTTAAAAGAAATAAATTAAAACTAACAATATATAAAGAGAGAAATTTTGCCCGCAACTGCTGTGCGGTGCTTCCCCCGATTGGTAGCAAAATCCTCCATATTGCACTCCTTGGTAGCAAAGCCTCCGAGATTGCACACCCATTCGATGAAGTGAAATGGGACTTATAGGGGAACTCCATGAGTGCAATATTTTCCAATCCGATGTGGGATGTGGGATGTAGAATATGTTTCCAACCGATGTGGGATGTGGGATTTAATCCTTCACATGCCCTTCAAAACTTCTACCCATGCTGAAATCATGCACAACCTGACCTTTGTCTACTAAAACTACCATAACTTTCTCTAGAAAAATCATATTTATGAGCCGTAAAATTCTCCATAAAGTAGACGTCCGGATCTTTTCAAGCATGTACGGCTCATCTCTTGGTTCTTCCTGAATTAGTATAGTTTAATTCGCAAAAATGACTGATCTGTATGCTGAAATCATGCACAGCCTGACCTTTGTCTACTAAAACTGCCATAACTTTCTTTAGAAAAATCATATTTACAAGTCGTAAAATTCTCCAGAAAATAGACATCCAGATCTTTCCAAGAATATATGGCATCTCTTGGTTCTTCTTAAATCAATATAGTTTAATCTGCAAAACTGACTAATCAATACAGACAATTCTAGCAATTTAGTGAAACATTAAAAATCATAGAACTAACACAAAATATCATATTAGGACACAACTAAAGAATTAACAAATGTAAATTAAAGGGCCAAAATATGCAATATTTGGTACTCATCAAATACTCCTAAACTTACATTTTGCTAGTTCCTTAGCAAAACAAAATAAAAAAAAAAAACTAAATGAAAAACAAAGAACACAAAGGTAAATCCATCATTCATGGTGTCCAAAAATTTAAGTAGCACACAAAACCATGATATTCATTCATGAGCAAGCTTAGAATACAAACCCATCTTCGCAATGAATAGGAATTTTAAAATCTAATTACTTACAAGAGGTCGGCTAAGCCATCACAAGCTCGAATCCGTGTAACGTGAACTAGCACATAAAAATGAAGCTTCCAAATAACTCCAATGTGTAATGTTTCCATGTCTCAAGATTCACAGAATTTCTCATCAGAATAAACAATGATGGCATATTTTTATTTTCTTCTCTCTTTAATTATAAGGCTCTGCTATGTTTAGTTCCCTTAAGCTTTCTAATTGACCCATGTAGCGAGTGTTGAGTCAATGACTCCCAAACCAGATGATTTTAGGGCATTAAGTGTAAAGACACCCCTAAGGACTTACTAACTCATGTCAAAAAGGTTACAAAACTAAACTAGTCTTAATGCTACCAAGCAAAATTCTCACCTTTTGACGTGAACACTCACTGCTTACTGAGGCAAGAGGTCTAGTTACTTAGTGAAAAGTTTCTCAATGATCATTATGAATAAAATTCTCACCTTTTGACGTGAACACTCGCTGCTTACTGAGGCAAGAGGTCTAGTTACTCAGTGAAAAGTTTATTAATGATCATCATGAGCATTTTTCTCTTTTGTTTTGCAATTTTTTTATATATAATTTTCTATGCCAAAGTGTTTATCCAACAAGTCATCCAGTTTCAGTTAAGTCATGGAAACATACACATTAAAATCACATGTCATACCTCACACTATTTTGTGCTAATGTGCTCGTGTCAAATTAGATCAAACATGTGAATTCTCAAATGCCTAAAGTAAGTAACTAAATTTTAAAACTCTATCATCAGATTATGTGTTTAAGATTTTAAGCTTTCCAATGAAATCACATCACAATATTTGTTCAGATCACCCAAAATTTCAAAACAACATGAGCATGCAATTATCTTCTCTTTAAAACAAAGAAAAACAACAACAAACTGGGACAAAGTGTGTGTAATGTGTCTCCCATACTCCAAAACTTAAATTTCACATTGTCCCCAATGTGTGAATAATATGGAAAGAGCTGACCTGGGAGATAGAGAACTAGCTGGACTGGCATGACTCATAGCATACCCCCAAACTTGAACTGAAGTACACGTTGTCCCTAAAAAATAAAGACTAGAAAAGAAAAAATACTAAAAATAAACAGTAACAGGAAATATGAAAAATAACAAAAACATAAAGGATATGCTGTGGGGTGCCTCCCATGAGCACTAAGTTTTACGTCTTCAACCAGACTCTAACAGGAAAAGTGTCACCTGGACCAAGGAAAACATGCTTTAAACCCATAGGTAGAGGCTTCAATTCAACTTTGGGTGCTTCCACACTTGAAGGAATTTGTTTTGCACTTCTATCAAGCAACTCCTCAAACTTCGATTACCATGCCCGAGTGCCATAATCTCGAGTTCTATCAAAAATAACACAAATATCAACTACATCAAATGGATCACTGACAGAATCAAACTCAAAATTAACAAGAAAATACTCAAGGGGATCAAAATCATGAGCTATAGAAACTCCCCTATCCATGAGTGAGTCAATCATGTATGCCTGGTGGCTCTCATCATCATCTTCTGGATGTTTTGTAATATAGAATATATTCATCTCGAGGGTCATGTTTCCAAAAGACAGCTTCATGAGCCCATTCCTGCAATTAATAAGAGCATTAGCAGTGGCAAGGAAAGGCCTACCTAAAATCAAAGGAATTTTAGAAGTAGTATCAATAACAGAGCTAGTGTTAAGGATTAGGAAATCAACAAGATAATAAAATTTGTCAATTTGAATTAGAACATCCTCTATCACACCCCAGGGTACTTTGACTGAACGGTCAGCCAATTGCAATACCAAAGTGGTTGGTTTGATTTCTTCTAACCCCAACTGCAAATAAATAGAATATGGCATTAGATTCACGTTAGCTCCTAAATCTAGCAAAGCTTGCCTAACCTTATGATTTCCAATGCTGCATGCAATGGTTGGACAACCAAGATCCTTGTACTTGGGAGGAATCCACTGTTCAATTAGAGCACTAACTTGCTCTGTCAGGAACGTTGTTTTCTTCACATGGTGCTTCCTCTTAACCGTACACAAATCCTTGAGAACTTTTGCATAAGTAGGAACTTGTTTAATCACATGCAAAAGAGGAAGATTGATTTTTATTTGCCTTTGATTCTCTAGAATTTCATTGTTTAGATCCAGAGTTTGCTTGCTTGATTTTAAAGCTTGAAGGAATGGTATCTTAACAAGACTCTTTGTCACCTCAGGTTCCTTGGGTAGCTCGGCATCACTACTATCTTGACCCTTTTCCACATCCTCTGATTTGTTCGTTGTTGGGATGTGTAATGACTTACCACTTTGTGTCATAATGGCATTCACATCCTTCAAATTCTCTTGCGCCATGTGTTGACCATGGGGTGTGGGCTGAGCTTGAGAAGGGAACTTACCTCACTCATTCACTCAAGGAGCTCATCAATTTAGACATTTGGCTCTTTATCTCCTTATTTTCTTCAATAACCTGCATAATCAACGATTCACATCTTTGGTTAGTCTTACCTTGTGCCTCAATAAAAGCATGCAAAGTGTCTTCTAAAGGACTCCTAGAAGATGTAGGTGCATGATATGATGCAGGATATGATCTAGGGGGTTGTGCAAGTGGCTGGTTTTCAGGCTTCCAACTAAAATTGGGGTGATTACGCCACCCCGGATTATAGGTATCAGAGAAAGGTGAAAAAGGCTTCTTATACATACTTAAGGCATTACATTATTCCTCATATATCCCTCTCATCTCAGCAAATATGGGACACTCTTGGTCGAGATGATCTACCTCACCACACACAAAACATGGTCAAAAAGACTCTGCATGATTAGCTACGTGTGTTGGCTTTAAGTCCTTAGTCTTTAACACATCTAGCTCCCTAGTTATCATCTTGACCTTAGCCTTTAGGTTATCCTCTTCCTTAAGATGGTAAATTCCACCAACATTTGGGTTTCCTATAGGTCATGACCTATTTGTGCTTTCAGTAGCACTAGGTCTAGTCCAAGTGTGAGCTTTTTTGAGCAAGCTCATTGAGGTATTCTATAGCCTCATCAGGATCTTTTTGTAAGAACTCACCATTACACATCATCTCCACAAATTGGCGCTCTCTAGGTGTAAGTCTCTCATAAAAATAACTCACTAAGAGCCAGTTCTCATACCCATGGTGAAGACATATACTCAACAACTCCTTAAATCTCTCCCAAGACTGATACAAAGTCTCACTATCCTTTTGTGCAAAGGTGGAGATTTGCCTTTTTAAAGTGTTGGTCTTATATTGGGGAAAGTATTTATTAAAGAAAAACTGAGTCATCTCATTCCATGACCCAATAGATCATGGTCTCAGTGAGTGTAGCCAACTCTTAGCTCTATCCTTCAAAGAGAAAGGAAAGAACTTAAGTCTCACAATGTCATCAGTATCATTTTGACTATGAAAAGTCATAACTACTTCCTCAAACTCCCTAATGTGCATATATGGATTTTCATTTTCCAAGCCATGAGATGTATGGAGTAACTGTATCATCCCTGTTTTAAAATCCAGTTGGCGAGTATTAGCTGGAAACATGATGCATGATGGTGTGGCTATGCGTGTAGGGTGGATGTAATCCTGAAGGGTCCTAGTTGGTTGATCTTCGTGTTCACTCATTTCTTCAGGACTAGATGGATTGTCAAATAAAGGATTTGAAAAGTTTGATTCTGACTCTAGCACAGGCCTACAAGCAAATCTACCCAAAGTGTTTCTATATCTGTGCATGCAAGGTCACAAAATAAAAAAAAATACTATAAAAAGAAAGAAGAGAAAAAAATAATGCAGCAAGCAAAAAGAAGGAACGAAGTTACCACCTTTACAAACTGCTGAAAAGAAAAACAATCTAGTAATTCTTCTACCGTCTCCTCGGCAACAGTGCCAAAATTTGTTTACGCCCAAAGAATAATGCGGTAGTTGTAGCACAGTTTTGGGGTGTCGATTCCATAGAGAGACGAATTTAAAGAATAGTATAAGGAACAAAGAAACTAAAGAAAAATATTAAATGGTTAATGGAAAACAAAGATTAATTTTAAATGCAAATTAAAGTGAAGCAAAGTGACTAACGGAGAAAGTACTCAAATTTATCAAACAATAAAGCATCGGGAATCCCTTACACAAATATGATATTCTAATTATTCTTATTTCATTGAATAACTCAATTGGGAACTCAATTCCAAAAATTCCCAATCGGAAGGTGTAGATTTATAAACCAAAATTAAAACAAATGTAACCCTTTGAAAAATCATTCACCACTTTTAAAATACGTAAATTATTATCATTATTGAGAAAATCTAACGACGACAATATACTCAGGAAGCGATATTGCAGCAAGGAATTAAATCAATATAGATAAATAATTGATCCGAACTTAATCAAAGAGCTAATCCATTCAATAGAGAAAGCATGACTGAATCCATAAACAGAATAAATTCGACGATTATTCGGAGAAGAAACATCACCAATGAATTGAGAATTATAAAATAACAGAGTTTTAGTAATTGAAAATCAAATACATAAATTAAAAAATAAACAAAATTACCATCTACTGTGCAAGTTCATCCCTAGTCCCACTTAAGAATTTAGTTACCCATAAATATAATGGACAACAAAAATCTTAAGGGAAAAATTAGAGCAAACATTAAAGTGCTAAACATTAAACTTTAAAACATAAAAGAAATAAATTAAAACTAACAATACATGGAGAGAGAAATTTCACCCGCAGCTGCTGTGTGGTGTTTCCCTCGATTGGGAGCAAAATCCTCCAGATTGCATCCTTTGGTAGTAAAGCCTTCGAGATTGTACACCCATTTGATGAAGTGAAATGGGGCTTTTATAGGGGAACTCTATTAGTGCAATATGTTTCCAATCCGATGTGGGATGTGGGATGTATAATGTGTTTCCAACCGATGTGGGATTTAATCCTTCACATGCCCTTCAAAACTTCTGCCCACCCTGAGATCGTGCACAACCTGACCTTTGTCTACTAAAACTGCCATAACTTTCTCTAAAAAAATCATATTTATGAGCTGTAAAATTCTCTAGAAAATAGACATCCAGATCTTTCCAATCATATATGGCTCATCTCCTGGTTCTTCCTGAATCAATTTAGTTTAATCCATAAAAATGACTGATCTGTATGTTGAAATCGTGCACAGCCTGGCCTTTGTCTACTAAAACTACCATAACTTTCTCTAGAAAAATCATATTTGTAAGCCGTAAAATTCTCCATAAAATAGACATCCGGATCTTTCCAAGCATATATGGCTTATCTTCTATTTCTTCCTGAATCAATACATTTTAATCTGCAAAAATGACTGATCTGTACGGTCAATTCTGGCAATTTAGTGAAACATTAAAAATCATAGAACTAACACAAAATATCAGAATAAGACAACTAAAGAATTAACAAATTTAAATTAAGGGGCAAAAATATGTAATATTTGGCACTCATCAGCATCATTCTTCATAGTCACACCCCTACTTGTCTAATATGCAAATATTCATGTTAGGTAACCAACACTTGGATGTCCAGGTGTTGGTCTTGTCCCTTTTTTTTTTTTTTTTTTTTTTTGTAACCACACTTGGACACTTCTAGGTGTCTTTTTTTATTAATATTAAATTGTTCATGTATATATTATTTTAAGTCCATGTAATCTCTATCAAATTGCTTAACTCTTACTTTAAGACCATGGGTATTACAAGTTTGGTCTCAAGAATTCTGAGACACAGATAGAACGAAGGGAGAGGCAAGCGGTAATGGTCTCGAAAAAGGAGGAAGAGTAGAAGTGCGAAGAGGGGAATCTTGAGGCTGCTTATCAATGACCTTTTTTTCTTCGAAGGTTAACCCTCTGAACCATCCTCAGAAACTCTCTTCTTCTTCTATTTTTTTTTTGCTTCCCTCTGAGCTTCTTTAACTGCACCCATCTCTGCAAAATGGAAAAATGCATAAGCTCAAAAAATGACTAAGTATGGAAAGGTTTCTTCCTAGGTCCTCTGTTGGACCCCCTAGGCAAAGCCCAAGCTTAGCAAGCTCCTTATTGCTATTTAGAACGGTAACATCTATAAGTCTACCCACCATATTGGCCATCGTGTCTAACTTGCACCCCAGGAGATTTGGCTTCTTGTTGGGCCTTACTAGGTCTAAGTCCCACTTCAGAGGAACTCCAAAACTCCTATCACTCTAAATATAGAATAATATTTCCTTCCACTCCTTGATTAAAGGGGGCTTATTCTTCAACAACCCCTTCTTTTCCCTCGAGCTGATCACCACTTATCCATACTCTTAGTGTTTACTTATTTGGAACAAGGATTTAAAGATGTTAAGGTTCATTACCTTTTCCAATTTAGTGCAGACATATATGAAAGCCATTATAACATGCACAGAGTTAGGCACCAACTGACATAAAGCTATGCCATAGTCGTTGAGAATGGTTTGAAAAAAAAAGGTTGGAGAGGGAACCTAAGCCTAGCCTTAAGTTAGTGGGTATAGACATATAGTTCGTAGGGCATCTCTTCCCTTGGGTCACCATAAGCCCTGTCTCCAATCTCAGTATTCATAAGCCCATACTCCCGAGGAATTCTATACTTAACACTAAATACTATGAGCTCCTCCTCTTTTGGTCTGTTTAAATTCGAGTTGGCACGAAAAATAAAGTTATATCTTTTTTCCTCTCCTAGTTCTTCTTAGAGCCCAGTCAAGATATGGTCTCTGAGGATTGTAAAGCATCTCCTCCCTCATAAAGCATTAATGCATGAGAATCTATTGAGGTGTTACCCATTTTAACCTCTTCAATACTATACTTACTATCATTACTACCACTACTTCCCTCACTACCACTACTCCTACTCTCCTCGCTACTCCTACTTCTATCAGTATTACTACTTTTATCACTACCAGAAGACATTGAAAAAGAGAGGAAAGAACTCACCAAAGGTGCAAGGCTTTAAACTTTGAGGACTCTACTCTCACAAACTCTAAACACTCTACATACTCCGAGAAGCTCTGCTCTTACTCCAAGTGCTTTCAATGATTTTTTAATTTGTAAATGGGTGAAATGAGGAGCAAAAAGAGCCTCTACTCCTTTATAAAGATTTTTCCACAACTGTAAATGATTCAAATGAGGAGAAATTAATCATAAAGTTGTAAACAGCCATAACAAAGTGACACCTTTTCATATAACCAATAATGCGCCCAACCGTTTTCATTAGAACGAGGAGATAGATCATTTTATTTATGAACAAATGCCGCCCCTCCAAAACGCTTTGTCTCCTTGTAGTAATCGAAAAAGTGCACACCTTCACTAACTCCCAAGAAACATTCTAAAAGCAGTTAATGGGCCTTAGATCAAGGGATTTTTGGCCCAATCAGTGAGCCCTAGAACTCCCAAACGAAAAGATTTGGTGCGTTCGAAAACAAAATGGGCTTAACATCCCACAACTGCACCTATTTTCATATCTCAAATGAATAAGTTCATTCTCCTAGGAGGTCCCCATCAAACTCCGAGTTGTTTTATCCAAGCAATTCTCCTCGAAGATCTCCATCAAACTCTTAGAAGTTTGATCCTTATCATTCTCCTCAGATGTCTCAATCAAACTCTGAAGAGTTTGACTTAGTGTCATGTCCTCGGACCTATTTCGCCAAGCTCTGAGTAATTTGACTTGGTGTCATCTACTTGGGCTTATTTCGCCAAACTCTGAATAATTTGACTTAATGTTATTTCCTCACATCCATTTGCCAAACTCCGAGCAATTTAACTCAGTGTCATCTCCTCTAACTCAAACATTATATCATTTAAGCTCGCCTCACTCCGAGGAAGTACCAAGCTAGTACCCAAAACAAAAATAGACATGTTCTAAAACCTATGATAAGAAAGAAGTCACTCCAAACAAACTCTAGTTCCATGACCGTATAAATTGCACTCAAAGAAGTGGGGGACATCTAATATTAGGTAAAATTCCATCTCTAGTAATATAGTGACACATAGCCACCTCCAAGGATAAAAGAGTAATTTCATGACTCAGATTGATCAACCAATCGAATCGTCACACTTGGAAAAGGGTATATCTGTAATTTCAAACCGATGTCCTGATACTACTATGCCATTCTAGCTTACAGATAAGTCATTATCCAGCTTATAGATAACTCTAAACTTATCTATGGGAATATTATTCCTATCACAACACTTAGTGATCAATCATTTTCCTAATCAAACTCTTCTCTGAAACACTATATAAGGGTCTCTCATAATAAAAAAGTACATTCAATTCTCACCCACAACTCTCAACATTACATATCCCTCCATTCTTTTAAAAATCCCTATTGTAACTTAGGCATTGGAGAGTCCCCCCCTGGAGGCACACCCATTTGGTCCTTCAACGTCTTTTAGGTTTTCTCCTTATTTTGTGTGCGTGGATCCCACTCTCTAGCCGTTCAAATTCCTAGCAGATTTTTGGCATCAACATCCACCATCTCTTACTGTAAATGCTATCGCTTATTTGTTTCCTTTTTTGATATATATATATATATATATATATATATATATATATATATATGTATCATTGTTGTTTTCATTTGTTGGGAAAAATACCCACCGTCAATGGTTAGTCAAGACCCACAATTCCAACCAAAGATCACAAATTAAATATATTAACCACCAAACTCAGTGTGGAAATAAAAACAACAAGCACCAAATAAAGCAATAAACTGAGAACATAGGAATTTACATGAAAAACCTTCCAATGTAGAGGGAAAAAACCACGAGGTAAAAATAACTACACTATTTAAATAACAATTATAAAGTTCATGTCTAAAGTTTATGCCCAAACTTGAGACTCACAACAATTTGGTAATAATACAGAACACCTCTAGGGAATAACCACTACTGTACTGCCAACCGTTGAAATATGAGAAGTCTCTTTTCTTCACCAAAATCAAACACCGTAGTAAGAACTACAAACCTCGAGTAGATTGATTCTCAGTGACCAAACACTTTGAATAATATCGTAGAGAAAAAACCCAAACTAATGTAACCTTTTCTACTTTTTACTCTTCTAGTAAAAAGGAAAAAAATTCTTCTTTTTTTCTTTACTCTGATGGCGCACCCTACCTATATTTCACATACACGGTCTTTGTAACTTTCGTCCCTAACAAAAGAGAAAACTCTTTTTTCATAGATGCACCGCTCCAAGAATTTGATAACAAATTCTTCTAATTGGACTCAATTTACGAGCTAAACACAAATACTCAGCCGCCACTTTCTTTTTTTTTGAAATCTGCTAGGAGAGCAACAATTTACCATTTACTAGTTTATTTGGCGTGGCCCACTAGTCACGAAATAGTAATGCCTTTTCTTTTTCTTTTATTTATTTATTTATTTATTTATTTTTTTTTCTTTTCAGTTCTCATGGTCCATGGGTTGGACTTATAATCCCAACAATCTCCCCCTCTAGTCCATGAGGGAGAGATTTACCATGTGACTCACTTGGAGTCCATCCCGATCATCGTAGAACAAACTTCAAGCTTTTCTTTGGGAACAACCTTAGTCGTTGCGTTAGTGACATTTTTATCTATGTGAATCTTTTCCAGCTTCATCAATTGTGTTTCAATCACCTCATGAATCCAATGGTATCTCACCTTAATGTGTTTCATACACGAATAATACATGGTATTTTTGCTCAGATCAATAGCACCTAATTGTCATAAGCCACATACTCTTGTTGATTCAAATCTAATTCTTAAAGAAACCTCCTCATCCAAGGCATCTCTTTCCCGGCTTTATTCGCTGCAATGTACTCAGCCTGAGTAGTTGGTAAGACAACAAACTTCTGCAGTCTTGACTACCATAAAATAGCTCCCCATGCGAAAGTGAAAAAAAAAACCCTATGTAGACTTTCTAGCATCTAGATCACTTGTCATATTAGAATCTGTATAACTGCTCCCAAAACTCAAACATAACTTGGAGGTACCTCCGAGATATCTCAAGATCCACTTTACCGCTTTCCAGTGAGTTTTATCCAGATTAGATAAAAAACCCACTAACCACACAAACAACATGAGCAATGTCTGGTCGCATGCAAACTATAGCAAACATTAAGCTACTGACTATATATAAGTAAGAAATTGCTAACATCTCTACCTTTTTCTTCTTCTTTTTTGATGCTCAACTTAAAGTTGTTGGAAAAAGGAGTATTGATTGATTTTGAATGCTTCATGTTGAACCTTTGAAGTACTCACTCAACATACCTTTTTTATGATAACCATAACTTTTTAGCTTTTCTATCACGAACAATCTATATTCCTAAAATCTGTCTTGCTGGTCCTAAGTCCTTCATGTCAAAGGATTTAAAGAATTCATTTTTCAAGTTGCCAATTATCTTAGCGTCTTGTCCCACAATCAATATATCATTAACATACAACAAAAGGATAATAAAATTACCATCAAAAAATTTCTTAACATATACCCATGGATCTGCAACTATCCTCTGGTAACTATGATCCACCATGAATGAATCAAACTTCTTGTACCACTGTCTAAAAGCCTGTTTTAATTCATACAAACTCTTCTTTAACCTGTATACCATATTCTTTTTCCATTTCAGTTCAAAACCTTTTGGTTGAACCATGTAAATCTTCTCATGCAAGTCACCATGAAGAAACATCGTCTTCACATCTAACTGCTAAAGCTCAAGATTCAAACTAGCTGCCAAACCAAGTAAAACTCTAATAGAACTCATCTTCACCACTAGAGAGAAAATTTCATCGAAGTCTATTCCTTTCTTCCGACTAAAACTTATCATCACCAATCGAGCCTTGTACTTCACTAGCTTTTCACCATCTTTCTTGAGCTTGAACACCCAATTTTTTCTCAGTGCTTTTTTGCTTTTAGGAAGATCAACCAGTTCATAAGTATTGTTCTCTTCTAAAGAACCCATATCTTCCTTCATTGCTTTCATCCAACAATCTTTTTCTGAATGTGATTTAACTTCTCGGAAGCTCTTTGGCTCTCCCCTATCAGTAAGCAAGACATACTCAGAACTAGGGTACTTAGTTGACGATTGATGCTCTCTAGTATACCTTCTCAATTGAGGCCTTACAATCTCCTATGTGAGTGGTTGGTCCCTTTGCTCAACATGTTTTGTATCATGCATAACATCATCATCAAATACTGTTAGCTCCTCATTACCCATATGTTCTTCTTTATGTATCTCTCCTTCATTTGTGGCACTTTCTAAAGGAGTAGGATCTAGTACAAAGTCTTTAGCTCTTCCTGTACCATACTGTGTCTTCTCACTCTTCTCAATGTTAGCCAAAGTTTTATTTTCATTGAAGAAAACATCTCTGCTTATGATAATCTCATTCTTCTTTGGATCCCATAACTTGTAACCAAGCTCAACATCCCCATAACCAATAAATACATAAGCAACAACTTTGTCATCAAGTTTTGACCTTTTCTCCTTGAGCACATGTGCAAAATCTTTTCAGCCAAACACGTTCAAATGAGAATAGGAAATATATTTTCATGTCTAAACTCTCTCTTGAATGCTAAAACCCAAAGGAATAGATGGAGATCAGGTAGTAAGCTTTATGAATTGCTTCACCCCAAAATGGCTTAGGCGACTTAGTCATTATGGGCATGCATCTAACTCTTTCCATAATGGTACAATTTATTCTCTTAGCCACACCATTATGTTGTGGTGTACCATAAACTGTCATCTCATGCTGATATCAAACTGTGAACAATAATCTGCAAACTCATTAGAGGTATACTCTCCACCATTGTCAGTACGGAGACACTTCAACTAATTCCTTGTCTTTCTTTCCACAATGGAATAAAACTTTTGAAAATACTAAAATAACTGGCTTTTGTTCTTCAATAAATAAACCCACACCTTTCATGAAGCGTCATCACTAAAAGTAACAAAATACTAATTTCCACCTAAAGATTCTACTTCAATTGGATCACATACATTAGAATATACTAATTCTAATTTCTTTTATTTTCTTTTAGATAACTTACTAAAAGAAAGTCTATGATGCTTACCAAATAAACAGTAATCACATGGGTTCAAAGATGTACCTTTGGAGGATGGAATGAGCGACCTCCTAGCCAAAATCTACAAACCTTTCTCACTCATATGTGCCAGCCTCTTATACCACAAGTTTGGAGAAGCATTATCTTCAACTGCATTTAGCTCATCACCACACACTTTGACACGTGTCTTGTACAAGGTGCAACACATATTTCCTCTAGCAACCACTAATGATCCCTTAGTCAGTTTCAACCTTCTATTACCGAAGTAATGCTCATAACCTTCTTCATCTAAGACATTAGTAGAAATCAGATTAAGGCGCAATTCAAAAAAATGTCACATATTCTTCAAAGTCATAGTGCACCTTACATCTGCCTATATGTGCACATCACCAATCTCCACAATCGATGCAAAACTAAAGTTACCCATCTTCACTGTACCAAAGTCTCTCCTGATGTGGTATACAATGGTAAGAAGCTGCTGAGTTAACCACCCAATCAAGACCAGAATTTGGAACATGATTGCACTTTTCAGACTCACAAGCAAGTAACATAACTTTTTCATCATCTGAAACAACTGTTGATGTGCTCTTGTCATTAGTCTTCTTCTGATTCTTCCCATCATATTGTTCCTATTTCTAGACCCAACAATTTCTCTTCATATGACGCAGTTTATTGCAGTGATAACATTTCATGTTATCTCTAGACTTTAACATGTCTCTGGATTTATCACTACCTTTAGGACCTTTACTCTTACTTCTTCACATGTTCTCTTTGACAAGAGCTTATCTGCAAGTCTCCTTGTTGAATATACTGTCTTTCTCCATAAATAAACTGGGCACACCATTCAAAGCAGAGTTACTAAGTATCACTACCAAAGTCTCCCAGCTATTAGGCAAAGTACCCAAAAGAAGCAGTGCTTGTAACTAATCATCTAACCCTATTTTTATTGTAGATAACTGGTTCATAAGATCCTAAAAATCATTCTAGTGTTCGGTAATGGAGCATTTATCCTTGTACTTCAAATTCACAAGATTTTTTGTCACAAAAGCTTTATTATGAGTTGTCATTCTTTTATAAAATATCTCTAATTTATCCTAAAGAGATTTGGTATTTGTCTCTTTGGCCACATGATGGAACACACTGAGATGCACCCATTTTCTGATGACACTAACTGTTTTCCTGCTCATTCTTTCCCATTCTTTATCGATATGTCATTTGGCTTAGCTTCGTCACCCTTATCGGGATCATATAGATCTTTGTAATAGAGATAATCTTCCATCTTCAGTTTCTATACCGAATAATTAGAAGTTGTCAAGAAAATCATAGTACTAGATTTTTCATCCATGTTAACTAACACAAGCAACCAAAGTTCTATGACCCCTTATTGAGAAAAATAACCACCGTCAACAATTAATCAAATACCACAATTCCAACCAAAGATCCCAAATTAAATATAATAACCACCAAGTTCAGTTCAAATATAAAAAGGACAAGCACCAAATAAAGAAATAAACCAAGAACACAAGAATTTACATGGAAAACCCTCTAGTGTAGAGGGAAAAAACCATAGAACAAAAATAACTCTACTATGAAAATAACAATCACAAAGTTTAGGTCTCAAGTTTTTGCCCAAACTTGTGACTCACAATAATTCAGTAATAATACAAAATACTTTTAGGGAAAAACCATTGTTGTATTATTAACCGCTGAATATGAGAAGTCTCTATACTTCACCAAAATCAGACACTATAGTAGGAACTACAAACCCCAAGTAGATTGATTCTCTATGACCAAACACTTGGTATAATATCCTAAAGAATAATTCTAAATTGATGTACCTACTTTGTACTCTCTCGGTAAAAAGAAAATAAATTCTTCAACTTTTCTTTACACTAACGGCACACCTTAGTTGTAGTTTGCATACACGATCTCTATAACTTCCATCCTTAATAATGTAGAGGAAAATTCTCTCTCCGGTAATATAGTGACACATGGCCACCTTTAAGGATAAAAGAGTAACTACATGACTCGAATTGATCAACCAAACGAATTGCCACACTTGTCCTGATACTACTACACCACTCTACCTTACAAACAAATCATTATCTAGCTTATGGATAACTCCAAACTTAGCTATGGGAATATATTCCTATCATAACACTTAGTGATCAATCACTCTCCTGATCAGACTCTGCCATAAAACACTATATAAGGGGCTTCATAATCAATAGTACATTCAATTCTCACTAATAGCTCTTAGCATTACATACCCCTCTATACTTTCAAAAAGTCCTATTATAACTTAGGCCAACTTTTAGGTTTTCTTCTCGTTTCGTGTGTACAGATCTTGCTCCTCAACTATTCGAATTCTTAGCAGATTTTCGGTATCAAAAGATTGGCCCTGAAGGAAGGCTCTTTTATCCTACCAATAACACCACCTCTATTAACTTAATTGCTGCACGAACGTCCTCTCGCAGCCAATAGTCTAGTTCACAACTCTTTGCAATTTCAGAGCATGCCACCTCCAAAAAGAACAACAGTGAACCATCTGATGGAGGAAATAAGCATGAGTTACCATCTCAGGCCAACCCAGTAGACCCTAACATCCAAAAAATTTGAAGAGACCTATTGAACCAGTTTTAGTTGCGCTAGTTAATCAAGAGAAGTTCTTATAGCTCACCTAATAAGTCACCAATCTAGTCGCTAAGCTTGAGGAAAGAGTGTAGTCTCCTTCCCTTCCATGACCATCTCACCAAAGCCCTTGGCCAACGAGACATGTGAATCCCAACAAAATGGCTCACAATGACTCCACCACTAGATCTTCTCCCCTCCTTGAGTCAAAGTCCAGAGGATTTTCCACCTCTAAGAACCCCACTAATGTGGATAGAAAGTTAGAGGAAAGGAACCGAAGAATAAAATGGGCTTTAAAAAGAAGAAACACCAATGTCCTAGATTAACTCTACTCTCAGACTGCTCCATTCACACAAGACATCCTCGACGTCTCTCTCCCTTGACACTTCTGAATGCCCATCATAAAAGCGTATGACTACTCTACGGATTCTATGGATCATATCTAAATTTACAAGACAACAATGATGATGCACTATCACCCCGATGCAGTAATATGTCGAGCCTTCCCCTTGACCCTTGAAAAAGCCACCAGTATTAGCTCTTTCCAAGAGCTGAGCCACACTTTTTCTACCCACTTCATTAGCAGTAAAGGACCTCGAAAAAATGGAGTCTTTTCAATATTATCCAATGGAAGGGAGAGAAACTCTGTGAGTACATCTCTCGATTCAATGTCATTGCATCAAAAATTTCTTACCTTGATCTTACTATACAAACTCTAGCTTTCAAGAACGAACTTAGGTTTGGATCTTTCTACTCTAAGCTCACCAGGCAACCTTCCAAGGATATGAATGAGGTCCTTACTCGAGCTGAAGAGTTTATGATCGCTGAGGATAATCAAGCTTTCAAAAGGGAAAAATAAGGAGGGATAAAGAAAAGGAAGAGAGATGCCAATGAGCCAAGGTACAGTTGGGCCAAAAAACCCCTTCAAGAGAGTAAAGTGAAAGCTGCCCAACTCTTTGATAGTTTCATCTCACTTAATACTTTTAGGATGAACATACTCATGAACATTCGGGACTGAGACATCTTTTGTTGACCTTTGAAACCACTCCACTCCAATGAAAACAAGAATCAAAATAGGTGGTGTCGTTTTCACAAGGATTACGGGAATGACACCGAGGAATGTCACACTCTCATAAGGCAGTTTAAACCTTCATCCAACAAAGGTACTTAAAGGAATACACAAAGCCTCATCAATTCCAAGAAAATGAAGATCGACCCCGACACCCCTATAGGTCGATAACCGGATAATCAAGATATGATCAGAGTCATTGTCAAAGTCCTAGGCGCAGTCATAAGTAGAGTCCCAAACTAAGTTCTAATAAAGAAGGTCAGAATGACAGACATCCCCAGAGTGACCAAGGCCACACGACCACAGCTATGGGTACCATCAAAAAAATCTTCGGGGGACCAGTAGTAGGGGAGTAGTCATCCCACACAATGAAAGCCTACGTCCGATCAATGGCATCAGTCAGTGGACCTCATAAGTGAGTCAAGATAGACCAAGTAATCTCCTTTACCGATGATGATCTAGAGTGGTTTGATAAGTGCTTAAATAGTCATATTTAAGCCCCTTAATTTACGCTTGTTAGGCTATTTTATTATCTATTTTAGTATATTTTATTTCATTTTCATGTTTTATGTGTCTTTCATAAGGCTTGGGCAAAAAGATAACATTTTGGAGCTTTAAGGAGTAAAAAGTCAAGTTCTGCAATCCAGCAAGGTGCGCTCGAGCGCACCTCCCTTGGGATCAAGTGCACAGGCACATGAGCTCACTTGTGGAAGGCTCGAGTGCACATATGCGCTCGAGCGCAGCCTGCATGCGCTCGAGTGCACACACTCCAAAGGCGACAGAGCCAGATATGGAAAGAAGTCTCCAGACCTCAAATAGGAAATTAGGGTTTCGGGGCACCTTTAGAGCCCTATATATAGCCTTGTAAAACATAGAAATCATACTTTTCATTTTAGACTTGAAGTGGCAAGCTTAGGAGAAGAATTGACGACTCATCTCCCGAGTCTTCTTCGGGTTTTATTTTTCTGTTTTTGTTTCATCATTGTTATAATGTTTAGTTTAACTAGCATGTGTAACTGAACTCATATAGGGCTCAATTAAAGCCCTAGTTATGCTTTTCCACATATTTATTCATCGATTACCTTTGCCTATAGCCATGTTAGAATGTTTAACTTGATTAATACCTGTTTGTATTTAAATTCCTCATATGTGTGTGTCTGATCAACTTATGCATGTGGTTTGGATTAGTTAGTTGAATCAATTTGGATGACAGAGTCCTAGGTTCAACAATAGTAACAAGAGATATCCACACCGGATTCTCGGGTTAATTAACACAGGAAACCGGGAGCGGACCAAGCCCTAGGTCCCGTGTGGTTGCCAATCTCCACAGCCTTTATGCTCTCTTAAGGAACAACTCAGTATACACCCATGCTGAATCCCTTAAGAGAGAAAAGACTTAAAGTATACACCATGCCTAACTCGTTACATAGGGAGATCAATAGCCTAAGTTATGGACCAAGCCCTTAGGTTGGCAACCATTAAATATTCATAATAAGGCTAGAGCATTGGCACTTTACTTAGTGGGAAAGTATAATTAGTGGTGGATATCATAGTCCTATGTTCCTATTATCGTTAACTCACAATTAACATTTACTTTTCTTTTTACTTTGAAACACTAATTCTAAATCGAAATTAACCAATCCCTGTGGAAATTATCTCGCACTTGCACACTATGCTACCATTGACCTTGTGCACTTGCAAGTAAAACAAGTATGATTATTTGCATATTTATTTAAGTAGATAATCATCCAACATGGTTGCATACCCCACATAAAGATGTAGTAGTCATCACGCTCCTTATCAGTAATTACAACCTCGAGAAAATCATGGGGACAGCTGAAGCTCGATAGACATTCTTTATTATGACACCTTCAAGAAGATGGATTTTAAGGATGACCAGCTCAAACTAGTGTCTTCTCCACTATATGGCTTCTTAAGAACTCCAGTCTTTGCTAAAAATATCTTTGCTCTCTCAATCATCGCAGGAACTGTTCCACAACTCACTACTATAATGACCATGTTTCTAGTGGTCAAGCACCTGTCTTCATATAATGCGATCCTCAGAAAATTGATGCTTAGTGAGATGAGGGTAGTAGTCTCTATGTATCACATGAAGGTAAAATTCCCTACCCAATAAGGTGTAGGGGAAGTCAAGGGGAACCAGCAAGTCTTCCAGTCATGTTATCTAAACTCTATTAAGGGGCAAAAAAGGACGAAGCCTTACCTTTGGAAATCAAAGATCTCCGATACTAGCTCAATACCATTTGAGGATAGCCTTTTGAAGAGCTCATTGTCATCCCCTTGAATAAGGAAGACTTAAGAACTGTCTAGGTCAGATCTAACCTCCCCGAGAGTCTCAAAGAGACACTGATCTCTTTTTTTCGAAGGAATGAAATCCTGTTTGCATGGTCAGCCTTCGACATGCCTGGATTGATCCTTAAGTTCATCCAAGAAGCTGAATGTAGACCCAAACCACAAGCCTGGCATTCAAAAAAGAGGTCATTTACCATAGAACGATAAGACACCATAGAAAATGAGATAGATAAGCTCTTTACGGTTGATTTCATCTAAGAAGCTGACTACCTAGAATGGGTCGCCAATTTGGTGATAGTAAAGAAGCCAAGGATAAATGGAGAATATGTATTAATTTCACGGATCTGAATAAAGCTTGTCCAAAAAATAGTTTTTCTTTCCCTCAGATAGACCAACTGGTTGATGGAACTTCTTGTCATGAGCTGCTTAGCTTTATGGATGCCTACAAGGTACAATCAGATTCTCATGCACGAGCCAAACCAGCCCAAAACTGCCTTCATCATTGATCGAGACTTATATTGCTATAAGCTAGTACCATTTGGATTAAAAAATATAGAGGCAACTTATTAAAGACTGGTTAAAAAGATTTTCAAAGAATATATTAGGAAAAATATGGAAGTATACACGGATGATGTGCCTTTCAAATGTATCAGGGTCAAGGATCACGAGTCTGATCTAGAAGAAGCATTTGGTATACTTCGACATCACCAAATGAGGTTGAACCTTGGGAAGTGTGCCTTTGGAGTCACTTCTGTTAAATTTTTAGGCTTCATGGTCACACAGTGAGGGATAGAGGTAAATCCCTAGAAGATCAAGGAAATCTTAGACATGACTCCTTCTTGGAACATCAAAGTGGTATAGAGGTTAACTGGGCGTATAGCCGCACTCAGTCGATTCATGTCTAATTCCGTCGAGAGGTGCCTACGATTCTTTAAGGCTATAAAAATGCCAAAGATTTCACCTGGATAAAGGAATACTAGAAAGTCTTTGAAGAATTAAAGGAATACTTGAGTTCACTCCCACACCTGACCAAGCTCATTACCGAGCATGAGCACTTTCTCTACATATAAATAGGCCAGGACATAGTGGCATCACTCTTGATTCGAGAGGAAAGTTGGATTTAGAACCCTATCTACTATGTAATTTGGGTTCTCCATAATGCCAAGATGAGGTATCTCCCTATCGAGAAAATGGCATACGCCCTCCTAGTCACAGCTCGAAAACTCTGGCTATACTATCAACCTGCTGACCGATCGGTCCTTGAGACAAGTACTCTACAAACCAGATCTCTTTATAAGGCTGGTAAAGTGGTCCATAGAACTTGGTGAGTTCAATATTCAATACAAACCTCGAACAACAATCAAGGCCCAAGCCTTAGCTGAATTTCTCGTGGAAACCACGTTCTCTGAAACACCCGACTAGTGGCAAGAGTCTGAGGAAGGTGAACAAATACCAAGTTGGACATTGTATGTCTATGGATCATTCAACCACACTAGTAGTGGAGTTAGCCTTATCCTCAGCAGTTCTGAAGGGTTTATGGTGGAGTATGCCTTAAAATTTGGATTCAAAGCCTTAAATAACATGGTCGAGTATGAGGCATTGCTTGCAGGGATAAAGCTAGCAAAGACCTTGGCTAGCGAGGCCTTAGAAGCACACAACGATTCCCAGCTGGTGGTTAACCAAATGACCAATGAATATGAGGCTAAAGGTGCAAAAATCATCAGGTATATCGAAAAAGGTCAAGAACTTGCCGCGACCTTCAAGAAGTTCCAAATTGTTCAAGTACCCAGAGTGTAGAATTCGAAGGAAGATCATTTAGAAATACTGACCTCCTCTAGATAGTTTAACCTCACCTAAATAGTCTACTTCGAAACCCTCGATGCACCTAGCATTGATGAGGTGCCAATCATGGTAGTGGTCGAAGAGCAATCTTGAATGGACTTGATCCTCTAATACTTTAGAGATTATACATTTACCAGTCAAAAAATGAAGCTAAGAAGCTCATCTCTCGTGCTTCGCAGTACACTATCATCGAAGGATAGCTATACAAAAAAGGTCTCACCACTCCTTATCTAAAATGCCTCAGGACTAAGGATTTAGATTATGCCTTCTGAGAGGTTCACGAAGTCATATACAATAATCACCTAGTAAGCCAAGCTTGGCATTCAAGATACTCCACCATGACTTTTATTGGCCGAAGATGTTCCATGATGCCACTAAGATGGTCAAAAAATTTAAGACTTATCAGTAGCATGCCTTTGTGTCAATCGGTTGACATCAATCACCAATCCACTTCCCTTTGCTATGTAGGGAATAGAAATCCTCAGTCTTTTTTAAGAAGATCTGAGACAAAAGAAAGATCTTATAGTTGCTATCGACAACTTCACTAAATGGATGAAAGTCGAGCCCCTTGCTAGCATCTCCGTTTACCAGACCTAAGGCTGTTTAGAAGTTAATAGTATGTCGCTTCGACATACCGAGGATACTTATCATCGACAATGGCAAACAATTTGATAGCTATCAATTCAAATCTTTTTGCCAAGAACTCTAGATTGAGCATTGTTTCTCCTTGGTAGGTTACCCACATGCTAATGGGCAAGCTAAACTAACCAATAGAACTCTCCTATAATGGGTTAAACACTTATCTAATTTCTTTTGGGCCTATTGAACAACTATGCAGACTCCCACTAGAGAAACCCCAAATTTTTTAGCCTATGGGTCAAAGGGTGTTATCCCCCTTAAAATAGGGGCACCGTTGTTATGGGCGCAAAGCTTCGATGAAGCCCATAACGAGGAAGCCCTTAGGATGAACGCTGATCTTATTGACGAAGCATGGGATAAATCCTAAATAAAGTTAGCTTTCTATCACCAGAGGGTGATGAAGTACTACAACTCCCGAGTCTGTGGAAGAACTTTTAAGCTACATGACCTGGTGCTCCAAAAAAATAAAGTCTCCCATCCTCGAGAGACAAGAAAGCTTCACCCAAATTGGGAGGGACTTTATCGTATCAAAAGAGTATACTGAGTCGACATGTTCAAACTCGAGGATCTGGATGGCAAGCTAATACCCCGGACTTGGAAAGCCGAAAATCTCCACAAGTTTTTTTAATAGAATTTCTCCTATTTTCTCTAGTTTTTAGAATTACTCTATTTCTCCAATTTATGTAATATTCAGATATTATTATTAAAAAATAAGCTCCATCAGTATTTTATTTCTCTAATTCATATTATCAATAAAGAAGATCCCGATCTTTTTCCTTTGAAATTCCCTTTCTCTTTAGTAAAGGTTCATAGACTCTCCTACTAAGACATAGACCAAGGAAGAAGCTCCAAGCTTCTCCTTCTCACACCTCTTGCTTTCATCTTAAACAAAACAAGAGAAATAGAAAGAATAGAAGACAGACATTGCACCAAAAGGAAAGATCTTCATTAACTTAGAAATAGTTTTTGCAAAGGCACTAATGGCCTTAAAATACAATTTTTTTATTTATAAAAAAAGCCCTAGTCTACAACTACATTCTCCTCATCTGCCTCAATAGCATGGGCCTGGTTTTGGACCTCTTCTTTTCCATCCTCCTGGGTATCCTCTATAGTTGTGGTCTCATCCTCATAAAACCCCAGCTCAAGCATTGAGAAGTCTTGCTCTAGGTATGTCTTCTCAACCTTTTTTATGGCTTCCTCGAAGCCATTGAGATAGAGTGCCCTAGAGGACTTCTTCATGGCATCCTTGAACTCCTAAGAATTCTAAAAAGAGGCCATAGCATAATCAACAGCCTCTTTCAGTGTCAATTCCTTCTCTTAGGGCATCCTTACCACCTCAACCTCGATCGTGTCTTTATAGGCCTTGGTGGTTTTTAGCTCATCCACCGCAAGGGTCTTGGCCTCCTCCATTTCAAATACAATGGCCTTCAAACCTTCGATCTTAGTAGCCTTGGTAGAAAGAAGATCTTTTAAGCTCTTGTAAAGGGCACAACTATCCTCTAGGTTCTTCTCAGAATCCTTCAGCCTTTTGGTAAGGTCAAGATAATGGTGGGTAAGTACACCAATAGCCACACCCGTCTAAAAAAATACACAATTCATTGACCCTTAGACTCAAGCTAATCAAAATGAGAAGGGTAAGGAATGAAGTTATACCTTGGAAGATAGGTCCTCTATTATCCTAGCTAGGGTTTTTTATGGGCTTTTCCCCTAACCTCACAAAATCCTAAGGAGGGATGCCTAGAACTAAATGCTCCCTTGTGATCTTAGTGCTCCCGAAGATTGAGTCAATGACCATCACACACTAGTTATGTCTCAAGACCTCGAGAGGCATAAACAGAACGAAAGAAGATGCAGATGATAATGGTCTTAGAGGAGGAGGAGGAAGAGTAGTAGGGGGCATAGGAATAAGAGGAGGAGGAGTGCGACTTATGATCCCAGGTAGAGCAAAGGGGGAATCTTGAGATTGTTTACCAACTACCATTCTTTTCTTTGTAGGCTGACCCTCTGAACTACCTTGAGAAACTCTTTTATTTTTCTATTTCCTTAGTTCATTCGAAGCTTCTTTTACTGCATTCATTTCTACAAAAAAGAAAAAAATGTATAAGTTCAGAAAATATAAGAATAAAAAACTATTAAGTACAGAAAGGTTTCAACCTAGGTCCTCTGTTGGACCGCCTGGGCAAAGCCCAAACTTAGCAAGCTCCTTATTGCTATATAGAATGGTAACATCTATAGGTCAACCCACTATATTGGTCACTGATTAGGGAATAAAAATTCACTTTATATAGAATTAATTATATACATTTGTTGAGATTATTTTTGATTATTCATTGAATTTCTTGACAAGTGTGGTCCTTTGGAAAATTCTGTGTTTTAGTGTGTTTTGCAGATTAAAAAAACAAAAGGCCTTAAACAAAAAAAATATATAAAATATGTTTGAAAGAATCCACAACATTCGGATCAGTTCAAAGTAACATAATCGGGCCTGGACTACAGTAGATCCGGACCAGTTCAGAGTAGCAGAACCGAGCCTGGACAGCAATAGATTCGGACCAGTTCAGAGCAGCAGATCTAGACCAGTTCAGAGCAGTAGAATCGGGCCTGGACAGTAGCAGATCTGAACCAGTTCAGAGAAGTAGAAACCCTAGAGCAATTTTTTTGTCTACAAAGCTGTCTCCATACAGCTATATATAAGATTTTTAGACTCAGAAACAGGGGGTTAAACAGATACACATTGAAATTTTAGAGAGCTATTGTGATTATGTATTGTCGGCTAGGCTAAGTTTCAACCAAGGCGAAGAGATGAACTCTTAGACAGAGTGGGTTTGGCTTGTATTTAATTCAGTATTTGTTTTTTTAACGTTGAATAATTATTTTGAGCTGTTTCCTTTATATAATATTGAAGTTGATGTTTTTGTGTGATAGATAATTACATTTTCTTCTTCCATATATTTTATTTAACTTCGGTGATTGTTGCTCTTTTTCTCTATATAAGTACAATTATGCGTCTCTTATGAGTGGAATTTAGTAAGCAATTGATTTTGGTATATTAATTATATATGATTTGTCCTTTACTGCGTTATTATCTCCAGATATATCGTCGATTTAGGATATCATATATGATTGACCGTCGTATTACTTATAAAAACAAGAAGGGGATTTCTCATAATAATTTACAAACGAATATTTCTGGTGCTTTCACAATTATTTTTCGATTACACATTCGGGATGTGAAACGCGTAGTTGAGTTATAATTACTGAAATGATACAAGTTAAAGCTGTGAAATCTAGGAGGGATTCTTGGACCCTTGTGTTTCTCATTATTGATTTTCTTTCACTAAATTCAATTGCTTCATTTAATTCTCAACATTTTCTTAATATTAATTTTTAATTTTGTTTCCATTATTTTTTGCTTGAGACTTTGATTGTAGACCGTTCTCTTCGTACGATCGACACCCCATTCTATACTGCTGCTACCGTATAGTACTGTTTGGGCGTAATTTAGCCACCTTGTCCAACTCATGCCTCAGGAGGATTTGGCTTCTTGTTGGGCCTCACCAGGTCCAAGTCCCACTTCAGAGGAACTGTAAAACTCGTATCACTCTGAATATAGAAGAATATTTCCTTCCACTCATTGATAGAAGAGGGTTTCTTCTTCAATAACCTCTTCTTTTCTCTCGAGATGATCACCACCCAGCCATACTTCGAGTGTTTACTTATTTGGAACAAGAACTTAAAGATGTTAAGGTTGTCACCCCCTCCACTTTCGTGTAAACATATATGATGGAAATTATCAGATGCATGGAGTTAGGCACCAACTAACATAAAGCTATGCCATAGTAGTTGAGGATGGTTCAAAAAAAGGGTGGAGGGGGAACCTAAGCCTAGCCTTAAGGAAGTGGGTATAAACACACAGTTCGTAGGGCATCCTTTCCCTTAGGTCATCACAAGTCCTGTCTCTAATCTTAGCATTCATGAGCCCATATTCCTTAGGGATCCTATACTTAACCAGTAGTACTCTGAGATCCTTCTCCTTTAGTCTATTTATCTCTGAGTTGGCACAAAAAATAAGGTTATGTCTTTCTTCCTCTTCTAGTTTTTCTTGGAGCCTAATTAAGACATGGTCATTATCTAAGGATTATAAAACCTCTTCTCCCTCATAAGGCACCAATTCACAAAAATCTGTCAAAGTATCACCCATCTCAATCTCTTTAATATTATCCATACTGTCATTACTACCATTAATACTTCTATCAGTATTACTACTTTTTTCACTACTAGAAGATGTTGAAAAAAAGGGAAATAACTCATCAAAGGTGAAAGGCTTTAAACTCTGAGGACTCCGTTCCTAAAAACTCCAAGAAGCTCTGCTCTTACTCAGAGCTCTTACTATTTCTCAGACCTCGAGTGCTCTCAAATATTTTCTAACTTGCAAATGAGTGAAATGAAGAGCAAAGGGAACCTCTACCCCTTTATAAAGAGTTCTCTAAAACTGTAGGTGATTCAAACGAGGAGAAATTAATAATTATAGCAGTAAATAGCCATAAAAAAGTGATACCTTTTTAGATAACCAAGAATGCGTGGAACCTTTTTCGCAAGAATGTGGAGATACGCCATTTTTTATGAATAGACGTTGCCCTTCAAAAACACTCTCCCTCTTCACAGCAATCAAAAAAGTGAAATCCCTCATTAACTCTTGAATAACATTCTAGAGCACTTAATGGGCCCCAGATCAAAGGATTTTAAGCCCAATCAGTGAGCCTTAGAAAATCCAAAAATCTAGCCCACGTCAACGGGCCCCAAAATGAGAAAATCTGGTTCAGTAAAAAACCAAATGGGCTTAGAATCCCACAGCTGCACCTGTTTTCACATCTCAAATGAACAAGTTCATTCTCCTCAAAGGTCCCCATTAAACCCTAAGTAGTTTCGTCCAAGAAATTCTCCTCGGAGGTCTCCATCAAACTTCCAGCAGTTTGATCCTTGTCGTTCTCCTCAGATGTCTCCATCAAGCTCCGAGAAGTTTGATCCAAGCGATTCTCCTCGAAAGTCTCTATTAAACTCTAAGTAGTTTAACCCTTATCATTCTCCTTAGAGGTCTCCATCAAACTATGAGCAGTATCTTTCTTCTCAAGGGTCTCCATCAAAACTTCGAACAATTTGATCCTTATCATTCTCATTGGATGTCTCCATCAAACTCCGAGAAGTTGAGCCAAGCGATTCTCATCGGAAGTCTCCATTAAACTTGATGAGAGTCATCAAATGCATCTTAACAGTACTTAATTGTTAGCATTTTAAGGTTGATCTAGGTTTTAATTGCACTTTTATATGTTAACAACTCTAAAGTGTCATTTTTAGATTATTGATCTATTTTGGTGCATTTTCAGGTACTTTAAGTTCAAAAGAGGAGGAAAAGTTATCGTTTCTTAAAGCACGAAGACTCGAGGCATACTGGAGTGAAGGCATAGTTGTGGAAGGACAAATGAAGAGAAATCAAGTCTTAAGTGTGCGCGCTGCGGCCTTAAAATATTCAAGCCTCGGCCTCCAGAACCAAGCCAAAAGAGCAAGAAAAGAGCTTTAGTGTGCGTCGTGGCCTGGACCAGGAGCACCGTGACCTCCAGCACTCCAGAAAGCCAAGATCAAAGGTGTGCGTCATGGCCTAGAAAGGCTGAACTGCGGCGCACACACGATCCCCTTCTCCGAGTTATGACCTAATTAGGACTTAAATGATTGCTTAAACCCTAAAACACCCTTAGACCTTTTGTATTATAAATAGATCACTTAGAGTTTGAGAAGAGGACATCGATGAAAGCTGGAAACGGAGGAGAGAGCTCGACATTACGGTGTTCAAGCATGAGCCCCATGGCCAACTAATCTCCAAGCAAGGCAAAAGGATGAATCCTTAGGTGTAGTTGTTCTTATTTTTCATTCTTGATTCAATTGTAAGGATTTATTATTAAAACATTGCTTATGAGTTATTCTTTGATTAAACAAGAAGAAGTTAAGTTCCTATGACAGTTGCACTTTATGTTCTTCTTATCTTAGATTTTCTTAATCCGGTGATTGCATGCTTCTTCTCATGGGATCGACACCTCAACTATACACAATAACCGCATATTAGTTTGAGTGTAATCAAATTTTGGCACCGTTGCCGGGAAAACGGGCTTAAGTACAAGGAAGATTGTCATCGTTGAGACAAGACGGTAATATCGTTCTTTGCTCTTTGTTTTGATTTTCTAATTTTTATTTTTTTGTTTTATTTGTTTCCCTCTAATCCCTTTGGTGTATGCTAAGACCGAGAGATTCGCGAGGTAGAATCATTAAAAGACCTGAAATAGAGTTACTCTCTCTTTCCACATCCGTTAGTGAAACCTCTTCTAGATCAAACCATAGTGCACACCCAAGTGAGAATTTAGAGGATTTTGTTAACATGACTGAAAATCACAATGAAAATGTTGCTAGGACACTTAAAGACTACTTGCACCCTAGTCGAACGGCCAGACCATCTTGTATCATTTTCCCCCCTAATGTTCAACAACCTGATTTTAAGCCGGGCATGTTCCAATTGTTACCAACCTTCCATGGATTTGAGAATGAAAACCCTTATATCCATATTAGGGAATTTGAGGAAGTAGTAGCAACCTTTCAAGGTAGGGCTGATATGGTAGACACCGTCAAACTTCGGTTTTTCCCTTTTTCACTTAAGGAAAAAGCCAAGGTTTGATTGTACTCGTTAAGGCCTAGGTCCATAGGTAGTTGGGATGAGATGACCCAAGTTTTCTTTCAAAAGCATTTCCCAACCCATAAGACCAATAACCTTAAGAGACAAATCTCAAACTTTGCACAAAAGAAGAGTGAAACCTTATATCAAGTTTGGGAACGTTTCAAGGACCTTTTGAATTCTTGTCCACACCATGGGTATGAGAGTTGGCGGGTAGTTAGCTATTTCTATGATGGACTCCTAAGTAGGGAAAGGCAGTTCATAGAAATGCTGTGCAATGGGGATTTTCTTCAAAAAGATCCCGACCAAGCCATAGATTTCCGAGATGACCTGTCGGAAAAAGCCCACACTTGGACAGGACCAAATGCAATGGAAAGCACTATGAGAAATCAACCCACTGGAATTTATCAACTTAAGGAAGAGGATAGCCTTAAAGCCCATTTAGAGGCGCTAACTAAGGAAATTGAAGCCTTAAAAACCAAGGATGCTAGAACCCCCGAACCAGTTGCTAGGGTAGAGTCCCATGAACCCTATTTTATGTGTAATGGGGTAGATTATCTGCCTAGGGATTGTCCAGCTAATTTTGACATGAAGGGAGAATGTAATGTTATAGGTATACCCTTTGGGAAACCACACTCCCCTTACTCTAACACCTACAATCCCGGTTCGAAGAATCACCCTAATTTTAGTTGGAGATCCGATATGTAACCTACTGCCCACTCTAGTACCCAATGGCAACTGGAAGCAACCTTATTTAATGCACCTCACCAATCTTTACCTTTAGAAGATATGTTTAAGTTATTTATGCAGGTACATGCCAAGAGTGTGGAGGTGCAAGGCAAGATAAATCAACGGTTGTTAGAAGAGCAACAAGCGATCAAAGAGAAACAAAAGGTGATAAAGAGTCAACTCACCAAGTTGACTAGTTTCTTGACGGTTCAAGAGCAAGGTCATTTTTCTTCACAGCCATAACCTAATCCAAGGGGACAACATATAGTACAAACCTCCAATCCTGATAATCAAAATGTTAAAGAGGTTAATGCCATAATCACTCACAGCGGTAAGAGAATTGATGGACCCACTCTACCATCACACTTGATTCCTAATACCGTGAACAACAAGGATAAAGTCCCCAAGGAACAAGAGACCCATGATGATTATTCTCCACTAGTGCCTTTCCCTTAAGCTCTCCTTAAACCTAAGGAGAGAAATTCAGCATTAAAAGGTGAGATTCTTAAACAACTTCAACATGTTAAAATTAATCTCCCTCTTCTTTATGTTATAAAACAGATTCCCAACTATGCTAAAGTCATCAAGGATCTATGCACACTCAAGAGGATACACAATGTGAAGAAGACGAAAATATTAATAGAGCAAGCAAGTGCCATAATTGACAGCAAAACACCGCCCAAATATAAAGATCTGGGCTATCCAACGGTGGCTTGCAAAATTGGAAACAAATCTTGTGGCCAAGTGATAACTCTGAATAAATCATGTTATTATACTTCTTTTAGGCACGTTTTTGGTGTTGATCTTAAGCACCAGAATTGTGTTTCATGTGTTTTTAGCAATTTGAGTTTAGTTTATCTTATTTTACTAATAGTTGTTTTAATTAAATGATCAATGCTAAGTCTTGGAAATCTACTATGCAGACACTTGCTGGAGCACTGGAAGGGAAAAATGTGTGAAGGGGACAGAAACTCAAGGTTACAGCACTGGAAAGTTGGCACTGCAGTGCTGGAATATGGATAACCAATATATTGGGGATTCTACCATCTTGAAAAACATAATAAATGAAATTTGTCCATTTAAAACTCTTGTCAATTATAGTTTAGGTGAAGTCGAGTCCTTAGCATGTTAGTTCATAAGATTCTTCATTTCAAAGTTTGCAAATCTTCGGTTATTTAATATTGCGTTCTGTTTTTCCCTTTAGTTAATTGTTAGTAACATTTTCTCTGATAATTATTCGTTTGCTCAAATAGCAGTAAGAGTTGAGTCATAACTTCTGTAGTAAATTGTTCAGTCCTCGTTGGGAACGATATTTACTCATCTTTTATTACTTGAACGATTAGTGCACTTGCTAGTGTCAATTTCATCGCATCAAGTTTTTGGCGACGTTGCCGGGGACTGAAATAAAATATTACATTTATTGTGATTCTACTAGTTAATTTGAGAGTTTGTTAATTTGGTTTTTAAGTCTATTTTGCAGGGTTTTCATTTCTAGTGCATGACACGTACTAGTGGGAGAATACTTGCATAATTGAATCTAGAAATTGAGCGCACTTTTCACGTTTTGAGAAGAGCAGCATCAGCAACAGTCAATATAATGGCAGAAGGGAACAATACAGAGGTGCAACGTGCACTTTGGGATTATACTATGCCAAGATGGATGGTGTTGAATCTAGCATCCGACGACCACCTATACAAGCGAACAACTTTGAAATTAAGCCCGCCATCATTCAGATGATTCAACATTCAGTGCAATTTGGGGGCCTATCGCAAGAAGATCCAAATGTTCACTTGACGAATTTCCTTGAAATCTGCGACACATTTAAGCATAATGGAGTATTAGAGGATGCAATTCGCTTAAGACTTTTTCCATTTTCACTGCGGGATAAAGCAAAAAGCTGGTTGACTTCCTTGCCAGCAGGATCCATAACAACATGGGCCGAATTGGCACAAATTGTTTTATGGAAATACTCCCCTCCTGCAAAAACTGCAAAGTTACGTAATGAAATTACTATATTCTTGCAGGTCAATCGGGAATAACTCTATGAGGCATGGGAACGTTTTAAAGACCTTTTGAGAAGATGTCCTCATCATGAGTTGCCCACTTGGATGCATGTACAAACTTTTTATAACAAACTAACCAGTACAACCCGAAACATGATTGATGCAGCTGCAGGTGGCACTATCATGAGAAAAACTCCAGAAGAAGCTATTGAATTGCTAGAAGAAATGGCCACAAACTCTTATCAATGGCCAATTGAAAGGTTACCTATTAACAAAGCTTCAGGATTGCACAATGTAGATGCTGTTATAGCTCTAGCAGCACAACTGGAGACTCTCACCAAGAAGATTGATGGACTTAATCCCAACTCACATACAATATGTGAATTGTGTGGTGGTAGTGGCCATCATAGCAGTAACTGTCAAGCAGGTAATCAGTTTGCATATAATTCATCTGCTGAACAAGCTAACTTTGTTTCAAATTTTCACAGGCAAAACAATCCATACAGCAATACATATAATCCGGGATGGAGGAATCACCCAAACTTCTCGTGGAATCAAAGCAATGCGAAATAACCTCATTCTGAATATCCTCCACAAGAAAAAAATTCCAACTTTGAGGATATGATGGCCGAATTCTTAAGTACAGCAGAAACTAGATTCCAAAATCAAGAAACATCCATAAAAAATCTGGAAGTTCAGGTCGGTCAACTAGCAACCATAATTTTTGGACGTGCACAAGGTTCCCTCCCAAGTAACATAGAAAAAAATCTTAAGGAGGATGTCAAGGTTATAACACTAAGGAGTGGCACACATTTGGAAGAGCCACAACCTAAAGAAATCACTAATCAAGAAGGCGAGAAAGAAGAGACCGAGCAAGAGGAGAAATATGTTTCAGCAAAGAAGTCTACTGGTAAAGGTTTGATTGATTTTAACTCTGAAACTAAATATATGCCACTTCTTCCTTATCCTCAGAAATTCCAAAAAGAAAAATTAGATAAACAATTCTCAAAATTTTGAGAGATTTTCAAGAAATTGCATATTAACATACCATTTGCAGAGGCATTAGCACAGATGTCTAGTTACACTAAATTTTTGAAGGAAATTTTGTCTAATAAACAGAAGCTCGAGGAATACGGAATGGTAATGTTAACTGAAGAGTGCAGCACTATACTGTAAAACAAACTACCTCTAAAATTGAAAGATTCAGGGAGTTTTACTATACCTTGCACTTTAGGAAATTCATTTTTTGATAAAGCTTTATGTGACCTTGGTTCCAGTATTAATCTCATGCCTCTTTCAATTTTCAGGAAACTTGGATTAGGAGAAGTCAAAACAACGACAGTGTCATTGCAATTAGCTGATCGATTAATTAAGAGACCACGGGGAATTATAGAAGATGTACTGGTAAAAGTTGATAAATTTATATTCCCTGTAGACTTCATTATTCTCGACATGGAAGAGGATCGTGAGGTACCTCTTATACTTGGATGTCCATTCCTTGCTACAGGGAGAGCCCTAATTGATGTACAATAAGGGAAATTGATTTTGAGAGTTAATGATGAGCAAGTAGTTTTTGATATGTATAAAATCATGAAATATCGGTCTGACTTATCTACTTCTTCTTGTTTTCATGCGGATGTAGTAGATGACCTCATTAAAGAGTTTCAGGAGAAGACATTAAATGATGATACTTTGGAGAGATGCATCATGGAATCAAGAACTACCACCACTGAAGAACTCGTCATCCAAGAAGAAGCAAGGAACTTGGAAGCTGAAATGGGAAAAGCAATGCCAGAAGAACCAATAATAACCCCTGAATTAAAAACTTTACCTGATCATTTGAAATATGTTTATCTAGAGAAAAATATTTTCCCCGTTATGATATCCTCTTCGTTGACAGGTAAAATGGAAGAATGCTTGTTGGAAGTCTTAAGAAGGCACAAAAAGGCTTTGGGGTTGACAATAGCAGATATCAAGGGAATTAGCCCTTCCATTTGCACTCACAAAATTCTCATGGAGGAGAACTTCAAGCCTACTGTTCAGCCACAGTGACGCTTAAATCCAACAATGCAAGAGGTTGTCAAGAAAGAAGTAGTCAAGTTGCTTGATGCAGATATTATTTATCCAATTTCTGATAGAGCTTAGACTAGCCCAGTACAAGTAGTACCACAGAAAGCTGGGATCATTGTTGTGAAAAATAATAATAACGAATTGATCCCCACCAGAACTGTGACAGGTTGGCGGGTTTGTATTGACTATAGAAAATTAAATGACGCCATAAGAAAAGATCACTTTCCTTTACCTTTTATTGATCAAATGTTGGAAAGATTGGCAGGTCACAAGTTCTACTGTCTACTTGATGGATACTCAGGATATAATCAAATTCCCATAGCACCCGAGGATTAAGAAAAGATGAAATTTACATGTCCTTATGGCACATTTTCATATAGAAGGATGCCCTTCGGTCTCTGTAACGCACCAGCAACTTTTCAACGTTGCATGTTGGCAATTTTTTCTGATATAATTGAAATTTTTTTAGAGATCTTCATGGATGATTTTACACTATTTGGTCTAACCTTTGATGATTGCCTTCATAATCTCTCTTTAGTTTTGCAGCGATGCGAAGAGACGAACCTAGTACTACATTGGGAGAAATGTCGTTTCATGGTCCATGAAGGGATAGTATTGGAGCACAAAATATCATCTAGGGGTATTGAAGTTGACAAAGCTAAGGTGGATGTTATAAAAAAACTCCCACCTCCCACTTCAGTCAAAGCCATCAGAAGTTTCCTGGGGCATGCAGGATTTTACAGGAGATTCATTAAGGATTTTTCAAAAATCTCTAAACCTCTTTCTAATCTTCTTGTAAAAGATGTGGAGTTTAACTTCTCTGATGACTGTTTGTAGGCATTTGCTACATTAAAGGATAAGTTGGTGACCGCCCCTATTGTGGTCGCACCAGATTGGAGCCTCCCGTTCGAATTAATGTGTGATGCTAGTGATACCGCAGTTGGAGTAGTGCTTGGTCAAAGAATAGATAAGGTTTTCAGGACAATTTATTATGCGAGCCGCACTCTTACCGGACCCCAACTGAACTACACTACCACTGAGAAAGAACTTTTAACTGTTGTATTTGCATTTGATAAGTTTTGATCCTATCTTATTGGATCAAAAGTTACTGTTTATACTGACCATGCAGCTTTAAAGTATCTTTTAGCAAAAAAGAACGCAAAACCAAGACTGTTGAGGTGGATTCTCCTTCTTCAAGAATTTGATTTAGAAATCAAAGATAAGAAGGGGACTGATAATCAAGTAGCAGACCACTTATCAAGGCTCGAAAAATCGGAAGAGACTAATATCAGCATTAACGAAGAATTTCCGGATGAGAAAATATTTTCTATTTCTTCATTTGATTCTGTTTTATTGGTGTCTGAGACACCATAGTTTGCTGATTTCGCCAATTACCTTATAGGAAACTGGATCCCAGGGCACTTCACTTATCAACAAAGAAAGAAATTTCTATCTGACGTGAAGCATTATTTTTGGGAGGATCCGCATCTATACAAATTGTGTGCAGACCAGGTGATTCACAGATGTGTGCCGGAGCATGAGTTTAACAGTATTCTGTATCACTGCCATGACAGAGAAGCTAGGGGACATTTTGGTGCAAACCGAACAGCAGCAAAGGTATTGTAATCAGGTTTCTATTGGCCGACTCTGTTTAAGGATGCCCAGGCATACGTCGCATCATGTGATAGGTGTCAACGAATTGGTAACATCTCTAAACGAAATGAAATGCCTTTAAACAATATTCTTGTTTGCGAAATATTTGATGTTTGGGGTATTGATTTCATGGGACCCTATCCTGCATCTTTGTCAAATCAGTATGTGGGTAGAAGCCATAGCAACCCGCACTAATGATGCTAAAGTGGTTCTCCAATTTTTCAAGAAAAACATATTTACCCGATTTGGAACCCTTAGGACAATAATTAGTGATCGAGGTAAACACTTTGATAATCGTCAATTTAGAACCTTGTTAAGAAAATATGGAGTAACTCACAAACTTGGCACCTCATACCATGCACAAACAAGCAGTCAGGTAGAAGTTTCAAATCGGAAGGTGAAAAGAATTTTAGAAAAAATCGTGAATACTTCTAGGAAAGATTGGGCACTTAAATTAGATGATGCCTTGTGGGCATATAGAACAGCTTTCAAAACACCAATAGGAATGTCACCATATAGGCTGGTTTTTGGAAAAGCCTGTCATCTTCTTGTCGAACACAAGCATAAAGCATATTGGGCCACCAAATTCTTGAATTTTGATATGACCCTTGCAGAACAAAACCGTTTGTTGCAGGTTGATGAATTGGAAGAACTTTGACTAGGAGCATATGAGAATACAAAGCTGTACAAGGAAAAAACAAAAAAATGACATGATCGACACATCTCGAGGAAAGAATTTATTCTAGGGCAACAAGTTCTTCTGTACAATAGCCGACTTCGTCTATTTTCGGGAAAACTGAAATCTTAATGGACTGGACCGTACACCGTGATAAGTATCTCACCATTTGGTGCCATTAAATTATGACACGAGAAAAACAAGGAGACGTTCAAGGTCAACGGGCACAGATTGAAGCACTATATTATGGGGATATTTGACCCTCAATCGTCTACAACCATTCTCCAAGAGCCATAAATCAGAAAGTCCAACTAAAGAATATAAATTAGAACTACCATTTTGGTTCTTATTTTTTATTTTTCTTTCCTTTTGAAGTTGTTTTGTGTGTTTAAATTTTTTTTTTGTTCTGTTTAGTTTGTCTGTTAATTCAATTTTTATTGCTTTAAAATGTGTTATTCTTGGTTTATTTTCAGGATTAATTGGAGTCAGGACAGAGACTCTGCGATGTAGCCTTACACTTTGGGCATTGCAGCGCTAATCCTGCCCTTACACGCTGATCTGACCAGAGATTCAGCGCTGCAGCGCTGGGAAATTGGCGCTGCAACGCCAGGTCGCACACTGGACTTTTAAATAAACAGATTTTCCACTATTAGGTCAATTCAATTTCTGATTTCCAGCACCTTTCTCTCCCCAAATCACTAAAATTAAACCTCCCTTCCCCATCGCACTACCAAATCAAGGTCCTTTTGTATCTCCCACCATGGATTGCTTCCGTTCTTCACGGGAATCACACCTCTCAAGTGCTTTTGGGTGCTGTTGATGTCTTCCAATCAAGTAAGATTTTTTCATCTTACGACAGCAAAAATTCATATTTTTGAGTGAAATCACTCAATTTGTTTATGGATGCCTTACAATACATGGTGATTTGATGAAATATTGAGGAAGGTAAGAACGGATAAGTTGAACTTTCTTAGTTTTAGTTGAAATTTTTTAACGTGGCTGTCGTTGGGAGAAAAGGATGATTGTAGCTGCATAAAATTTTGGTGATAGTGGGTTAGCTATGCACTCTCTTATGCTGGGTTATTCAAGACTCGATTGATTGAAGACATTGCATCACTTTGATTGAAAGTTTTTTTGCAAAAATTATTTGGGCATCTGTGTGTGTGGAAGAGGGTGTTGCTCTAAGTTGTTTTCTGTAGTTTAGAGTTTGGTTATTTACAGCACAGATGTCTTGATCAAATGGCTCCTCCCAAATGAGCGAGACCCAGCTATACCGATTACAATTCCGAGCTTTTAGTCTCAAAGGAAGCAGAACAGAGGTTTGAGCGTTCTCAACTCAAGAAAGTCCCAATCCCTGAACGGGGATTTAATATCACCAAGGGACACTTTCCACTCATTCATAGGATCATCACTGCCCAAAAATGGGAAAAATTCTGCACAACACCAGAAGCTACAATTATTTCGGTTGTGCGTGAATTTTATGCGAATGCTGTCGAGCACACGAATCTGAAGGTGAAGGTTAGAGGGAAATTAGTGGCATTCGACAAAGGCACAATTAACAAATTACTCGCTACTCCCAACATCCCAATGGATGAGTACAGTGCTTATGCCAGTGCGCCTGACCTCGACAAGGTAATCTGGGTTCTTTGCAAAGTTGAGACACAATTGAAATTATCCGGTGATGAGCGGACTTCATTTCAATCGAGTACAATGGATAGGACAGAGAAAGCTTGGCATTACTTTGTGGGCGCTCGTTTGCTTTCGACAACCTATTTAAGTGATGTCATAAGAGACAGAGCAATCCTGTTATTCGCCATCTACCAAGGATTGAGTATTGATGTGGGACACATTATCCAAAATAGCATTCTATACAGCGCGAATTAGATCAGTGCGGGGTTGTATTTCCCATCTTTGATAACAGCACTTTGTGGCTCGTGTGGTGTTACCTGGACCGCGGGGGAACAAATCAAACAACCAATGCATCCTCTGGATCTCAGGATTATCTATAGGATCACAGATATAAAACAAGCACCGAGCCCAGGCGCCTCTTCCTCACAGCCTTCGCCAGCACGCCAACAATGGAATATATCACTTTCTGATCGTCTGACAGCGGTTGAGATGGAGCTTCATGAGCTTCAGCAATGGGGTCAGTAGCAGGCACCATACATTGCAGGTTATTTTCAAACCAGTGACCAGATGATGAGGATTTTTGCCAATCATTTAGGAATCGACACACAGTAGCTTCCTCCACTACCACCATATCCCGGTCATAGCAGTGATCCGAAGGATGAGGACATTGACAAGGACGATTGATTCGACCTCCAACTAATCAAGGGAGTTCCCTTCTCTTACTTTATGATTCAAATTTTATACATTGCGGACAATGTATCATTTAAGTTTGGGGGTGGAAACTTTATCTGAGTGTTGTGTGCTGCTCATGTTTCTAGTTATTTTTCTGTTTGTTTTATCCGAGTGTTTTCTGTTGTTTGAATTTGATTTTACCGATGATGAGAAATAGATTGACTTGATTATAGCCATTAAAAATTTGAAAAATGTTGCGTTTGTCTGTGTGCTTGAATTTGTTGTTAGATTTATTTTACATCGAACTCTTAGAACACAATGAGCACTTACACCTAAGCACTATGTTGTCTTGCTGTTTTGGAGAGTGTTTATGTGAGCAGTGTAGTTTCTTGTGATCTCTTGGACTCTAGAACTTGTTTGAAGACCACTCGAGGCGAAATCCTAGGTAATACAGTACCAAAGAAAGGATCCAGGCCATTTTTGGAACGTTTGAGCCTTTCTAGCCAACCCTTGATATGTGATTATCCTTAGTTTTCCCCTTTTGAGCTTGGAAATCTATTGTTTTGTCACCCGATCATCTAACCTATTTCCTTTTCTTAAAAAAAAAAATGCTACAACTCTACCTTTCACCTGTAAGCACATTGATTAATGAATAGACTATTCTCTTAAGTGGTGACAGAGGATTGAGCAAGAGAAAGTGGTCTTCGAGTTGGCTGTGTTAAGTATCAAATATTTCCCATCGAGAGTGAGCAAGGGAAAGATCGAAGTTGAAAAGGTTGACCACACCAACTATTTGATCAAGTTGTATTTTGCCTTTCACAAGCAGCTGAAAAAGCTGTGTTTGATCGTCATATACATGCTCGGTTATAGTTTCATTAATGCACACAAAAATAAAGACTGATGCTACCATAGTACAAGCATACGAAAAAAAACAAAAAAAAAGAGAAGAAAAAGATGAAGAAGATGTGACAATAGCAAAAGTATTGGAGTAGTACATGATAACGGAGGAAAAGTTTGAAAAAAAAATGATTATTGGTTGATGTGCTTAAGGTGATGTGAGCCTCAAATAAATCTTTTACCATACCTTAGCCTTAGCCAAAGTTATAAGCTGAATAAAGTCCTGGTGATCTCGGGTATTGTCTGAGCCTACATTAGTGGAGAGTGGTGTGAAAAGCAAGCTTATGGACTTTGAAAGATTGACATTATCCTACTTGCTTGCATAAACCAATCAGAGTGGCGAGATTATTAAGTTTATAAAGGTGTTACACACACACACATTTGAAGAATTTGTTGTAAGATAAAGCTGGCAAAAAATTTGAAATTCTAGACAGTAGCAGTATTTGGAAATTTTTCTTGCGTTATGATTTATATGCAATCTTTGAGGCATGTTATATCAAATCTAATCAAATCATATCTCACTCTTAGGATGTATATGCATAGGATTTTGTTCTAGTTTCCTCGAGGACTAGCAAAAACATAAGTTTGGGGGTGTGATAACTCTGAATAAATCATGTTATTATACTTCTTTTAGGCATGTTTTTGGTGTTGATCTTAAGCATTAGAATTGTGTTTCATGTGTTTTTAGCAATTTGAGTTTAGTTTATCTTATTCTACTAATAGTTGCTTTAGTTAAACGATCAATGCTAAGTCTTAAAAATCTACTATGCAGACACTTGCTGGAGCACTGGATGGGCAAAATGTGTGAAGGGGACAGAAACTCAAGGCTGCAGCGTTGGAAAGTTGGCGTTGCAGCTCTGACTAGGGATTGAAATATGTCTCGGTGCTGCAGCACTGGGAAGTTGGCACTGCAATGCTGGCCCACGGATTTTGAATATTATAAATAGAAACCCTAGCTGAACGAGAAGGGAGAGCGCGGCTGTTGAAGAAAAAAAACAGAATTTGGAGGAGACGAGACGCAAAAGGGGAGTTTGAGACACCCTTGGAGACTACTCAGAAGCTTTTAATCATTCTTCTCCGATTTTGTATTATTCTTATCTAGTTATGTTGATGTTTTATGATATAAACATGGTTTGTTTGAATATTATTATGGAGTCGATATTTTTGTGTTAAAGATAGATGAATCCTAAACCTATGTCTTGATTTGCTATTTGGACAAGTTAGAATTTACTTTGTTTTTCAAAGAGTGTGTTTTATTGTTCTTAATGTTGTTTATTATTTTGATTCTTTCTTTAGGCATGGTGATGCATCGAATAGAGAAGCTATGCTTTTATGAATGGTTGAATTAATAAATATGATGTTGGATTGTTATCTATGCAAAGGCCAAGGTAAAACATGCCATGAATGAAATAGGAGTAACCGAATAGGGATTCTAGGAAGTTAATGTGGTCCGTTTAAATTGTAACCGAATAGGGAGATTTAACTGAAAGGAATTCCTTTGAACTTAATGCTTCTTAAGTTGAATTAATCTAGAATAGACATGGAATACGGATATTTGAAGTTAATGATTCTTGAGATTGTGGTTAGACCTGGAATATGGATAACCAATTTATTGGGGATTCTACCATCTTGAAAAACGTATTAAACAAAACTTGTCCATTCGAAACTCTTGTCAATAATGGTTTAGGTGAAGTCGAGTCCTTAGCACGTTAGTTCATAAGAGTCTTTATTCCAAAGTTTGCAAATCTTCTGTTATTTACTATTGTCATCTATTTTTTTCTTTAGTTAATTGTTAGCAAATTTTTCTCCTACAATTATTCATTTGCTCAAATAACGATAAGAGTTGAGTCATAATTTCTGTAGTAATTGTTCAGTCCTCGTTGGGAACGATATTTACTCATCATTTTATTACTTGAACGATTAGTGCACTTACTAGTGTCAATTTCATCGCATCACCAAGCATTGCTAGATTTGGGGGCTAGTGTGAACCTCATGCCATACTCCATGTACTTACAGCTCGATCTAGGTGAGATCAAACCAACCTCCATGGTAATTCAATTAGCGGATAGATCGGTAAGAAAACTAAGAGGTATTGTGGAAGATGTTTTGTTGCAAATTGATAATTTCTATTATCCTGTTGACTTTTTGGTTTTAGATACCGTTTCCATTGTGAATATGGAGTCAAAAATTTTGTTGATACTTGGAAGACCATTCCTTGCCACCGCCAATGCTCTCATTAATTTTAGGAATAGCCTAATGACATTATCATTTGGAAATATGACTCTAGAGGTAAATGTTTTTCGAGTCTCAAGGCAACCACATGAAGAGGATGAGTACATTAAAGATAACTCTAACTCTTCAGAATTCATTCCTAATAATTTTGAGTTCTATGATTCTTCAATTTATCCCTATGCCATTAATGTTGTTGATGTTTTTGATAAGTCACAGGGAGTTATTAAGAAATCATGGCAATCATACTTTGAGGAGTCACTCAAGAGAAGTCACATGGATGCGGGAATCAAATACCCTACTGCTGATAGTAAATGGGTAACACCAAGAACACTTGAGCCACATGTGGTGGACTTTAAGTATTCCTTGCCAAAAGATTAGCACTGAGACCATTGAGTTTGGAGCCTCATCTTCAGCACCACAATGAGGCCAGCAGTGAGAGTGGTGCAGTGTCTAGCTGAAGATGTAAAACTTAGCGCTCATGGGAGGCATCCCACAGCATATCCTTTTATTTTTATCTTTATTGTTTTTCATATTTCTTTTTCTTGTTTATTATTAGTATTTTGTTGTTTTCCAGTATTACCTTCGTATTTCTTTTTCAAGACAAAGATGCACAGTAGTTCAAATGGTGGTGCACAATTTTCAGATTCTGTGCACTTTTGGTTAAAAAGGGAGTTTCCTTTACTTTTTCTTTCATATTGAGGTCAATGCAATTTTTAAGTTGGGGTGGAGGAAACGTATTTCTTTTTTTCCATTGAACTGCTTGGTGTCACTTTCCCTTTTTGTTTGTTTTTAGCATGCTTTGTGTTAGCCTTGGAGTCAATTCACTTGTCAATGATATGAGCTTAATTGAGATACTATATAGCATTTAGAAGAAGTTAAATCTTGCTTCAGTTTGAGAATAATTTAAGTATCAATCTTCATTTGGTTTGAGACTCTGGTTTGCGGTAAGATTGTCTGATTAGTCTAAAGCATCTAGAAAAGTTTTATGTGCAAATTCTTTTGCGAATACTTTTGCAATCTCGATAAGCTCTAGAACTTATTTGATAATCACTTGAGACGAATTCCTAGGATGCACACTACTTAAGATATGATGTAGGCCATTTTTGGACCGTTTGAGCCTTCCAAACTTACCCTCGCTATATTCATTGCTAGTCACCTGTTTGAGCCTTTTCTTGAAAAAGAATTTGAGCCTTGTTTCTTTTGATAACCCATTTACTTACCTTTATGAGCCTAAAAATATTCTATCCTTACCTTTCTTTTAAGAGAACTTAGTTATACACATTTGTTGAGATGCACTTGAGAGGAGTAAGGATGGAAATATGAAAATATTACTACCATAAACCAAGTACATTAAAGGAGATAAGTTGAGGGTTATGGAAAAGAAAAGTAAAAAGAAAAGAATGAAAAAGAAGGTGAATGGTCTTATGCCAAAATAAAAAAAAAATAAAGTGAATGATGTCAAATAAAGAAGAAAAAATGGTGATTTATTGAGAAAAATGCTCGGCAAAAATGGTTGAAAGAGCTGGGTGTTAAAGTAAGGTTATCTAGTGCTTAAAGTAGATTGTGTTTAAAACTAAGAGATTAAGTTCTTTTATTTGTTGAAACCTTCCCGTTCTTTCTTAACCTTTACCTTAGCCTAACATTACAAGCTTATTAAAGACCTATTGATCCAAGGTAGTGTTATTTTTCTACAATAGTGGAGAGTGATTTGAAAAGTGAGCCTATGGAGCTTGTTTTTGTGATTGATGTCACGCAAATTAAATATTTTAGAGGCCAAGACTTGTATTCATGAATGTTATGCATAAAATCATCCAGGTGTTCGGATTAATGGATTGTGGTAAGATGGATGTTAAGAGTCGATAATAATTTTAAGATTGATGTTTGGATTACTTTTGGACTTAGGTAATATTTAATGATTCTAGGTGCTATGTGTTATGTGCGATTTTTGAGACAAAAAAGTGAATTGCTCCTAGTTTAACACTAATGTTGCTTTACTTTGTTTTGATTCCTACCATAGAATTCATCTCTTGTTTTCGCTTTAATTGCCAGGGACTAGCAATAAGCTAGTTGGGGGTTGTGATGAGAGTCATAAAGTGCATCTTAAAAGTACTTAATTGTTAGAATTTTAGGGTTGATCTAGGTTTTAATTGCACTTTTATACGTTAACAACTCTAAAGTGTCATTCTTTTATCATTGATCTATTTCGGTGCATTTTTAGGTACTTTAAGTTCAAAAGAGGAGAAAAAGTTATCGTTGCTTGAAGCACAAAGACTCGAGGTATACCAGAGTGAAGGCATGGTTGTGGATGGATAAATGAAGAGAAATCAAGTCTTGAGTGTGTGCACTGCGGCCTGAAATATCCAAGCCTTGGCCTCTATAACCAAGCCAAAAGAGCAAGAAAGCAGCTTCAGTGTGTGCCGCGGCCTAGACCAAGGGCGCTGCGGCCTCCAGAAGCCTTCAAAATCCAAGAAAAGTTGGGCGCTGCGGCCTTGGTCCAGGGGTGCCGTAGCTTCTAGCACTCCAGAAAGCCAAGATCAAAGGTGTGCACCGTGGCCTGGAAAGGCTGAGCCGTGGCGCGTACACAATCCCCTTCTCCGAGTTATGACCTAATTAGGACTTTAATGATTGTTTAAACCCTAAAACACCCTTGGACCTTTTGTATTATAAATAGATCACTTAAGGTTTGAGAAGAGGACATCGATGAAAGCTGGAAACGGAGGAGAGAGCTCAACATTATGGTGTTCAAGAATGAGCCCCATGGCCAACTAATCTCCAAGCAAGGCAAAGGAATGAATCCCTAGGTGTAGTTGTTCTTATTTTTCATTCTTGATTCAGTTGTAAGGATTTATTATTAAAAAATTATTTATGAGTTATTCTTTGATTAAACAAGAAGAAGTTAGGTTCATGTGACAGCTGCATGATTACGTTAAATCTATCACACGGTTATTGTGTATAGATGAGGTGTCGATCCCACGAGGAAACGCGTACTACAAGAGAAAATGTAAACTTTGACACGAACGATAACGATCAAATGAAAGAATATGAGTTTTGATAATGGAATAATGTGAGAGAATTGTGTAAATACAACGAAGAATATAAATGAGAAATAACAAGGTTCCGAGAATCCTCCCTAGGTTCGTTGCCTTGTTCCAATCTTGATTCAGTTGATTTTATCTCGATTGCTAGTTTCACATCCCAAACAAGCAATCAGAAAATATTCAATCACAGCATATTAACACTCTAATGTAATTGCTACAAATCACTCATTGATTTCGATTCAAGCACACATGACCTATCTTAAAGATTATCAAGAAATGACAATATATCTCAATGATAATATCGTAGTAATAGACGAATCTATAAGATAAATCTACCGGAATCAATCACATCCAAACAACTTGACATAAGAAGAGCTTGACTAGACTTATATAGAGGAGAAGCATGCAATCACCGGATTAAGAAAATCTAAGATAAGAAGAACATAAATTGCAGCTGTCACATGAACCTAAAATCTTCTTGTTTAATCAAAGAGTAAATCATAAACAATATTCAACAATAAATCCTTACAACCGAATCAAGAATGGAAAATAAGAACAACTACACCTAGGGATTCATCCATTTGCCTTGCATGAAGACTAGTTGGCCATGGGGCTCAAGGTTGATGAAGAATGTGGAGCTCTCCCCTTGAATTCCAGCCCTAAGAGACTTGGAAGAATGATGAAATTTTGATTCCAAAATGGATTGGTGGCTGCAAACCCTTAAGGATCTATTTATAGACCAAAGGTTGAGGGGCATTTTGGGCTGGAAAATATCTTCAAAAATGCCCTAATTGAGTCAAAGAACCGTGCTGGCGCCGCGCCTCAACCTTACCAATGCCTGGGCACTGCCTTTGTCCGAAATTGGTGCCTTTCTGGGTAGTGCAATGCTGGTGGGGAGTGGTGCGGCGCTCACTCTTGGTAGAATGGTGGAGTCTCTGGACGGTGCGGCGCTGGGCAAATGCTGTTCTGGAGGCCTGACCTTTGTCCACTAAAACTACCATAATTTTCTCTAGAAAAATTATTTTTAGAAGCCGTAAAATTCTCCAGAAAATAGCCTTCCGGATCTTTCTAAGCATATATGGCTCATCTCCTGGTTCTTCTTGCATCAATACATTTTAATTTGCAAAGATGATTGATCTGTACGGGCAACTCTAGCAATTTTAGTGAAGCTCCTTTCCAAGTGCTTCTAAACCTTCACTCCGGTGTTCATTGAGTCATTGTGCTTCAATCAATGATAGATTTTCCATCTCTTTTGAACTTAAAGTACCTGAAAATGCATCGAAATAGATCAATGATCCAAGAATGACACTTTAGAGTTGTTAAGGTATAAATGAGTAATTCAACCCTAGATCAACCCTAAAATGCTAACAAGTAAGTACTGTTAAGATGCATTTTATGACTCTCATCATAACCTCGAACTAGTTTATTGCTAGTCCCTAGCAATTCAAGTGAAAGACATGAAATGAATTCTTTATTTAGAAATCAAAACAAAATACATCAATGTTGGCGTTAACCAAGAGTGATTCAAAATTTTTGTCTCAAAAACATGCGTAACACACAACAAATAGAATCATTAAATATCACTTAAATCCAAGAATAATCCAAATATCAACCTTAAAATCGTTATCAACTCTTAAAATCCATCTTACCATAGTCCATTAATAGGTCTTTAATAAGCTTGTAACGTTAGGCTAGGGTAAAGGTCAAGAAAGAACGGGAAAGTTTAAACAAATAAAAGAACTAAGTTTTTTAATTTAAACTCAACCACTTTAAGCACAAGATAACCTTACTTCAACACCCAACTCTTTCAACCATTTTTCGAGCATTTCTTTCCATAAATCACCACTTTTTTTTTCTTCTTTCTTTGCCATAATTCACTTCTTTTTTATTTTGGCACATAACTATTCACCTCCTTTTTTTCATTTTTTTTTCCACAACCCCCAACTTATCTCTTTTAATGTACTTGGGCTATGGTAGTAATATTTTCTCATATTTCCATCTTACTCTTCTTAAGTGCTTCTCAACAAATGTGTATAACTAAGTTCTTTTAAAAGAAAGGTAAGGATAAAATATTTTTAAGCTCATAAAGGTGAGTAAATGGGCTATCGAAAGAAACAAGGCTCAAATTTTTTTTCAAGAAAAGGCTCAAATAGTTGAACTAGTGATAAATATAGCAAGGGTAAGTTTGAAAGGCTCAAACGGTTCAAAAATGGCCTATATTATATCCTAAGTAATGTGCATTCTATGATTTTCGCCTCAAGTGATTATCAAATAAGTTCTAGAGCTTGTTGAGACCGCAAAAGTATTCACAAAACAATCGCACTTAAAACTTCTCTAAATGCTTTAGACTAATCATGCAATCTTACCACAAACCAGAGTCATAAACCAAAGAAAGATTGACACTTAATTTATTCTCAAAGCGAAGCAAGATTTAACTTCTTCTAAACACTATATGCTATCTCAATTAGGCTCATTTCATCGACATGTGAATTAACTCCAAGGCTAACACAAAGCATGCTAAAAACAAACAAAACTAAACATATAAAAAAAATTTAAAACATATTATCCTAACAAACAGGTGTATTAAAACAAAACAAACAAATTAAAACGAAAAAAAAAAGTTGACACCCAACAATTCAATGGTATGCAATAAGAAATGTGTTTCCTCCACCCCCAACTTAAGATAGACATTGTCCTCAATTTAAAAGCAGAAGTTAAGGAAACTCCCTTTTTAACCAAAGGTGCATGGAGCTGAAAGTTATGCACGACCAATTGAACTACTATGCATATTTGTCCCTGAAAAAGAAATACGAAGGTAATACTGGAAAACAACAAAATACTAATAATAAACAAGAAAAAGAATTATGAAAAACAATAAAAATAAAAGGATATGCTATGGGGTGCCTCTCATGAGCGCTAAATTTTACGTCTTCAGCCAGACGCTGCACCACTCTCTCTCTTGGCCTCATTGTGGTGCTGAAGATGAGGTTCCAAACTCAATGGCCTCAGTGCTAGTCTTTTGGTAAGGAATACTTAAAGCCCACCACATGTGGCTCAAGTGTTCTTGGTGTTGCCCATTTACTATCAACAGTAAGGTATTTGATTCCCGCATCCATGTGACTTCTCTCAAGCAACTCCTCAAAGTATGGTTGCCAAGATTTCTTAATAAATCCCTGAGACTTATCACAAATATCAATAATGTTAACGATATGGGGATAAATTGAAGAATTATTGAACTCAACATTATTAGGATGGAATTCCAAAGAGTTAGAATTATCTTTTATGTGCTCATCCTCCGACTTTAGCTTATCAATCATATAAGTGTCGAAACACGCATCCTCTTCATGTGGCTGCCTTGAGATTCAGAAAACATTTACCTCTAAAGTCCTATTTCCAAATGATAATGTCATTAGGCCATTCCTACAATTAATAAGGGCATTGGCGGTGGCAAGGAATGGCCTTCCAAGTATCAAAGGAATTTTGGACTCCGTATTCACCATAGAAACAGTATCTAAAACCAAGAAGTCAACAGGATAATAGAAATTATCAATTTGCAACAAAACATCTTCTACAATACCTCTTGGTTTTCTTACTGATCTATCCGCTAATTGAAGTACCACGGAGGTTGGTTTAATCTCACCTAAACTGAGTTGCAACTACATGTAGTATGGCATGAGGTTCACACTAGCTCCAAAGTCTAGCAATGTTTGGCCACAAGATTTGTTTCCAATTTGGCAAGCCACCATTGGATAGCCTGGATATTTATATTTGGGCGGTGTCGTGCTATCAATTACCACACTTGCTTGCTCCGTTAAGAATGTGGTCTTCTTAACATTGTGCCTCCTCTTGAGTGTGCATAGATCCTTGATGACTTTAGCATAGTTGGGAATCTGTTTTATAACATGAAGAAGAGGGAGGTTAATCTTAACATGCTGAAGTTGTTCAAGAATCTCACCTTTTAGTGCTGAATTTCTCTCTTTAGGTTTAAGGAGAGCTTAAGGGAAAGGCACTGATGGAGAATAATCATCATGGGCCTCTTGTTCCTTAGGGGCTTTATCCTTGTTGCTCACGGTATTAGGAATCAAGTGTGATGGTAGAGTGGGTCCATCAATTTTCTTACCACTGCGGGTGATTATAGCATTAACCTCTTTAATATTGTGATTTTTCGGATCGGAGGTTTGTGCCATATGTTGTCCCCTTGGATTTTGTTGTGGTTGCGAAGGAAACTAACCTTGCTCTTGAACTGTCAATAAACGAATCAACTTGGTGAGTTGCCTTTTTATTTCCTTTTGTTCCTCTTTGATCCTTTTTTGCTCCTCTAGCAACCGTTGATTTATCTTGCCTTATTCTTCAGCACTCTTTGCATGTACCTGCAGAAATGACTTAAACATATCTTCCAAAGGTAAAGATTGTTGTGGTGCGTTAGACGAGGTTACTTCCGGTTGCCATTGGGTACTAGAGTGGGGATGAGGTTGTATATCGGATCTCCAACGGGTGCTAGATTGAGCAGGGGGTTGTGTATCGGGTCTCCAATTAAACTTTGGGTGATTCTTTCACCCGGGATTATAGGTGTTAGAATAGGGTGAGTATGGTTTGCTAGAGGGTATACCTAAAGCATTACACTCTCCTTTCATCTCAAAATAGGTTGGACAATCCTTAGGCACATGATCTACCCCATTACACATGAAACAAGGCTCACAGGACTCTACCCTAGCAACTGGTTCGGAGGCTCTAGCATCCTTGGTTTTTAAGACTTCAATTTCCTTAGTTAGGGCCTCTAAATGGGCTTTAAGGCTATCCTCTTCCCTAAGTTGATAAATTCCAGCAAGTTGATTTCTCCTAGTACTTTCCATGGCACTTGGTCCTGTTCAAGTGTGAGCTTTTTCTGATAGGTCATCTAGGAAATCTATGGCTTGATCGGGATCCTTTTGAAGAAAATCCTCATTACACATCATTTCTATGAATTACCTCTCCCTACTTAGGAGTCCATCATAGAAATAGCTAACTACCCGCCAACTTTCATACCCATGGTGTGGACAAGAATTCAAAAGGTCCTTGAAATGTTCCCAAACTTGATATAAGGTTTCACTCTCCTTTTGTGCAAAGTTTGAGATTTTTCTCTTGAGGTTATTTGTCTTATGGGTTGGGAAATGCTTTTGGAAAAAGGCTTGGGTTATCTCATCCCAACTACCAATAGACCTAGGCCTTAACGAGTAAAGCCAAACCTTGGCCCTTTCCTTAAGCGAAAAAGGGAAACACCGGAGTTTGACGGTGTCCACCATATCAGCTCTATTTTGAAAGGTTACTACTACTTCCTCGAATTCCCTAATATGGACATAGGGGTTTTCATTCTCAAACCCATGGAAAGTTGGTAGCAATTGTATCATGCCTGGCTTAAACTCAGGTTGTGGGGCATTAGGGGGGAACATGATATGATGAGAGGCATAAAATACATCTTAACAGTACTTAATTGTTATCATTTTAGGGTTGATCTAAGTTTTAATTGCATTTTATACGTTAACAACTCTAAAGTATCATTCTTGGATCATTGATCTATTTCGGTGCATTTTCAGGTACTTTAAGCTCAAAAGAGAAGGAAAAGTTACCATTGCTTGAGGCACAAAGACTCAAGGCATACTGGAGTGAAGGAATGCTTCCAAAAAGACAAGATGAAGGGCTTAAAAGAGCAACAGCTGCTGCCCGCACTGGAAAAGAGTTTCACTAAATTGCCAGAACTGCCCGTACAGATCAATCATCTTTGCAAATTAAACTGTATTAATATAAGTAGAATCAGAAGATGAGCCATATATGCTTAGAAATATCCAGAAGTCTATTTTCTGGAGAATTTTTGCGGTTCATAAAAATGATTTTTCTAGAGAAAGTTATGGCAGTTTAAGTAGAAGAAGGTCAGGCTGTGCGGGCTGTGCGGGATTTCAGCGTGAAGCGCATGTGAAGGCTTAAAACCCACATCCCACATCGGTTAGAAACACATTTCTATATCCCACATCCCACATCGGATTGGAAACACATTGCACTCATGGTATTTTCCTATATAAGACCCACTCCACTTCAGCTTTGAGGACCATCGAAGAATCTGAGATCATTAGAAAGTGAATCTAGAGGGCCTTTAGGAGAAATCCAGAGGGCCCTTAGGAGGAATTCGAAGTACTTTTGGAGGGCAAGCTGAGGAATCACCGAAGCTTTCGCTACCAAGGGGGAGATGATCGTTGAGAGGTCGGAGGCAACTCGAGGACAGATGAGCCCCATGGTCGGCTAGTCTCCAAGCAAGGCGAAGGGATGAATCCCTATGTGTAGTTGTTCTTATTTTCCTTTATTTGATTCAGTTGTAGTTTGGTATTATTTTTGTTAAACATTGTTATGTTTTATTCTTTAATTTAATTAGTAGATTTCTTATTAGTCCAGTGATTGCATGCTTCTTTTCCATATAAGTCTAGTCATGCTCTTCTTATGTGTATTTGTTTGGGTGTGATTGATTCCGATAGATCTCTTTTATAGATTTGTCCATTGCTGCGGTATTTTCATTTAGATATATCATCACCTTTTGATAATTTATAAGTTAGGTCATGTGTTCTTGAAAGCAAAGAATAATTCATATCAATTACATTAAGGTTTATACATGCGCTTTAATTGAATATTTGCCGATTGTCTGTTTGGGATATGAAACTCGCAATCGAGATAAAAACAACTGAATCAAGTTAGGATTAGGGCAACGAACCTAGGGAGGATTTCCGGAACCTTGTTGTTTCTTTATTATATTATCCATCAATTATTTACACAATTTTCACACAATCAACAAATCAGATTTTGTCACTTTAACTTTTATCGTTTGTGTTGAGGCTTACACCTTCTTTTGTAATTAGTTTGTTTTCCAGTGGAATCAACACCCCAAAGCTGTACTACAATACCGCGTTATGTTTTGGGCGTAATCAAATTTTGGCGCCGTTGCCGGGGAAATGCACTTAAGTACAAAGAAGATTGTCAACTTTTGACATGATGGTAGAAGAATTGTAAATAGTTTTTCTTTTCAGCAGCTGTAAAGGTAGTAACTTCGTTCCTTCTTGTAGCTTGCTGCATTAAATTTTTTTTTTATTTGACTCTTTCTTTTTTTTATAGTATTTTTATTATTTTGTTACTTCACATGCACAGACATAGAGACACTATGGGTAGATTAGGTTGTAGGCCTGTGTTAGAGTCAGAATTTAATTCTTTTTCAAATCCTTTATTTGATAATACATCTAGTCTCGAAGAAATGAGTGAACACGAAGATCAACCCCCTAGGACACTTAAGGATTACTTGCACCCTAACCGTATGGCCATACCATCATGTATCATGTTCCCCCATAATATTCAACAACCTGAAGCCAGGAATGATTCAATTGCTAACAACTTTCCATGAGTTTGAGAATGAAAACCCGTATATCCATATGAGGGAATTTGAGGAAGTAGTAGTTGGTTTTCATAGTAGGGCTGATATGATAGACACCGTCAAACTTTGGTTTTTCCCTTTTTCACTTAAGGAAAAAGCCAAAGCTTGGCTGTACTCGTTAAGGCCTAGGTCCATAGGTAGTTGGGACGAGATGACCCAAGTTTTCTTCCAAAAACACTTCCCAACCCATAAGACTAACAACCTCAAGAGACAAATCTCAAACTTTGCACAAAAGGAGAGTGAAACCTTATATCAAGTTTGGGAACGTTTCAAGGACCTTTTGAATTATTGTCCACACCATGGGCATAAGAGTTGGTGGGTAGTTAGCTATTTCTATGATGGACTCCTAAGTAGGGAAAAACAGTTCATAGAAATAATGTGCAATGGGAATTTTATTCAAAAAGATCCCGACCAAGCCATGGATTTCCTAGATGACCTATTAGAAAAAGCCCACACTTGGACTGAACCAAATGCCATGGAAGGCACTAGGAGAAATCAACCCGCTGGGATTTACCAACTTAAGGAAGAGGACAGCCTAAAGCCCGTTTAGAGCTCTTAACTAAGGAAATTGAAGCCTTAAAAACCAAGGATACTAGAACTCCTAAACCGGTTGCTAGGGTAGTGTCCTATGAGCCTTGTTCATATGTAATAGGGTAGATCATTTACCTAAGGATTGTCCAATTTATTTTGAGATGAAGGATGAGTGTAATGCTATAGGTATACCCTTTGAGAAACCACACTCACCCTATTCTAACACCTACAATCCCGGTTGGAAGAATCACCCTAATTTCAGTTGGAAATCCGACATACAACCCTCTGCCCACTCTAGTACCCAATGGAAACCGGAAGCAACCTCATTTAATGCACCTCAACAATCTTTACCTTTGGAAGATATGTTTAAGTCATTTATGCAGGTACATGTCAAGAGTGTGGAAGATCAAGGAAAAATAAATCAACGATTGTTAAAGGAACAATAAGCGATCAAAGAGGAACAAAAGGTAATAAAGAGTCAACTCACCAAGTTAACTAGTTTCTTGACGATTCAAGAACAAGGTCGGTTTCCTTCACAGCCACAACCTAATCCAAGGGGACAACATATGGCACAAACCTCGAATCCTGAAAATCAAAACAATAGAGAGGTTAATGCCATAATTACTCACAGTAGTAAGACAATTGATGGTCCCACTTTACCATCACACTGGATTCCTAATACCGTGAGCAACAAGGATAAAGCCCCCAAGGAACAAAAGGCCCGTGATATTTATCGCCCATCGGTGCCTTTCCCTCAAGCACTCCTTAAACCTAAGGAGATAAATGCAGCATTAAATGGTGAGATTCTTGAACAACTTCAACATGTTAAAATTAATCTTCCTCTTCTTCATGTCATAAAACAGATTCCTAACTATGCTAAAGTCATCAAGGATCTATGCACACTCAAGAGGAAGCATAATGTGAAGAAGATGGCATTCTTCATGGAGCAAGCAAGTGTTGTAATTAACAGCAAGACACCGCCCAAATATAAAGATCCGGGCTGTCCAACGGTGGCTTGCCAAATTGGAAATAAACCTTGTGGCCAAGCATTGCTAGATTTATGTGCTAGTGTAAACCTCATGCCATACTGCATGTACTTGTAGCTCGTCTAGGTGAGATCAAACCAACCTTCGTGGTACTTCAATTAGCGGATAGATCGGTAAGAAAACCAAGAGGTTTGTACAAGATGTTTTGTTGCAAATTGATAATTTCTACTATCCTGTTGACTTTTTGGTTTTAGATACTGTTTCTACTATAAACACTGAGTCCAAAATTCCTTTGATACTTGGAAGACCATTCCTTGCCACCGCCAATGCCTCATTAATTGCAGGAATGGCCTAATGACATTATCATTTGGAAATAGGACTCTAGAGGTAAATATTTTTCGAGTCCCATGGCAGCCACATGAAGAGGATGAGTACATCAAAGATAATTCTAACTCTTCGGAATTCATTCCTAATAATCTTGAGTTCAAAGATTCTTCAAATTATCCCAATACCGTTAATGTTGTTGATGTTTTTGATAAGCCATAGGAATTTATTAAGACATCTTGCCAACCATGCTTTGAGAAGTTGTTTGAGAGAAGTCACATGGATGCGAAAATCAAATACCTTACTGCTGATAGTAAATGGTCATCACCAAAAACACTTGAGCCACATGTGGTGGACTTTAGGTATTCCTTGCCATCGCCAAAGCATACAAGCCCAAAATGTTGTAGCAAAGTAGTGGATGGTGCATCCAACTCATATTTTTTGAAGAGGGAATAAAAGCGTCTGGCTGAAGACGTAAAACATAGCACTCATGGGAGGCAACCCACAACATATCCTTTTACTTTTACTGTTTTTCATATTTTTCTTTCTTGTTTATTATTATTATTTTGCTGTTTTCCAGTTTTACTTTAGTATTTACTTTTCAGAGACAACTAAACGAAGCAGTTTAATTGGTCGTGCACAACTTTTAGCTCCATGCACCTTTGGTTAAAAAGAGAGTTTCCTTAACTTTTGCTTTTACATTGAGGACAATGCTTATCTTAAGTTGGGGGTGGAGGATACACATTTCTTATTGCATACCATTGAATTGTTGGGTGTCACTTTCCCTTTTTGTTTGTTTTTAGCATGCTTTATGTTAGTCTTAGAGTTAATTCACATGTCAATGATATAAACTTAATTGAGATAGCATATAGCATTTAGAAGAAGTTAAATCTTGCTTCGGTTTGAAATTAATTTAAGCATCAATCTTCATTTGGTTAGAGACTCTAGTTTGTGGTAAGATAGTATGATTAGTCTTAAACATTAAGAAAAGTTTTATGTGTGATTATTTTGTGAATATTTTTGCGGTCTCGACAAGCTCTAGAACTTACTTGATAACCACTTGAGGCGATTTCCTAGAATACACCTTACTTAGGATATGATATGGGCCATTTTTGGACCGTTTGAGCCTGTTAAACCTACCATTGCTATATTTACCACTAGTCACCTATTTGAGCCTTTTCTTGAAAAAGAAGTGAGCCTTGTTTCTTTCAATAGCCTATTTACTCACCTTTATGAGCCTAGAGAGAATATTTTATCCTTACATTTCTCTTAAAAGAACTTAGCTATACACATTTTTTGAGAAGCACTTAAAAGGAGTAAAGATGGAAATATGAGAAAATATCACTACCATAACCTAAGTACATTAAAGGAGATTAGTTGGGGGTTATGTAAAAGAAAAGAAAAATGAAAAAGGAGGTGAATGGTCTTATGCCAAAATACAAAAGAAAAGTGAATTACACCAAAGAAAGAAGAAAAGAAAAGAAAAGTGGTGATTTTGAAAAAAAAGAAAAAAGAAAAATGCTCGAAAAATGGTTGAAAAAGTTGGGTATTGAAGTAAAGTTATCTAGTGCTTAAAAGTGATTGTGTTTAAAAGCTAAGAGATTGAGTTCTTTTTCTCGTGAATTCTTCCCATTTTTTCTTAACCTTTACCTTAGCCTAACGTTACAAGCTTATTAAAGACCTATTGATCCAATGTAATGTGATCTTTCTACAATAGTGGAGAGTGGTTTGAAATGTAAGCATATGGAGCTTGTTTTTGTGATTGACGTCACGAAATTTATCATGTTTTAGAGGCCAAGACTTGTATTCATGAATGTTATGCATAAAATCATCCGGGTGTTCGGATCAATGGTTTGTGGTAAGATGGATGTTAAGAGTCAATAACAATTTTAAGATTGATGTTTGGATTACTTTTGGACTTATGTGAAATTTAATGATTCTATGTTCCGTATGTTATGTGCGATTTTTGAGACAAAAAGTGAATTACTCTTGGTTCAATGCTAGCATTGCTTTACTTTTTTTTTTAACTCCTACCATAGAATTCATCTCTTGTTTTCGCTTGAATTGCTAGGGATTAGCAGTAAGCTAGTGGGGGGTTGTGATGAGAGTCATAAAAAGCATCCAAACAATACTTAATTGTTAGCATTTTAGGGTTGATCGAGGTTGGAATTACACTCTTATACCTTAATAACTCTAAAGTGTTATTCTTGAATCGTTGACTTATTTTAGTGCATTTTCCGGTACTTTGAGCTTAAAAAAGAGATAGAAAAGCTATCGTCATTTTAAACACGAAACTTTAATGAATACTCGAGTGAGATAATGGTCGCGGAAGAGTCAAGATGAAGAGAAACCAAGAAAGGAGTTTCACTAAATTGCCATAATTGCCCGTACAGATCAATCATCTTTGTAAATTAAACTGTATTGATGCAGGAAGAACCAGGAGATGAGCCATATGTACTTAGAAAGATCCGGAAGTCTATTTTCTGGAGAATTTTATGGCTCATAAAAATGATTTTTCTAAAGAAAGTTATGGCAGTTTAAGTACACAAAGGTCAGGTTGTGTGGGCTGTGCGGGATTTCAGCGTGAAGGGCATGTGAAGGCTTAAATCCCACATCCCACATCGGTTGGAAACACGTTTCTATATCCCACATCCCACATCAGATTGGAAATACATTGCACTCGTGGTATTTCCCTATAAAAGGCCTACTCCACTTCAGCTTTGAGGACCATCAGAGAATCTGAGATCATCAGAAAGTGAATCCAGAGGGCCCTTAGGAGCAATCCGAAGTACTTTTGGAGGGCAAGTTGAGGAATCATCGAAGCTTTCGCTACCAAGGGGGAGATGATCGTTGAGAGACCGGAGGCAACTCGAGGACGCATGAGCCCCATGGTCGGCTAGTCTCCAAGCAAGGCGAAGGGATGAATCCCTATGTGTAGTTGTTCTTATTTTCCTTTATTTGATTCAGTTGTAGTTTGGTATTATTTTCATTAAACATTATTATGTTTTATTCTTTAATTTAATTATTAGATTTCTTATTAGTCCGGTGATTGCATGCTTCTTTTCCATATAAGTCTAGTCATGCTCTTCTTATGTGTATTTGTTTGGGTGTGATTGAGTCCGGTAGATCTCTTTTATAGATTTGTCCATTGCTGCGGTATTGTCATTTAAATATATTGTCGTCTTTTGATAATTATAAGTTAGGTCATGTGTGCTTGAAAGTAAAGAATAATTCATATCAATTGCATTAGGGTTTATACATGCACATTAATTGAATATTTACCAATTGCCTGTTTGGGATGTGAAACTTACAATCGAGATAAAAACAACTGAATGAAGTTAGGATTAGGGCAACGAACCTAGGGAGGATTTCCGGAACCTTGTTGTTTCTTTATTATATTATCCATCAATTATTTACACAATTTTCACACAATCAACAAATCAGATTTTGTTACTTTAACTTTTATCAATTGTGTTAAGATTTACACCTTCTTTTGTAATTAGTTTGTTTCCCCGTGGAGACACCCCAAAGCTGTACTACAATACCGCGTTATGTTTTGGGCGTAACCAACACCCTTCTCTGATGCTTATAATCCGGAATGGAGAAATCACCCCAATTTCAGCTGGAAGTCTGAAAAACCAGCAGCTTGCACAACTCCCTGCACCATATCTTGAACCATATCATGCACCCGTGTCTTCTAGGAGTTCTTTAGAAGACACTTTACATGCTTTTATTGAAGCACAGGGGAAGACTAATCAAAGGCTTGAATATTTAATTGTGCAGGTTGTTGAAGAACATAAAGAGATAAAGAGCCAAGTGTCCAAGTTAATGAGCTACTTAAGTGTGATTGAGCGAGGTAAGTTCCTTTCTCAAGCTTAGTCCACATCTCATGGTCAGCACCTGGTGCAACAGAATGTGGAGGTGAATGCCTTTGAGACAGTAAGTGGTAAGTTATTACACATCCCAACAACGAAAAAATCAGAGGATGTGGACGAAAGCCACCAAGCATACATGATGGACTCATTCATGGAAATGGTCCAGCACCTTAATCCATTGGAGTCCACCCTCACTCATGGCTTCACAAGAGCATATATCAAGCAAGAATTTGCGGGTGTTACTGATGACATCCTTGAGGCCTCTCAAAAACATACAAGCACCAAATTTAGCAATGAAGCAGTGGTGGGTGCATTCAACCTATGTTTATGTAGGATAGAATAAGAGCGTCTGGCTGAAGACGTAAAACTTAGCGCTCATGGGAGGCACCCCATAGCATATCCTTTTACTATTATTGTTTTTATTTCTTGTTTATTATTCGCATTTTTTTTCTCTGTTTTCCAGTATTAACTTAGTATTTCCTTTTCAAGGAAAAATATGCGAAGCAGTCCAACTGGGGGAGCACAATTTTCAGCTTCTGTGCACCTTTAGCTACAAGGGGAGTCACCTTTACTCTTTCTTTTACTTTAAGGTCAATTCAATTTTTAAGTTGGGGGTGGAGGAAACGCATCTCTTTGTTTCCATATTCTTTATTTCCATACATTTTTTTCTTTTTCAATTGAACTGTTTGGTGTCATTTTCCTCTTTTTGTTTGCTTTTAGCATGCTTGGTGTTAGCCTTAGAGTTTATTAACATGTCAATGATATGAGCTTAATTGAGATAGCATATAGCATTTAGAAGAAATTAAATCTTGCTTCAGTTTGAAAATAATTTAAGTATCAATCTTTATTTGGTTTGAGACTCTAGTTTGCGGTAAGATTGTATGATTAGTCTAAAACATTTAGAGAAGTTTTATGTGTGATTACTTTGTGAATACTTTTATGGTCTCGACAAGCTCTAGAACTTATTTGATAATCACTTGAGGTGGATTCCTAGAATTCACATTACTTAGGACATGATACAGGTCATTTTTGAACCGTTTGGGCCTTTCAAACCTACCATTGCTATATTTATCGCTAGTCACCTATTTGAGCTTTTTCTTGAAAAAGAAATTGAGCCTTGTTTCTTTCAATAGCCCATTCACTCACCTTCATGAGCCTAAAAATATTTTATCCTTACCTTTCTTTTAAAAGAACTTAGTTATACACATTTGTTGAGAAGCACTTAAAATGAGGAAGGATAGAAATATATATATATATATATATATATATATATATATATATATATATATATATATATATCACCACCACAACTCAAGTACATTAAAGGAGATAAGTTGGGGGTTGTTGAAAAAAAAGAAAAGGAAAAAAATGAAAAAAGAGGTGGATAGTCTTATGCCAAAATACAAAAGAAAAGAAAAAGAGAAGTGAATTATGGTAAAGAAAGAAGAAAAGAAAAGAAAAGTGGTGACTTATTGAGAGATATGCTCTTATAAAAAAAATAGTTGAAAGAGTTGGGTGTTGAAGTAAGGTTATCATGATACAAGAGGGTGTGGCCGTTCGGCTAGGGTGCAAATAGTCTTTAAGTGTCCTAGCAACATTTTCATTGTGATTATCGGCCATGTTATCAAAATCCTCTAAATTCTCGGATGGGGGTGCACTATGGTATGATCTAGGCGAGGTTTCACTAACGGACGTGGAAGAAGAGGGTAACTCTAATTCGGGTCCTCTAATGAATCTACCTCGCGAATCTCTTGGTCTAAGCATACACCAATTGAGTTAGAGGAGAAATAAATAAATAAAACAGAATAATAAAAGAAAACTAGAAGATCAAAAGAAAGAGAAAAGAACAATATTACCATATTTACAAACTGCTGAAAAAAATGTTTACAATTCTTCTATCGTCATGTCTCAATTTACAAACTTCCTTATACTTAAGTGCGTCTCCCCGGCAACAGCGCCAAAATTTGATTATCCTCAAACTATCACACGGTTATTGTGTATAGATGAGGTGTCGATCCCACGAGGAAACGCGTACTACAAGAGAAAATTTAAACCTTAACACGAACGATAAAAGTTAAACGATAAAATATGAGTTTTGATAATGGAATAACATGAGAGAATTGTGTAATACAACGAAAAATATAAATGAGAAATAACAAGGTTCCAGGAATCCTCCCTAGGTTCACTACCTTATTCCAATCTTGATTCAATTGATTTTATCTCGATTGCTAGTTTCACATCCCAAACAAGCAATCGAAAAATATTCAATCACAGCACATTAACACTCTAATGTAATTGCTACAAATCACTCATTGATTTCGATTCAAGCACACATGACCTATCTTAAAGATTATCAAGAAACGACAATATATCTCAATGACAATATTGCAATAATGGACGAATCTATAGGATAAATCTACCGGAATCAATCACATCCAAACAACTTGACATAAGAAGAGCTTCACTAGACTTATATGGAAGAGAAGCATGCAATCACCGGATTAAGAAAATCTAAGATAAGAAGAACATAAATTACAGCTGTCACATGAACCTAAATTCTTCTTGTTTAATCAAAGAGTAAATCATAAACAATATTCAACAATAAATCCTTACAACCAAATCAAGAATGGAAAATAAGAACAACCACACCTAGGGATTTATCCATTTGCCTTGCTTGAAGACTAGTTAGCCATGGGCCTCAAGGTTGATGAAGAATGTGGAGCTCTCCCCTTGATTTCCAGCCCTAAGAGACTTGGAAGAATGATGAAATTTTGATTCCAAAGTGGATTGGTGGCTAAAAACCCTTAAGGATCTATTTATAGACCTAAGGTTGAGGGGCATTTTGGGCTGGAAAATGTCTTCAAAAACGCCCTAATTGAGTCAAAGAATCGTGCTGGCGCTGTGCTTCAGCCTTACCAGCACCTAGGCGCTGCCTTTGTCCGAGATTGGTGCCTTGTTGGGTGGTGCGGTGCTGGTGGGGAGTGGTACGGTACTCACTCTTGGCAGAATGGTGGAGTCTCTGGACGGTGCGGCGTTGGTGGGGAGCAGTGCGGCGCTGGGCATATGCTGTTCTGGAGGCCTGACCTTTGTCCACTAAAACTGCCATAACTTTCTCTAGAAAAATCATTTTTACGAGCTGCAAAATTCTGCAGAAAATAGACTTCTAGATCTTTCTAATATATTTGGCACATATCCTGGTTCTTCTTGCATCAATACGGTTTTAATTTACAAAGATGATTGATCTGTATGGCAAATTCTAGCAGTTTTAGTGAAACTCCTTTCCAAGTGCTTCTGAACCTTCACTCCGGTGTTCATCGAGTCATTGTGCTTCAAGAAATGATAGCTTTTCCATCTCTTTTGAACTTAAAGTACTTGAAAATGCATCAAAATAGATCAATGATCCAAGAATGACACTTTAGAGTTGTTAAGGTATAAACGAGTAATTCAACCCTAGATCAACTTTAAAATGCTAACAAGTAAGTACTGTTAAGATGCATTTTATGACTCTCATCACTACACTTTATGTTCTTCTTATCTTAGTTTTTCTTAATCCGGTGATTGCATGCTTCTTCTCCATATAAGTCTAGTCAATCTCTTCTTATGTTAACTTGTTTGGATGTGATTGAGTCCGGTAGACTTATCTTTTAGGTTTGTCCATTACTGCAATATTGTCATTAAGATATATTGTCGTTTCTTGATAAATCTATAGGATAGGTCATATGTGCTTGAATTGAAATCAAAGAGTACTCCATAGCAATTACATTAGGGTTTACATGTGCTTTAATTGAATATACACCGATTGCTTGTTTGGGATGTGAAACTTGCAATCGAGATAAAAACAACTGAATCAAGAGTGGAATAAGGCAACGAACCTAAGGAGGATTCCCAGAACCTTGTTGTCTCCTTATTATATTCTTCATTATAATCACACAACTCCTTCACACTATTTCATTATCAAACTCAGATTTACTCATTTGAATTTTATCGTTTCGTATTAAAGTTTACATCTTCTCTTGTAGTTCGCTTTTCCTCGTGGGATCGACACCTCAACTATATACAATAACCGCGTACTAGTTTGAGTGTAATCAAAACTCTGAGCAGTTTAACCCTTATCATTCTCCTTAGAGGTCTCCATCAAAACTATTATCAATTTTCTTCTTATCATTCCCCTTAGAGGTCTCCATCAAAACTTCGAGCAGTTTGATACTTATCATTCTCTGTTAGGATTTGTCTAAGAACTAAAGAGGAAAAATTCAGCTTCAGCCCTAGGTGTGCGCCGCACCTCAGGCAGTTTGTGCCTCACCCTACAGCAAGTCCAGGAAGTGAGCTCTCCAGGCCACATCGCGGCCCAGCTTTCCCAAGGTGCGACACCCAGAAAGGTAACAAAAATCCTCCTTCCTGTCCGTGGTTTGCCCTGTTTTGAGGTGCAGTGTGAAAGCACACCTGATGATAATTTTTAACACTCTTCTTCTAGTGTGTGGTGCATGATTAATACACACAGGATCACTTATACTTGATCAAGGGCTATGATTGATTAGTCCTTAAGATCTAAGGGTGAAAATTGACTTCAAGATAGGTTCAAGAAGTGGTGCACTATATAAAGGGTCACCTAGCTTCAATCTCAATAAGATAAGATAATAACTTGTGAAAGTGAGATCAATTGTAAGAATACAAAGACACAAAATAAGAGAGACTCATTGGAGAGGCTGGTTATTTAGAGAAAGAGAGTAGTATAGATTGGAGATTCAAGGGACTTGTAAGTGAAATTTTCTTAGGGAAAATTCTAGGGTAACTCAAGACCTTATCACTTTCTTTTCTCTTCTTTCGTTCTTTAAGATCAAGAGGTTTATTAGAGAGGAGTTGTTATAACTTGTAAGAACTCATTGATTTAGTGCAGAGAGTTCGGAGGAACTCACGGGGACGTAGGCTATTGCCAAACCTCGATAACAAATTGCTTGTGTTCTTTCTTTGATTGCTTGATTTATGTTTCTGTTCTGATCATTACAAGTCATTCTAAACTTGGGTGTTTGGAAGATCACCACTTGGGCATCTTGAGGGTGGTTTCCCAATAGTGGTATCAGAGCTAGAAGAGATACCACCAACAGTGGTATCATAGCTTTGGTGAGCAGGTATCTGAGCTGGAACATAAGGTATCAGAGCAAGACTCCAAGAATCAAAGATCGACTTCTTGGGTGATTCAAGAATGGAGTAGAGATCAAGATCTGATCGTGTTCTTGAGGGTGATTCAAGAACGGTATTGAGATTAATCTTTGATCCTGTTCTTGAGATTTAGAAGAAGTTGGAAAGCAATTATGATTGCTGCATAAATCTGGGATTTTCTCCGCAAGATGGGTTCAAACTTCATTGTTGAGAAGTTTGATGCAAAGGGAGACTTTGCCCATTGGAAGTAGAAGATCAAGGTTGTTCTTATACAATAAAAGGTGGCCTTGACCATTGGAGAAGATGATGCTTTTTTAGCAAGTATCATGAAAGTCTAGCAGATTGAGATGAAGAAGATGGCGTATAGCACCATCTTTCTGCACATCTCGGATAGTGTCACAAAGGAGTGCAGAGACTCGAAAGATCCAGCTGTCATATGGAAGAAACTAGATGAGTTATTTCTTACCAAAACTCTCCCTAATAAGATTTATCTTCTTAAACGAATCTTTGCTTTTAAAATGGATCATAATAAAGAGTTGTAAGATAATCTTAATGTGTTTAATAAACTAGTTCAAGATTTGGCTAGTTGTAGTATAACATTCTGTGATGAGCAATTGGCTATTATGTTTGTTGGAAATCACCTTGACAAGATGCCCAGGTGGTGATCTTCCAAACACCCAAGTCTAGAATGACTTGTAGAAAGAATTGGAATCGAAAACAGGAACAGAAAATCAAAGAAAGAAAGAAGACAAGCAATTTGTTATCGAGGTTCGGCAATGTGCCTACGTCCCCGTGAGTTCCTTCGAACTCTCTGCACTATCTCAAATGGTTCTTACAAGTTACAACAATCCCCTTCAAGAAGCTCAAGTTCTTGAAGAAACCAAGAAGAGAAGAAAGAAGATTACAATGCTCTCTCTCTATACTTCTCTCTCTTCTTTACAACCAGCCTCACTACAAAGAGTCCCTCTTGTGTTTATGTCTCTCACACAATTCTCTCTTATATTAAAATTGATCTCAAAGAATGTCACAAAATTTTGTTGTTGTATATATTCTATATGTGAAAAATGAGGCTAGGAAACCCCTTTTATAGCCACACACTTCTTGGTCATTCTTATGAGTTAATCTCCACCATTGGATCTTGATTACCACTTAATCTTGGCCCTCTATCAATCCTAAGTGGTGCTATGCATTTTAACCTTGCAATCACGCACCTAAGAGAAGGCTAAATTAGGCTGTCCATGTGTGCTTTGGTGTGCTTAGCGCCTAGGCGCACACTGGTGCTGCCCCCTTCTACTGCTGTGCGCACACCCTTCTGCATGCAGAAGTGCGCATGGCCTTCCCTTTGCTCCAAATTGATGCACACACATGTGTGTTGTCTTCTAACTTACTGAACTTTAATCCTCCAACTTTGGTATAGACTTTAACCATCTTTGAACCATGGTTGGACCTGTGCAAACCTTAGACAAATACCAACAATCTCTACCTTTGTCTAAGTGTTCAATAACCTGAACCATTGTGCAAAAAGCTTCGGGATCCAAACTCATCTTGAGTCATCAATTAACCAAATCTAATCCTAAGTAGACCAAGGCAATGATTGAACTTACTTAGAGGTAGAACTTTAGTACCCAAATCCACAGGATTTTCTTTCGTGGCTACCTTGTCTACATGGATGCATCCTTTCGTAACATTTTCCCAAATGAAATGATTCCGAACATCCATATGCTTTGTCCTCTCATAGAACACTAGATTTTTACACAAGTGCAAGGCACTTTGACTATCCAAAAATGCCACAACCTGCTCCTCTAGTACCTTCAACTCTTCAAGCAACCCTTTGCACCACATAGCCTCCTTAATGGACTCCGTAGCCGCTATGTATTCAGCCTCGGTTATTGAAAGTGCTACCACTGGCTGCAAATGAGCCTTCCAACTTACACAACATCCATTTAAGTTGAAGAAGTAGGAGGTAATCGATCTCCTTTTATCCCGGCCTGCTCCATAGTCCGAATCAGCAAAACCCTCAAGGCAGATGGACTTACCTCTCTTCTCATACACCAGCCCTACTTCTGGGCTTCCTTTCAAATACCTCAGTAACCACTTCATCCCACGTCAATGCTCCTTTTCGAGATTACTCATAAACCTGCTGAGAACACTTATTGCATGAGCAATGTCGGGTCTAGTGCTTACCATGGTGTACATAACAGAACCAACAGCACTAGAGTAAGGGACTTTCTCCATTTCCTTCTTCTCCGCCTTCGATCTTGGACATTGATCGCTGGAGAACTTGAAATGACCAATAAGGGGAACCTTTACTAGTTTGCTATCTTCCATAGAGAATTTAGATATCATTTTCCTATGTAGGAAGTTTGAGAGATCTTCAATCTGTTTCTCTCCCTTTCCTGAATGATACACATCCCAAGGATCTTTTGTGCATAGCCAAGATCCTTCATCTTAAACTCTTCACTGAGTTGAGCCTTTAATTTATTTATCCTCTCCATGCTGCTCCCAACCAGCAATATGTCATCAACATAAATGGATGATCACCATTTTCTTAACTTTCTGCCCTTTATAGTACAAGCAAGAATCATAGTAGCTCCTCATGAAACCGAAGTTGATTATAAAGGAATCAAACCTCTTATTCCATTGCTGAGGTGATTGCTTCAGGCCATAAAGAGATTTCTTCAATTTGCACACTAACTCTCCCTACCTTCCTTCCTTATAGCCTTTGGGTTACCTCATGAATATGGTCTCATCTAACTCTCCATGTAAGAACACTGTCTTCACATCCATTTGCTTAATTTCCTAATCAAATTGGACCACCAATGCTAACACTATCTGGATCATCTTGTACTTCACAACCGGTGAGAAAATTTAGGTGAAATCTATGCTTTCCTTTTATGTGAACCCCTTCGCCACAAGCCTAGCTTTATACCGGACTTCATCCCCTGGAGTATTCCCTTCTTTGATCTTGTAGAGCCATCTACAATCCACAACTCTCTGTTTTTCAGGTTTTGGCACCAACTCCCAAGAGTTGTTCTTCATCAAAGAATTCATTTCTTCCTCCATAGCCAATTGCCACTTTGACGAATCCTTACACTCCATGGCATCCGTGTAAGTTTTTGGTTCAACCTCTCCTTCTCTCCAAGGAGCTGCTACATTAGCATTTGCAAACCCATATCTCAAGGGTGGTCTAACCACTCTCTTTCCCCAGTCTCTTGTGAGCTGGTAGTTATTTACTGCATCAACCTCTTCTTGTTCAGCCTTTTCTTGAGTTGCTTGAGCTTGGCCTTCATCGAAGGGCTCTACATAGTCCAAACCCTCTTGCCTCCTCTGCTCTACCTGAACTGAGTTCTCCTTGATGCAATGCTCCACAACTTTCGGTTTGGTTTGCTCACTAGCCCCTGCAGGGTTAGTTTTCTCCAAGTAGGGAAATAATAATTCATTAAAGATAACATCCCTACTTATGATCAGTTTCATGCCTTTCTTTTTCTAAGGACCATAACCTATATCCTTTAACCCCATCACTATATCCTAGAAATATACATTTTCTAGATCTAAGGTCAAGTTTATCCTCCTTTTTATGTGCATATACAGCACATCCAAAAGTCCTAAGGTTGCTTAATTCAGGGGGTTTTCCACTCCACATCTCCATGGGAGTCTTGAGCTCTAAAGCTCTAGAGGGTGATCTATTTACTAAATATGCAGCTATAGCCACAGCTTCTCCCCAAAAATATTTTGGTAACCCAGATCCTATTAACATGCACCTAACCTTCTCCATAATGGTTCTATTCATTCTTTCAGCAACTCCATTTTGCTGAGGTGTTTTTACAACCGTTCTATGCCTTAGAATGCCGTTTAATTCACAAAATTTATCAAAATCATTATTGCAAAATTCTAAGCCATTATCGGTTCGTAAAGCCTTAACTACCCTACCCGTTTGAGTTTCCAGCAACTTCTTCCACACAACAAATTTATTCAAGGCATCAGATTTATTCCTAAGCAAATAACCCACACTCTTCTTGAATAATCATCAATTAAAGACAGAAAGTAAATGTTACTTCCCTGTGTTGGTGTCATTTCTGGTCCCCAAAGGTCTGAATGAATGTAGTCAAGAATCCCCTTAGACTTGTGCCCTCTGGTGTTGAAGCTAACCTGGTGTTGCTTCCCAAGAATGCAACTCTCACAGAAATCTAGTTTTTCTACTTTGTCACTACCAAGTAGACCTTCCTTGCTAAGAACTTGAAGGCCTTTTTCGCTCATGTGTCATAAGCGAGTGCGGAGACTCATAGTTTATCTTCTTAAAAGAATCTTTGCTTTTAAAATGGACCCTAGTAAAGAGTTGCAAGATAATCTTGATGTCTTTAATAAGCTAGTTCAAGATTTGAATAGCTGTAGCATTATTTTTCCAGAGGAACAATTGGCTGTAATTTTGTTGAATTCTCTTCCTGATTGCTTTGATACCACTGTTGGAAATCACCTTGATAAGATGCCCAGGTGGTGATCTTCTAAACACCCAAGTCTAGAATGACTTGTAGAAAGAATTTGAATCGAAAACAGGGACAGAAAATCAAAGAAAGAAATAAGACAAGAAATTTGTTATCAAGGTTCGGCAATGTGCCTACGTCCCCGTGAGTTCCTCCGAACTCTCTATACTATCTCAAATGGTTCCTACAAGTTACAGCAATCCCTTTTAAGAAGCTTAAGTTCTTGAAGAAACCAAGAAGAGAAGAAAGAAGATTACAATGCTCTCTCTCTATACTACTCTCTCTTTTTTACAACCAGTCTCACTACAAAGAGTCCCTCTTGTGTTTATGTCTCTCACACAATTCTCTCTTGTATTATAATTAATCTCAAAGAATGTCACAAAATTGTGTTGTTGTATATATTCTATATGTGAAAAATGAGGCTAGGAAACCCCTTTTATAGCCACACACTTCTTGGTCATTCTTATAAGTTAATCTCTACACTTGGATCTTGATTATCACTTAATCTTGGCCCTCCATCAATCCTAAGTTTTACTATACATTGTAACCTTGCACTCACGCACCTAAGAGAAGGCTAAAGTAGGTTGTCCATGTGTGCGTTGGTGTGCCTAGCGCCTAGGCGCACACTGGTGCTACCCCCTTCTGCTGCTGTGCACACACCCTTCTGCTTGTGTGCAGAAGTGTGCACACTAGTGCTCATGGCCTTCCCTTACTCCAAATTAATGCACACATATATGTGTAGTCTTCTAACTTGCTGAAATTTAATCTTCCAACTTTGGTTTAGACTTTAATCATCTTTGAACCATGGTTGTACCTGTGCAAACCTTAGATAAATACCAACAATGTTATTAAATTCTTTTCCTCATTATTTTGAAAGTTTGATTAATGCAATTGAATATGGAAGAGATACACTAAACAAGGAAATTGTGAATATTACTATAAGGGCTCATGATTTCAAAGCCAAGATGAGGGAAGTATCAAGTGGAGAAGGGCTGTTCGTTAGAGGAGGGCCAGTAACTCGGAGTGGCAGTAGCATCCATGGCAACTACCGGGAGAAATCAAAGGATAGAGGGCAGAGCCATTGGAGATCGCATTCCAAACCAAGATTTGGAGGAAAGAGATGCTTCTACTATAATAAGGAAGTTCATTTCAAGAAAGATTGCAAGAAGAAGTTGTGGGATGAGAGAGGAAGAAGCCATACCAACAATGGAGAGGCTTCAATTGCCAAAAGAGAATAGCAAGATGATGTTCTTGTTGTGTGCTCAAATATAAGTATGAGGCAAGGTAGTAGGAAATGGATCTTGGATACTGGGTGCACTTATCACATGTGCCTTCACAGGGATTGGTTCAAGAATTTCAAGGAAACCAATGATGGAAAGGTTTTCTTGGGGAATGATACTTCTTGCTAAGTGAGCGGGATAGGAGACATCCAGTTGAGGATGTTTGATGGAGTCACAAGGCTGCTGCAGAATGTGAGGTACCTTCCAGATTTGAGAAGAAACTTGATCTCATTGGGGCAGCTGAATTCCTTAGGGTACACATACACAGCAGAGGGAGGAAAGATCAAGGTAACCAAGGGATCTTTGATAGTGATCAAAGCAGCAATAAAGGATGGTCTCTATGAGATAATCGGAGAGACAGAAATCAAGGATCAAGCAGCAATTTGATGGCTGAGATGGATAAGGCAGCCCTTTAGCACACTCACTTGGGACATATGAGCGAAAAGGGCCTGCAAGTTCTCAGTAAGGATGGTCTACTTGGTGGTAACAAGATAGACAAACTTGATTTATGCAAGAGTTGTGTTCTTAGGAAGCAACATCGGGTTAGCTTCAACACCGGAGTGCACAAGTCTAAGAGGATTCTTGACTATATCCATGCAGATCTTTGGGGACCAGCAAGAACACCAACATAGGGAGGTAATCATTAATTTCTTTCTTTAATTAATGATTATTCAAGAAAGATTTGGGTTTATTTGCTTAGAAATAAATTAGATGCTTTGAATAAATTTGTGGTGTGGAAAAAGTTGCTGGAGACTCAAACGGGTAGGGTAGTTAAGGTTTTACGAACCAATAATGGCTTAGAATTTTTTAATAAGGATTTTGATAAATTATGTGAATTAAATGGGATTCTAAGACATAGAACGGTTGTAAAAAAACCCTCAGCAAAATGGAGTTGCTGAGAGGATGAATAGGATCCTTATGGAAAAGGTTAGGTGCATGTTAATTGGGTCCAGTTTACCAAATTTTTTTTGGGAGGAAGCTGTGTCTACTGCTGCATATTTGGTTAATAGATCACCCTCTAGGGCTTTAGACCTTAAGACTCCCATGGAGATATGGAAGGGGAAACTCCCTGAGTTGAACAACCTTAGGACTTTTGGGTGTGCTGTATTTGCACATCAAAAGGATGATAAACTTAGCCCAAGGTCTAGAAAATGTGTGTTTCTAGGGTATGGTGATGGGGTTAAGGGGTATAGGTTATGATCCTTAGAGAAAAAAGGAATGAAACTCATAATAAGTAGGGATGTCATTTTTAATGAATTGTTATTTTCCTATTTGGAGAAAACTAACCCTGTAGGGGATAGTGAGCAAACCAGTCCGAAATTTGTGGAGCATAGCATCAAGGAAACTTCAGTTTAGGTAGAGCAAGGATGGCAAGAGGGTTCAGACCAAGTACAGCCCATTGATGAAGGTGAAGCTGAGGACACTCAAGAGGAGGCTGAACTAGAAGGGGATGATGCAACAAGTTAGAATGACTATCAGCTCACAAGGGACCAGAAAAGGAGGGTGGTCAGACAACCTTTGAGATATGGTTTTGCTGCTGCTAATGTAGCAGCTCCTTATTCAGACGGAGGGGTTGAACCAGAAACTTACATGGATGCCATGGAATGTAAGGATTCATCAAAGTGGTAGCTAGCTATAGAGAAAGAAATGGATTCTTTGAGGAAGAACAACTCTTGGGAATTGGTGCCCAAACCAGAAAAACAGAGAGTTATGGATTGTAGGTAGATTTACAAGATCAAAGAAGGGAACATTCCAGGGGATGAAGTCCGGTATAAATCTAGGCTGGTGGCGAAGGGGTTCACACAAAGAGAAGGCATAAATTTCACCGAAATATTCTTATCGGTTGTGAAATACAAGATGATAAGGATAGTGCTAGAAATGGTGGTCCAATTTAATTGGAAAATCAAGCAAATGAATGTGAAGACAACGTTCTTACATGGAGAGCTTGATGAGACCATCTACATGAGGCAACCCGAAGGCTATGAGGAAAGAAAGCAGGGAGACTTAGTGTGCCAATTGAAGAAATCTCTCTATGGCCTGAAGCAATCACCTCAAAAATGGAATAAGAGGTTTGATTCCTTTGTAACCAGCTTGGGTTTCATGAGCAGCTACTATGATTCGTGCTTATACTACAAGGGGCATAAGGTGGAGGAAGTGGTGATCATCCTCATCTATATTGATGATATGTTGTTGGTTGGGAGCAGCATGGAGAGGATAAGAAAATTGAAGGCTCAACTCAGTGAGGAGTTTGAGATGAAAGATCTTGGCCATGCATAGAAAATCCTTAGGATGTGTATAATCAGGGAAAGAGAGAGAAACAGATTGAAGATTTCTCAGACTTCCTATATAGAAAAGATGATATCTAAGTTTTCTATGGAAGATAGCAAACTAGTGAAGGTTCTTCTTGTTCGTCATTTCAAGTTCTCCAGCGATCAATGTCCAAGAACGGATAAGGAGAAGAAGGAAATGGAAAAGGTCCCTTACTTTAGTGCGATTGGATCAGTCATGTTCATGATGGTAAGCACTAGACCTGACATTGCTCATACAATGAGTGTTCTCAGCAGGTTTATGAGTAATCCCGAAAAGGAGCATTGGCTTGGGATGAAGTGGTTGCTGAGGTACTTGAAGGGAAGCCCAGAAGTAGGGCTGGTTTATGAGAAGAGGGGTCAGTCCATCTGTCTTGAAGGTTATTCGAATTCGAAATATGGAGCAAACCGGGATTAAAGAAGATCTATTACCTCTTACTTCTTCAACTTAAATGGATGTTGTATAAGTTGGAAGGCTCAGTTGTAGCCGGTGGTAGCACTCTCAATAACTGAGGCTGAGTACATAGTGGCAATGAAAGCCATTAAGGAGGCTATGTGGTGCAAAAGGTTATTGGAAGTTTTGAAGGTACTAAAAGAGCAGGTGGTGGTGTATTCAGATAGCTAAAGTGTTTGCACTTGTGTAAGAATCCGGTGTTCCATGAGAGGACAAAGCATATGAATGTTCGGTACCATTTCGTTCGAGAAAATGTTACGGAATGATGCATTCATGTGGATAAGGTGGCCACGGAAGAAAACCCTACAGATTTAGGCACCAAAGTTCTACCTCTAAGTAAGTTCAATCATTGCCTTGGACTACTTAGGATTGGAGTTGGTTGACATGGTGACTCAAGTTGAGTTTGGATTCTGAGTTCTCAGTACTATGGGTTCAGTTTTAGTTTCTTAGGCAAAGGTAGAGATTTGTTGGGATTTGTCTAAGAACTAAAGAGGAAAAATTCAGCTTCAACCCTAAGTGTGTGCCGCACCTCAGGCAGTTCGCGCCTCACTCTGTAGCAAGTCCAGGAAGTGAGCTCTCTAGGCCACGCTGTGGCCCAGCTTCCCCAAGGTACGGTGCCTAGAAAGGCAACAAAAATCTTCCTTCCAGGTCACAGCTTGCCTTATTTTGAGGTGCAGCGCGAAAGCACCCTGATGGCAATTTTCAGCACTCTTTTTCTAGTGCGTGGTGCATGATCAATACACACAGGATCACTTAGACTTGATCAAGGACTATGATTGATTGGTCCTCAAGATCTAAGGGTGGAGATTGACTTCAAGGTAGGTTCAAGAAGTGGTGCACTATATAAAGGGTCACCTAGCTTCAATCTCAATAAGATAAGATAATAACTTGTGAAAGCGAGATCAATTGTAAGAGTGCAAAGACACAAAACAAAAAAGACTCATTGGAGAGGCTGGTTGTTTAGAGAGAGAGAATAGTATAGATTGGAGATTTAAGGGACTTATAAGTGGAATTTTCTTAGGGAAAATTCCAGGGTAACTCAAGACCTTATCACTTTCTTTTCTCTGCTTTTGTTCTTCAAGAACAAAAGGTTTCTTGGAGAGGAGTTGCTGCAACTCGTAAGTACTCATTGATTTAGTGCAGAGAGTTCGGAGGAACTCATGGGGATGTAGGCTATTGCCAAACCTCGATAACAAATTGTTTGTGTTCTTTCTTTGATTGCTTGATTTCTATTTCTATTCTGATCATTACAAGTCATTCTAGACTTGGGTGTTTGGAAGATCACCACCTGGGCATCTTGAGGGTGATTTCCCAACATTCTCCTTGGAGGTCTTCATCAAACTCTGAGCAGTTTGATCCTTACCATTCTCCTTAAAAGCCTCCATTAAAACTTCAAGAAGTTTGATCCTTATCATTCTCCTTAGAAATCTCCACCAAACTCCAAGCAGTTTAATCCTTACCAATCTCCTCGAAAGTCTTCATCAAACTCCGAGCAGTTTGATCCTTACCAGTCTCCTTGAAAGCCTCCATCAAAACTTCAAGCAATTTGATCTTTATCATTCTCCTTGGAGATCTTCATCAAACTTCGAGTAGTTTGATCCTTACCAATCTCCTCAAAAGTCTCTACCAAATTCTAAGCAGTAGGAGCCTTATCATTCTCCTTGGAGGTCTCCATCAAACTACGAGCAGCTTGATCCTTACCATTCTCGTTGGAAGTCTCTATCAAATTTTGAGAAGTTTCACTTAGTGTCATTTCTTCGAATCTATTTTGCTAAACTCCGAGTAATTTGACTTGGTGTCATCTTCTCCAAAATTTTGCCAAACTCCGGGTAGTTTGACTTTGTGTCATCTCTTTGTACCTATTTTGCCAAACTCAGAGCATTTTGACTTGGTGTAATCTCCGAGTGGTTTGACTTGGTGTCATTTCCTTAGGCCTATTTTGCCAATCTCTGAGTAGTTTGACTCAGTTTTATCTCCTCGGACATGTTTTACTAAACTCCGAGTAGTTTGACTTAGTGTCATCTCTTCAGCCTTATTTTTCCAAACTCCGAGCAGTTTTACTTAGAGTTATCTTCTTGGACTTATTTCTCCAAACTCCGAGCAATTTGACTTGGTATCATCTCGTCGGATCTATTTTACCAAACTCCGAGCAGTTCAACTTGGTGTCATTTCTCGGACCTATTTCGCCAAAAACTGAGTAGTTTGACTTGGTGTTATCTCCTCAGACTTATTATACCAAACTCTGAGTAGATTGACTTGGTGTCATCTCCTCAAACCTATTTTGCCAAACTCAAAGTAGTTTGACTTGGTGTCATCTCCTCATACCTATTTCACCAAACTCCGGGCAATTTGACTTAGTGTCATCTCCCCAGGCCTATTTCGCCAAACTCTGACCAGTTTGACTCAATGTCATCTCCTCGAATCCATTGGCCAAACTTTGAGTAGTTTGACTCTGTGTCGTCTCATCGAACTCAAAGACTGTATTATTCAAGCTCGCCTCACTATGAGGAAGTACCAAGCTAGTAGGTTTCCTCGGAGTCTACATCTCCACTTAAACATATCTGTATCTCAATTCTTCATCTCTTTAGTACCCGAATACCCAAAACAAAGATAGACTTGTTCTAAAACTTACGACAAGAAAAAATCACTCCAAACAAACTATACTTCATCTACTGCATAAACTGCACTCAAGGAAGTGGAGGGCATCTAATGTAGGGAAAAATTCTCACTCGAGTAATATAGTGACACATGGCCACCTCCAAAGATGAAAGAGTAATTTCATGACTCAGATCGATCTAATCGTATCGCCACACCTGAAAAAGGGTATAACAAAAATTTCACATTGAAGTCCTGATACTACTACGCCACTCTAGCTTACAGATAAACCATTATCTAGCTTATGAATAACTCCAAACTTATCTATAAATATTCCTATCACAATACTTAGTGATTAATCACTCTCCTAATCGGACTCTGCTCCAAAACACTAAATAAGGGCCCCTTACAATCAAAAGGTACAATCATTTCTCACTCATAACTCTCAGCATTACTTATCCCTCCATACTTTCAAATAGCCCTATTCTAACTTAGGTATCGGAGAGTCCCCTTGGAGCCATACTCCTTCAGTCCTCTAGTGAATTTTAGGTTTTTTCTTCGTTTCGTGTGTGCAGGTCCCGCTCCCTGGCTATTCGAATTCTTAGCAGATTTTTGGTATCAACACCTAACAAAAGAGAAAATTCTCTGCTCCAAGCATTTGATAGCAAATTGTTCTAATTAGACTCGATTTATGAGTCAAATATAAACACTTAGCCGCAACTTTCCTTTTTTTCTAAATCATTTAGGAGAACAACAATTTACCATTTACTAGTTTATTTGGTGTGGCCCACTAGCTACCAAATATTAATGTTTTTTTTTCTTTTTTTATTTTTAATTCTCATGGTCTGTGGGCTGGACTTATAAGCCTAACAACATTGCCTTGGTATCAAAACACCAAAATTGTTGATATAATTTTTTTTTAATGAAATTTTTGGAGTTTTTGGTTACCCACCATTTATTTGATAAAAGCCCTGAAAGAAGCAATGAGGGTGTTCCACTCTTGTGCTCGATTTAAATCAAGAGATGCTCTAAGGACATGGATGGTTGTGTATGGTATAAGAAAGCTTTATTCTAGTTTAATGGACTATATTGAAGCTACTCTTGTGGCTTATAAATGAATTAGTTGAAAGTAGAAACTAGAAAAAACTAGGGTAATATAGCCGATAAATTATGGTTAATGTGTTTGTCAGCCTTCGTCACCCTCTTTGTTTAATCTAGTTGCTTAGTTTCATAAGAAAATAGCATAAAAATGTATGAAAGGGAAGAAACAAATCTGGTTTCTTAAAATGCTGAAGAAAATACGATTTTCTAGCTTTTTTTAAATATGGTTTTCTATGCTACTCATTTTATACTGTCCATTTGAATGCATGTCCTCACTGTCCATTAACTTAAAAAACAAGGGACTCAATTTTTCCAAACTAGACCAGCTTGTTACTACTGTTCAAAATGAGATACGACTACATGGGATGGGAGTTGTTTGTTGGTTATGTGAAGTTACAATTGGTTTCAAATGTGAAATGTTTGAACTATTGTGTTTTATGTTGTCATTTTATCTGACAGAATTTAAAACTTTTTCTGCTCGAGCAATATAAAGTTACACTACAAATTAGCTATTAGATGTATCATTTCCTTGCATGTTAAAATGTTTAGATGCTAATTCCACTGTTTGTCACTTACTAACACCAACTTTGACTTTGTGAAATGGAAGAAAGGAATAATTCATCTTGAGTTGTTTGCATAAAATCTTGTCTAAGTAACTTGTGAAAATTTTCGTATATATTTTAGCATAATCAGTTTAACTATAGTTTTGTAGAGAATATGATAGATCACACGAAAAGCACCTACCTAAAGAACTTTTACTCTATGTTCAAGTTCTCCTTCGAAACAATGTTATGACAGACTATTCACAGATAAGTTCAAGAGTGAAGCTTTCTTGAATTACAACTTGAACTCATAACCAAACCATTCTATGACTACCTAGTACACAATTCTTTATAAACTCCACCAACTAAATGGTTTGTGTAGATTGTGACATAAGACAAATATACCCTCTAACCAGAAGGTGGCACTTGTCAATCACAAGGATAAAATAATAATCTCTACCTCACTTGGGCCCTATAAATAGGGGACCCCCCAAACAGTATTCATGATTCATAACCTTTTCTCCCTATTTTGCTATCCCCACCTACTATTTTAACTTAAGCATCAGAGGAGCCTCCTTAGAGTAAAACACTTCAGATCAGCTTCCTCATCAGGTACTAGGATCCCACTCACATCAAACCCAATTTCATCAACCGACCTGACAAGACTCAAGAAAGACCTGACCTAAATTTGACATCAACAAAATTAGCACTGCCCTTAAGAATTCTTATAAATCTTATTTGTTGAAAGATAACAACTAAGAAATACACCACAATACTGCAAAATATTGTCTGGACGACCTCCGAGGTCAACCCATTCGAGTTACCACCAGCACCATCTCTTATGGAAAGGCAAAACCCTCATCGTGCCCCAAAAAGTCACAATCAACTTAAGGTAAACGAAGAGGGAGCCCTACCCAATCAACAAGCGGGATCACACTTAAGCTAGGTGATCCGATGAAAATCCCATAAGACATATTTGAATGCTCCAGTTAACAGAGCCAAATACATCGCTTTACAATGCTGATTTGAAAAGCTAGTTGCACATTTTAATAGGCCGGAACCAAGAAGAACAAGACACCGACAGTCTCCGATCCGAACTAATAATACCACTTGAAAGACCACTGAGATGGTACCTTCAAACTTGAACAACTGACCCGAGAAGGTTAGTTCGGGTAGGAGACATTTCCATTTACTTAAGACAAAAGCCAGGGGCGTTCTATAGAAAAGGAAGAATCGAGCTGACGAAGCCTTCGGTGAAGTCTTTGACGCTCGATTTGAGATGATGAGCATGTTTCAAATTCTCATCCATCCAAGAGACAGTAAGAATAGGATAAGTCTGAAGTGAGCAAGTATTTGAAGGAAATGAATGGACGCATCGGGTTTGCCATAAAATCCACTCGATGAAACCCCTTCTCTAAAGAGCTCATGGACGAGAAAACGCCTCCAAATTTCAAAATGCCTCACATAGAGCCTTACACGAGAAAAACATGTCCTATAGACCACTTAGAGACTTTTACGTCCATAACATTCCTTAATGGCAACTCAAAGGCAGCTATGTGTCTTGCATTTCCAATAAAACTATGAGAAACAATGAGAACATGGTTCTCTTTATTGCCTTTTGGATCCATAAAATCATTTGACGAACTTAGCAAGGAATTTGTTACCTATTTCTTTAGTAGTCAAGGTCCTAAAAAGATTCCTGAAAGCTTATTGAGCATAATTTAGTATGTTGAGGAGAGCCCTTTGTCGTGCAAAAATCTACCTAAAGTAATAAGAAAATAATTGAACGGTTTTACTTACAAATGCACAAAGTCAACTGATGAGTCTTAAATATTGCATATTTTAGACCCTTAACTTACATTTGTTATGCTCTTAGTTAGTAGTATTTTACTTTATTTTACGTTTTTCTTGTGTTTTGTGTGTTTTTACAGCTTTGTGGAGAAAATGAAGCATTTCAGGAGATTTGAAGCTTCTAGAGACATTGCGCTCGATCGCATGAGATGTGCGATCGAGCGCAAGGTCATCAATCCCACATCAAAATGTTTGCAGTGCATCGAACCAGCGCGATCGAGCGCACCAAACACGCGATCGAGCGCACCTGAGATCGAGCGCACCAGACACGCGATCGAGCGCATTTGCGATCGATCGCAATATACTGCGATCGAGCGCACTCGGGCCAGTATCCCACATTGTTTTTGCAAGCCACATTAGTCCGGGTCTTCCCCTATATAAACACCACCTGACTTCATAATTCAGTGTACAATTCCTAAGCCACTTTGGTGTTTACCGGTGGACGTCCGCTAGCATTCTGGTGGATCCCGAAGGCATTGCTACCATGAGAGGAAGCGCCGCCCGTCAGCGAGTGGAATTTCTCCCATGTAAAGTTGTTTATTTATTTCTTTATATTCAGTTGTTTTAGTTTAAATGTTTAGCACTTGTTATTATAGTTTTATAGTTATGAGTGGCTAGACTCTTCAGCTATGGTTGAAGATGAAGCCCCGCCGTTGTTTGGCGTAGTAGTTCAGATTTGCTTGTACAAATCTGACAATTTTTAGTATAAATATTCTGTCAATTATTTGAGTTAATCTTATAATTGATTGAGTTTAAATTGTCTGTTGGATTTTCTTTGTGTTTCATCTGATGGATACATAGAATGCTTTTCGATTAAATTGGATTCCCTTTGTGATTTGTTAAGAGCGGATACATCGGGTGCTTTTGGTTTAGTTGGGATATTCTTTGTTTTTTGTCTTATAGTTGGATTCATTGAATGTTTTGATAGGCTATATTTTTAGAACATTTATGCTTAACTTCGGTGGGGTGGATTCGAAAACCTCAGTGCTTTTTATTATTAGTTTTAAAATCAATTTAATTTAGTTTTAATTTGTTTTGCAAATTATCATTCAAAATTCGGAACAAGGTTAAGATAGAGTTAATTTAGATTGAAAATATACTTTCACAACGCAATTCCCTGTGGATTCGACCTCGCACTTGCACAACGCTATACTGCAAACGACTCGTGCGCTTGCGAGTAAATTAAAACTCACAACAAGTTTTTGGCGCCGTTGCCGGGGAATTGTTTGGTTTGTGAAAATTTTTGGTCTAAAATGATTTTATTTTTCTACTAGTTAGTGATCTTTTTGTTAAAAAAAAAAAAAATCATGTGGATGAATCCAGCGCCGGTTTCACAGTCTTTAGAGGATGCCCTCAAGGATTTCATTAAAATGACCGGCCCGTCCTTCAATATTGGCAACACTTTCAATGTTGAAAGCTGTTCCATCTGTGCTAGTCCTATGCATCTAGCACAGAATTTCCCATCAACGCCGGCTTGTGCCGAGTATCCTATGGAACAAATGAATGCTTTCAATGACTGTTGTTGGCAACCAAATGGATCTTGCTCCGAAACATACAATCCAGGGTGGTGGGACCACTCTAATTTTTCATAGGAGCAGAACCAACCAATGAATCAGGGAGAAGCCCCTTACCATGCTCACAATCAATACACTCCCGAATTTCCTCCACCAATTCCAAATTACAGTCACTCAGCTTATCCAACACCATCACCCGCTTACCAAGCTCCCATTCAAGCGCCAGTGTCGGTTTCACAGTCATTGGAGGACGCTCTCAATGATTTCATGAAAACGACTAGCCAATCTATGAGTAAAGTGATGAGTGCAACAATAGAAAACACCCAAGCGATTGCCACACTAGAGAGTCAAATTGATCAGATCGCAAGTTACGTGGGTGAAGGAGAGGAAGGAGAGTTCCCCAGTCAACCTGAGCCTAACCCAAAGGAACAGTTTGCGGTGGGAAATTCTTCAACTCCAATGCATTGGCAGGAACAAATGCAATCAACTGTCCCATACTTGTCTGGGAGACAAGTGGACAATCAAGTGGAAGAGAACCCTGCTATGCACCAAGGGCAAGAAAGTGGCAACAATGAGAAGAGAGATGCTGAGCCATCTACAGCCACTCGTATTATTAAGGATCTCTCTAGGCCGTTTTTACCTAAAGCGCCTTACCCTGAGAGACTACAAGTGCCCAAGAAAGAAGGGAAGTCTGAGGACATTATGGAGGCATGCTTTGCTCAGTTTGAAGAGGATTTGGATTTAGATAAGTTACTTGAGCAAGCAAATACTATCGTGGAGTCTGCTCCTCGGGAGAGTAGTAGGACAGAGGAGACTATGGATGAATCCCGTATTGAGGATCCCTTGGAGGCATGCTTTGCTCACTTTGGAGAGGACTTGGGCTTAGATAAGTTACTCGATGAAGTAAATGTCATTTTGGAGTCCGATCCTAGAGAAAGCAATGAGAAGGAGGAGACGGTAGCACCTGAACCTCACAAGAAGGAACTTAAGCCTTTACCGGACAATCTTAAGTATAAGTTCCTAGGTCCAGCAGATTCTTTGCCTATAATTATAGCTTTAGATTTGGGTGATGCTCCAGAGGAGAAATTATTGGACGTCTTAAGAGAGCATAAGGAAGCTATAGGCTGGACTATTGAGGATGTCAAAGGAATCAACCCCTCGTTGGTGATACAAACGATACAGTTGGAGGATAATGCCAAGCCATCGAGGGAGCCACAAAGAAGGCTCAACCCTGCTATGCAAGAGGTTGTGAGGGCAAAAGATATTAAGCTGTTAGAGGCAGGGATCATTTATCCCATCTCTGATAGCAAGTGGGTGAGCCAGATTCCAGTCGTGCCCAAACGTACTGAATTTACGGTAGTAAATAAAGACAACGAGTTGGTTCCAACTCGAGTGCAGTCAAGATGGAGAAAGTGTCTAGACTACCGTAAATTGAATGTTGCCACTAGACCTGATCATTTTCCATTCCCATTTATTGATCAGATGGTGGAGCGTTTAGTTGGGCATGTTTACTAATGTTGGGTCTGGCTGAAGACGTTAAACTTAGCGCTCATGGGAGGCACCCCACAGCTTATCTTTTCTTTTGTTTATTTATTATTTTGCATTTTTATGATTAATGTTTGTTTCCAGTATTTTTTGTTTTCCAGTTTTTATTTTTCAGGGACAAAGCGTACTTCAGTTCAAGTTTGGGGGTATGCTATGAGCCATACCAGTCCAGATAGTTCTCCATATCTCAGGTTAGCTCTTTCTATATTAGTCACACATTGGGGTCAATGTGTAATTTAAGTTTGGGGGTATGGGAGACACATCACACACTTTGTCCTAATTTGTTGTCCTTTCGTCGTAAAGATAAATGCATGCTCATGTTATCATGAAATTTTAGTTGATCTAAACATTTTCTGTGATGTGATGTCATTGGTGAGCTTAACATTTTGAACACATGATCTGGTGATAAATTTTTAAAATTTAGTTACTTACTTTAGGCATTTTGAGAATTCACATATTTGATCTAATCTAACACTAGCACATTAGCACAAATTATGTGAGGTATGACATGTGATTTTAATGTGTATTTTTCCTTATCTTAACTGAAACTGAATGACTTGTTGGATAAACTCTTGGGCATAGAAAAATATTAAAAAAAAAAAAATTATTGATAAACTTTTCGCTGAGTAACTGGACCTCTTGCCTCAGTAAGCAGTGAGTGTTCACGTCAAAAGGTGGAATTTTGCTTGGTAATATTAAGGTCGGTTTAATTTCGTAGCCTTTTTGACTCGAGTTAGTAAGTCCTTACGGGTGTCTTTACACCTAATGCCCTAAAACCACCTGGTTTGGGAGTCATTGACTTAACACTCGCTACATGGGTCAATTAGAAAGCTTAAGGGAACTAAACATAGCCGTGCCTTATATAAAAATTAAAAAAAAAAAAAAAAAATACAATGCCTTTTCGTTCATTTTTGATGGGAAATTCGGTGAATCTTGAGACATGGAGACCTTACACATTAGAGTTACTTGGAAGCTTCATTTTTATATGCTAATTCACCTTACACTGATTCAAGCTTGTGATGCCTTATCCTGCCTTTTGTAAGTAATTAGATTTTAACATTTCTATTCATTGAGAAGATGGGTTTACCTTTTTAAGCTTGCTTATGAATGAATATCATGGTGATGTGTGCTCCTTAAATTTTTGGATACCATGAGTGATGACTTTATCTTTATGTTCTTTGTTTTTCATTGAGTCTTTTATTTTGTTTTGCTAAGGGACTAGCAAAATATAAGTTTGGGGGTATTTGATGAGTCTTAAATATTCCATATTTTAGACCCTTAACTTACATTTGTTATGCTCTTAGTTAGTAGTATTTTACTTTATTTTACGTTTTTCTTGTGTTTTGTGTGTTTTTACAGCTTTGTGGAGAAAATGAAGCATTTCAGGAGATTTGAAGCTTCTGGAGACATTGCGCTCGATCGCACGAGATGTGCGATCGAGCACTCCTACGCTCGAGCGCACCTGCCTATGATCGAGCGCAAGGTCATCAATCCCACATCGAAATGTTTGCAGTGCATCGCACCAGCGCGATCGAGCGCACCAGACACACGATCGAGCGCATCTGCGATCGATCGCAACATACTGCGATCGAGCGCACTCGGGCCAGTATCCCACATCGTTTTTGCAAGCCACATTAGTCCGGGTCTTCCCCTATATAAACACCACCTGACTTCATAATTCAGTGTACAATTCCTAAGCCACTTTGGTGTTTACCGGTGGACGTCCGCTAGCATTCTGGTGGATCCCGAAGGCATTGCTAGCACGAGAGGAAGCGTCGCCCGTCAGCGAGTGGAATTTCTCCCATGTAAAGTTGTTTATTTATTTCTTTATATTCAGTTGTTTTAGTTTAAATGTTTAGCACTTGTTATTATAGTTTTATAGTTATGAGTGGCTAGACTCTTCAGCTAAGGTTGAAGATGAAGCCCCGCCGTTGTTTGGCGTAGTAGTTCAGATTTGCTTGTAAAAATCTAACAATTTTTAGTATAAATGTTCTGTCAATTATTTGAGTTAATCTTATAATTGATTGAGTTTAAATTTTCTGTTGGATTTTCTTTGTGTTTCATCTGATGGATACATAGAATGCTTTTCGATTATATTGGATTCCCTTTGTGATTTGTTAAAAGCGGATACATCGGGTGCTTTTGGTTTAGTTGGGATATTCTTTGTTTTTTGTCTTATAGTTGGATTCATTGAATGTTTTGATAGGCTATATTTTTAGAACATGTATGCTTAACTTCGGTGGGGTGGATTCGGAAACCTTAGTGCTTTTTATTATTAGTTTTAAAATCAATTTAATTTAGTTTTAATTTGTTTTGCAAATTATCATTCAAAATTCGGAACTAGGTTAAGATAGAGTTAATTTAGATTGAAAATATACTTTCACAACGCAATTCCCTGTGGATTCGACATCGCACTTGCACAACACTGTACTGCAAATGACTCGTGCGCTTGCGAGTAAATTAAAACTCACAACAAGTTTAATATCAACTAGCTCACATCGAAAGGAGGATATCTTCTCAAAGATGTGTTGGTACTCTATGGGTCCCATCTTAGCATGGTCCTCTTCCTAAGTCTGGCTAGCTGCTGGGTCCTCGGTCTCCATAGGGTCATCCTCTACCCTCTCAGCAGTAGGTGCAGGCTCCCGTAGTCCTCTGGGTATGTGTGATTGGCTCTAGGTCCACTGATTCTTTCCAAAGAATAGGTGCTCCCGAATTGGTCCATCTATAGAGGAGCTCTTAATTCCCTTCTTCTTGAAAATGTAAGTGAGGAGGAATAGGAAAGGGAGCCCCTATGCATTAGTAGTGGTGACCTGGCGTGCATGAACGTGGTCCTAGAACTTATGAATCTGGCTCCAAATGATCACAGGTATGGAGTACCAGTGGCCCTTGTGAAAGGTATACATTGCCTGGAGGAACTGGTCACGCCTCTAAGTCTTGTGTCCCAATGGGTACAGATTGTGCTATAGAATAGAATCCATAAGCCAGAGTTGTGGAGGCAACTTGGACCTACTATCAACATTGTTGTGCCTATCTGCATACTGCCCGGCACACATGTCCTCATTGATGATGGAAATGGAAAAGGACTCTAGCTACTCGTCCAACTGGGTGCCCTCAGGTGGATATTAGTTATTGCATTTGAGGGCAGTAGCTATAACTGATGATGTCAAGTCAATGTACTTGCCCTGAACAGATATAAACAAGACACTCGGCCTGCTGTAGTCGAAGGAGAAGTTCTCATAGAACTGAACAATGAATCTGGTGTAAGCAGTAGAGTTGACAAGCTTGAACAACCATTTCAAACCATGGCGTTTGAACTCTTGAACGGCCCATTAAGTGGCTTCAAAGCTTTTAAAATCGTTGTCTATGCTAAATGTGGTTTCGAACAAGATCTCCCATTACTCAAAAGTAGGTCAGGAAGACTGTGCTCGGCTTCCCGAAGTGTGGGATGTATAGGCAATGTGTTTAGGTATTCTGGACACAATCTACAGTAGGGGTGCGCTGTATTACAGCAAAGTGCAATGGATCGCACTGGGCTAGTTGCGCTCGATCACAACCTTCGTGCGCTCGATCGTGCCTGTTGGCAGGTCACTGAGGTCTTTTGTTAAACAAGTGGTGGGCATCAATGAACCCAAGCAATGGGCTACAATAACTGAAAGTGTCTAGCCTCCTGCAATTTCAAACAAAGACAAGAAACATGGTGTACATGCAATTATTAGTAAAAAAAGGAATACTAAAAAAATGTGGGAATAATATGCAATAATGGTTAGTGACCGTGTGTGGTTGTGAATGACAAAAACAGGGATACAAAATTACCTGGTGGTGGTGAGTGGTGGTGGCATGTGGTGGTGTGTGGTTGTGAGTGGTGGTTGCCTTGCTGTGAGAGATTGGGTATGGGCGAGTGCAGTGGTGTGGTGAGTGCAAGAGAGTGTAGAGAGTGCAGAGAGTGAGGGTGTAAGTGAGGGAAAAATGAAATGACTTAAAATAGGCACGTGATCCTCTGTCCCGAGTGTGCTTGAACGCACTGTGAAGTGCGCTTGATCGCACTTGTGTGAAGGTGTGTGCATGTGGATGCGATCGCGAGCCATTGGGCGCATGGCAAGATTGTGCTCGAGCGCACTATGAAGTGTGCTCGATCACAAGGACAGAATGCCACGCCTATGTATTGACTCACTAAAGTAACTAAAGAAAAGACAAAAAATCAAAAATAATGAAAAACAATAAACAAAAATTAAAGTGTACCGTGCGCAATGGCCTTAGTACCACTGACCTCAATAGAGGCGCTTGAGCTACATGTTTATCAAAGCATGGACTGCTCAAACACTCTCTATAGTAGCTTCAGTGCTACTTTTTTAGAAGGGAACACTTAAAGTCCACCACATGTAGCTCAAGTTCTCTTGGTGCGGCTACATACTAGATGGACTGGAGTGCCAAATCTTCATCTCTTGGTAGCAAATTGATTTCAAAGTATGGCTTTACTCTTTATCCAATTACTGTGAATGTCTGATTTCTGTCGGAACCATGAACCTCCTTCCTAACCAGCTATTTCTTGTGATAGGCTTTGGTTTTTTCCTTGGTGTTCTCACATGCATCATATCTTAATTCTCCTAGCTCATTCAAATGCAACTTCCTCTTATCACCCAATCTTGGATGCATTGGAGAGGCCTTAGGGAGGTGAATAGCTTCAATGATATCATCAGTAACATCTTTAGATTTAGGCTCAATTTCTGCTCTTATGAAACTCTGGGTGAGGGTGGTCTTCAACAGATTAATGTGCTTGATCTGAAAAGCTTGCTCAACAATACCTTGCATCATACATACATTAAAATATGTCATATCATCTTGGGGTAATTTTAATGCATCAAATATTTTGAATTCTATTTTCTCACCATTTACCTTCATACTTACGATACCCTTTTTTCACACAAATTTTTGTATCGACAGTTCTCACAAAAGGTCGTCCTAAGATGATGGGCAAAGGTAATGGCATAGGGGATTCCTCCATATCTAATACAATAAAATTAGTAGGTAAGATAAACTCATCTACCTTTACCAAGACATCCTCGAGAATACTTCTTGGTCTTTTGATGCTTCTGTCTGCCAATTGCAAGGTAATGGAAGTTGGTTGAAGCTCTCCCAAACCTAGTGTCTCAAATACAGTGTATGGCAACAAATTGACACCTGCCCCTAGGTCCAGTAATGCACGCTCAAAAAGCTGGTCACTTATCCTGCAAGGAATGGTAAAACTACCTGGATCTTTTAGTTTGGGTGGTAGTTTCCTTAGTAATACCGTACTTACCTCTTCAGTTAAAGCCACTGTTTCATGCTCCTGAAACTTCTTTTTTTTAGTGCAACAAACTTTCAAAAATTTAGCATATGCAGGAATTTGTTGAATTACATCTAATAAAGGAACATTAATTGCTACTTTTTTCAAAGTTTCAAAGATATGAAGCAATTCACTTTCTTTCTTTGGCTTTACTGACCTTTGAGGGAAGGGTGGTGCATTCAACTTCTCCATTTCACCTATCTTTGATGTGGATGTTTTAATTGGAGATGCTTGTGCAGGCTCATCGGTTTCTATGATCTTCCCATTTTCTGAGAGTTGTAACAGCCTTCAGTTGCTGGTGTCCTCCTAGATTAGGTAGTGTTTGGGCTATAAATTCACCCTACTTTCTTCCACTCAACTCCTTAGCCAATTGCCGCACTTGTACTTCCAATCTTTGAATAGCTTGCTCATACTTTGCATTGATTTGTGTTGGGAATTTGTCTAAAAATTAAAGGATGGAGATTACAGCATTAGGTGCAGGTTGGCGCCGCAGCATAGGTGGTGTGCGCCATAGCCTTCAGCAAGTGGAGGAAGTCCTCCTCCAAGTGTGTGCCGCGGCCCAGGCCTTAAGCGCCGCGACCTCTAGCAGATGATGAAGTCCTCCCCTGTTTTCCGCTGTGGCCTACCCTGTTCTGAGCCGCTGCGCCAGGCACACCTGGTATATGGTTTTCATCACTCTTCTCCTGATGCGTGGGACTTAATTAAAATGCACAGGTTTACTTAGACTCTTAGAGAGCCATGAGTCTTTGGTTCTTGAGATCTACGGGTTGAGATTGGCTTCAAGATTGATTAAAAAAGTTATTACTCTATATAAAGGGTCATCTAGGAGCAATAACAAGACATGACAAGAGAGACACAAGAGTGCAAAGTCATAAGTGTCAAGAAGAAACACAAGAAGAGGTCTCATTCTAAGAGTGGCTGGTGTTGAGAGAGATAGGCTCTCAAATCTTCAGAGGTGTTTCAAGTGAGAGAGAGTATACAAGATTAGGGGTTCAATGGCTTTGTAATTGGAATTTTCTTGGAGAAAATTCCAGGGAAACACTTAGTTCTTATCTCTTTCTTGTCTCTTCTTTCATTCTTTAAGAACAAGAGGGTTCTTGAAGGGGTGTTGCTATAATTGTAAAAAAACTTCATTGATTTAGTGCCGAGAGCTCATGAGGACGTAGGCAAATTACCAAACCTCAATAACAATTGCTTGTGTTTTCTCTTTATGGTTTGATTCTTGTTCTAGTACAAATCATTCTGGATTTGGGTGTTTGGAAAAATCACAACCTGGGATTCTTGAAAGGTGATTTTCCAACAATTTGTCTTTGCTCAGTCCGAAATTGTCTTTCTTCTACCATAAACTTATCTTGTGAAGTCATCAGTTGTTGTTGTTGAGTTGTCAATTGCCTCACAAGACTCTCTAGGTCACTTTTCTTTGATTCTGGAACTGATTGGGCTGCTAGTTGAGAGTTTCTTTGCTGCCCTTGAAGATTCAGGGCATTTTGACTATTATTCCATAAGAAGTTGGGGTGGTTTTGCCATCCAAGATTATAGGTGTTTGCATATGGATTGTTCTTAGAAGGATAGTTGTTCGATCCCAAATAGTTTGCTTACTTTGGATCTGTAGATGAATACAAAGGGAAAGTTTCAATAATGTGATCAAAATGAGAACATATAGCACATACCTGGAGTTGTGTAGCTTGTGGACTAGGTTAGATGTTCTGAGCAATCATGGCTTTTACAAGAATATCTAGCTTTCTTTCCACAGCAGCCATCTAATTTGAAGATCCACTGTTTAAGGTCACTTCATACATACCCTTGCTCTTAACTCCTTGTCTACCTCTAGATGAGAATTGTTGGGTGTGCTCACTTAATGTCTCAAATAGCTCCATGGCTTCTTCACTGCTCTTTTCCATCAGCACACCTCCACAACCTGAATCCATAATACCTTTATTTATGTCACTCAAACCTTCATAGAAAGCTTGTACTAGTTCATCTTGAGGTAGATTGTGATGTGGGAATTTGAGTAGCAGCTCGTTAAAGTGTCACCATGCTTCAAAGAAAAGGTCTCCATCCTTCTGTTGGAAAGATTGAATCTCATTCCTCATTTGTCTTGTCTTTTGTGCTGGGAAAAACTTCTTTAGGAACCTACTGGATAGCTCTTCCTAAGTATGGATAGACACTGCAAGCAATGAATTATACAACAACTTAGCATTATCTTTTAATGAAAAATGAAAAAGAATTAACCTGACTCCCTCTTGATCTAGGCCCCGAATGTGTTGGAACTTGCAGAGATCAAAGAATTCCCGAAGGTGCAAGTGTGGTTCCTCAGCAGGTGTACCCCTGAAATGAGTCAAAGCACTGAGTATCTCTGGAGATATGTAATAATTGCCTTCTGCTTTAGGTTGATAAGCAAAGCATGAGGGCTGGTTGAGGTTCTGTGGGATGAAGGGTTGCTTCATGGGTCTTCGCTCTGGTGGCGGTTGGTTGTCAAGCTATTCCGCCATTGGTGTTTGTCCCTCGAATTCTTCTTCTTCCTCCTCAACATTGTCTCTAGGCCTCTGTCGAATGGTCTGCTCAATCTCTGTATCAAGATGGTTGGATTCCTGGATCGAAGCCCTTGCATGAATCAGCTAAAACTCTTTAGTGCAGCAGCTTCAGTACTACTGTTTGGGTAGTTTCTGGACCTTTTGCGCTCGATCGCACCAAGTACTACGCTTGATTGCACCAAGCACTGCGCTCGATCGTAGTGCGAGAAATTACTCTGCTACACACCTAAAACAGAAAAACAAAAAAGAAGAAATAAATTAGATATTTGATGAAACAAAATAAAACAGAACAGAAAAATTAAACTAAACAAAAAATAATTCTAAACAGAAATTTAGTGCAATCCCCGACAACGGCGCCAAAAACTTGTCGTTCAAAAATCTACCTAAATTAATAAGCAAATAATTGAACGGCTTTACTTGTAAGTGCACAAGGTCAACATAGTAATATAGTGTGCGAATGCGAGATCATCTCCATAGGGAATGGTAAATTTTGATTTAGAATTAAATTCGTAATATGTAACGAGAGAAATAAATATTGAGTTTGAATTGATAATGATAAAAGCGTAGGGACTTGATATCCACCACTAATCATGCTACCACAACAAAACAATATGCCAATGCTTTAATCACGTCATGAATACCTAATGTTTGTCAATCTAAGAACATGCTATATACTCCTTAAGCTATTGATTTCCTTAAGCAATGAATTAGGCATGGTGTGTACTCTAATTCTTTTCTTTCGTAAAGGTTTTAGATATCTATGGAAATCAACAAACACATGAGACCTAGGGCATGGTATATACTCCCGATTTTCCATGTTGATTAACCCAAGAACCCAGCGTGGATTTCTTTTGTTACTATTGTTAAACCCAGGACTTGGTCATCCAAATTGATTTAACTAACTAGTCCATACCACATGCATATGTTGATCAGGCAAACACATATAAGAAATTCAAGAAAACAGGCATTAATCAAGTTAAGCATCATAATATAACTATCGCAAAGGCGCCAATACTGAATTATTGAGTAAAGATAATCAGGGCTTCAATCAAGCCCTTACAAGTAAATTAGTTACACATGAGTTAGATACTAAACATCTTCATAAAATAAAATAAAGGGAAAAAGAAACCCAAAAGTGCTATAGAGAAGAGTCGTTAATTCGTCTCCACAATATCTCTCTGAATCCTCCCCCTATTCTGTGTTTACAAGACTATTTATAAGGTTTAGGGACATTTGGAAACCCTAAACTCGTAAAACAAACCCTACCCCTACTTTCCAAAATAGATTCTACCATTTTACTATTCATTGATGCACGTGTGCGCTCGATCACAAACTGGTACGCTTGAGCACAGGTGCGCTCGATCATTGGCTTGGGCACTTGAGCGCTTTTACGCTCGATCGCAATGCACTATGCTCGATCACACTCAGCAGCTTTCAATTCTTCCAGATTTGTTCTTTAAGCTAGATAATGCTTCATTTTCTTCAAAAACCTAGAAAATATAGAAAAGACATGAAATAGCATGAAATAACACAAACTAGGAACTTAATAAATGTAAATTAAGGGGCTTAAATACGAACATTTAAGCACTTATCACCTTTGTGACTACATTTCACAATTCACTTTGGCTATGATACAAGTGAAGAACTTAGACCAAAAGGTAGAACTCATGGGCTTTATTAATGGCCTCAAAGCCTCCGATTTCAGTCACTACCTCTCTAGGAACCCACTTCACACCATGCCAGCCCTTTTGGCTAAAGCTGATGAGTTCATAATTGCAGAAGAAGACCAAGCCTTTCACAAACAAAGGGAAGAAGCCTTAACAGGTAGAAAGAGGAAAGTGGTAGAAGAACCTAAGTCCAGGAATGATCAGAAGAAATAAGGCTAAACTGATGACCGAAAAAATAAGAAATCGAGTGCTTCTCGAGGGTTTGAGACTTACACTCCCTTCAATACCTTGAGGGAAAACCTTTTGATGGAGATAGAAAACCAAGACATCATCAAATAAGCTTCTAAGATCAAGATCCCCATAGGCAAAAGAGACATGAGCCGTTTTTTTCGCTTACACAAAAACCTGGCCATGAGACATATGAGTGTAGGCACTTGAAAAATGAGATCAAGAGTGATTCAAAGAGGGTATTTTAGAAAGTTTGTCAAAATTAAGTCAAGGCATACCCCTCCTCTAAGGCAAAGTCCAAACTATAAAAAGCCCACTAAAGAAAGGGATAGGCCGAGGTGAAGCCCAGATAAAAGACCCTTAATGACTTTAGGCCAAAGATACTGTATGCACTATGGGCCTACAGGACCACACCTCGGTCCCTAATAGGTGAAACACCATTTTTTAGCATTCGGGTCCTAAGTTATGGTCCCTATTGTGGTGGGAGGTGGGGTTTTACTCTTTCATCAAAGCAAAAAATCCGAGATGAAGTACTATTGAAGCTCACAACATACCACTAGAGGACAGCCAAATACTATAACTCCAAGGTTAAATAAAAAACATTCAGACTTAGAGATCTTGTCCTCCATATGAATACGATCTCAGATCCTCATGACATAGGGAAACTTTCGGCTAATTGGGAAGGCCCATACCACGTCAAAAAGGTAATCGAGGTTGGAACTTTTGAACTGGAAAAGGATAGATGGTACACTTATACCACGAAGGCAGAATTCAGAGAACCTGAGGAAATTCCACCAACGACTCATGAATGTAAACCATCCCAAAGTCAAATAACCAATGCAAGCATTGTTATTATATAAATAAAATGAATTTTGTCCAAGTTTGCCTATGTTCATTATTTTCAGCCAACTAAATTTCACAAAGTCCAAAAAAGTGGATGTATAACAGAACTTTAGTCATCCTCCATAACCGAGGACTAAAGTAAAGTGTCTAAAATAGTCTTCACCTTTGATACTCTCCACATCCAAAGATTGAAATAAAGCGCTAGAACTCATACGCCAAGTCAACCCTAAAACCAAGCCGAGGGCTTATAAGAGCACCCTACTTCGGTGGAGTTATGACCTGGATATCATACTCAAGTTCCTCAAGGGTTACCAATCACTTCGCCTTAGGACAACAAAACCAAGGACCAAAGTGAAGACCTTAAGACTAAGCCCACCTCAGAAAACCTAAGACCCGAGAGAAGTTGAGGCTCCAGTAAGAGAATCCTTAACTCGGGCATAGATATGCAACACTTAGTGGGATTCTCATTCAAACACCAAGTGTCAGTATCGAGGATATTCCTCGAATCACAAGGACCCGAGAGAAGTTGAGGCTCCAAAAAGAGAAGTCTCAACTCAAGCACAAATATACAACACTTAGTGGGATTCTCATCCTAACACTAGGTGTTAGCACTGAAGACATGCCTTAGATCATAAGGACCCAAGAGAAGTTGATACTCTAAAAAGATAAACCTCAACTCAGGCACATTTATGCAACACTTAGTGGCATTATCATTCAAATACTAAGTGTTAGCACCGAGGACACACCTCGGATTAGAAAGACTATAGAGAATAAGTCAAGGCTCTAGAAAAAGAAAGCCTCAACACGGGAACAAACACGAAGTGCTTAGTTGGATTCCCAATGATACTCTAAGTTTTAACACCAAAGTTAAGTCCATTCATACTAAGACGACCAATGAGGTCATGTGAGAATATCACCTTGACCTTGACCAAGGTGAAGGTCCAAGGTTTATCAGCCAAATCCAACTTCATCTCGGACCCTGACCAAGGTTGAGGTACGAGGTGGATTAACTAAGGCAAATGTACAATGTGGATAAGCCAAATCTAACTTCACCTCAAACCCTAACCATAGTTGAGGTATGAGGTCGATCAATCAAGACCAAGGTACGACATGGATCAACTAAGGTCGAGGTATGATGAGAGTCATAAAATGCTTTTCAACAGTGGTTAATTGTTAGCATTTTAGGATTGATCTCGGTCTTTATTGTGCTTTTATGTGTTAATAACTCTAAAGTAATATTATTGTCCCACTGACTTATTTCATTGCAATTTTTCAGGTACTTTGAGTTTAAAAGATAAAAAGAAGCGATCGTTACTTAAAAGGCCAAGATCCCATGCTTCCGAAAGGACAAGATGGACTGCTGCCTATACTGCGATCGAGCACACAAATAGTGTGATTGAGTGCACAAGCAATGTGATCGAGCGCACATCCCACATCGACCAAGAAGTACTCTACAGTGCAACTGCGATCGAGCACGAAAATCTGCGATCAAGCGCACTAAGGCTAAGATCGAGTGCACTCGGGCAGTATCCCACATCGATTAGAAAACACATATCATTCCAGAAGTTTGCCTATATAAGACCCACTCCACTTCAGCTTTGACCAACAATCGGAGCTCATCTGAAATCATCAGAGAGTGAATCCAGAGGGCCTTTAGGAGCAATCCAGAGGGCCTTTAGGAGCAATCCGAAGTATACTTTTGGAGTGCAAGTTGAGAAATCGCCGAAGCTTTCGCTACCAAGGAGGAGATGATCGTTGAGAGGCCGGAGGCAACTCAAAGAAGCATGAGCTCCATGGCCGGCTAGTCTCCAAGCAAAGTGAAGGGATGAATCCCTAGGTGTAATTTTTCTTATTTTCCTTTATTTGATTCAGTTATAGTTTGGTATTATTTTCATTAAACATTGTTATGTTTTATTCTTTAATTTAATTAGTAGATTTCTTTACATATAGAGAGCGCCAATTCGTAGAGATGATGTGCAATGGTGAATTTTTGGAGAAAGATCCTGATGAGGCCATAGAGTACCTCAATGAGCTTGCTGAAAAAGCTCACACTTAGACTGGACCTAGTGCTACTGAAAGCACAAATAGGTCACGACCTATAGGGAACCCAAATGGTGGTGGAATTTACCATATTAGGGAAGAGGATAACCTTAAGGCCAAGGTCGAGATGCTCACTAGGGAACTAGAGGTATTAAAGACTAAGAGCTTAGAGCCAACACACACGGTTAATCATGCAAAATCTTTTGAACCATGTTTTGTGTGTGGCGGGGTAGATCATCTCGCCTAAGAGTGTCCCATATTTGTTGAGATGAGAGGGATGTATAAGGAACAATGTAACGCCTTAGGCATGTACACGAAGCCTTCTGCACCCTTCTCTAATACCTGTAATCCGGGATGACGAAATCACCCCAATTTCAGCTGGAAGTCTGAAAACCAGCAGCTTGCACAACCCTCTGCACCATATCATGAACCATATCATGCACCTGTATCTTTTAGGAGCCCTTTAGAAGACACTTTGCATACTTTTATTGAGGCACAGGGTAAGACTAATCAAAGGCTTGAGTCTTTAATTATGCAGGTTGTTGAAGAAAATAAAGAAATAAAGAGCCAAATGTCCAAGCTGACGAGCTACTTGAGTATGACTGAGCGAGGTAAGTGATGAGTGCAAAATATTGCATATTTTGGCCCTCTAATTTACATTTGTTAGCTTAGGAATTTGTTACTTTGAGTTGTTTTCGTTGTTTTTCAAGTTTACAAGCACTGGGAAAGGAGTTTCACTAAAATTGCCAGAATTGCCCGTACAGATCAATCATCTTTGAAAATTAAACTGTATTGATTCAAGAAGAACCAAGATATGAGCCATATATGCTTAGAAAGATCCAGAAGTCTATTTTCTGGAGAATTTTACGGCTCGTAAAAATGATTTTTCTACAGAAAGTTATGGCCGTTTTAGTAGACAGAGGTCAGGCTGTGCGGGCTGTGCGGGATTTCAGCGTGAACAGAAGTTTTGAAGGGCATGTGAAGACTTAAATCCAACATCCCACATTGGTTGGAAACACATTTCTATATCCCACATCCCACATCGGATTGGAAACACATTCCACTTGTGGTATTTACCTATATAAGACCCACTCCACTTCATCATTCAGTGTACAATTCCTGAGCCACTTTGGTGTTTACCGGTGGACGTCCGCTAGCATTCTGGTGGATCCCAAAGGCATTGCTACCACGAGGGGAAGCGCCGCCCGGCAGCGAGTGAAATTTCTCCCATGTAAAGTTGTTTATTTATTTCTTTATATTCAGTTGTTTTAGTTTAAATGTTTAGCACTTTTTATTATAGTTTTATAGTTATGAGTGGCTAGACTCTTCAGCTAAGGTTGAAGATGAAGCCCCGCCGTTGTTTGGCGTAGTAGTTCAGATTTGCTTGTACAAATCTGACAATTTTTAGTATAAATGTTCTATCAATTATTTGAGTTAATCTTATAATTGATTGAGTTTAAATTGTCTGTTGGATTTTCTTTGTGTTTCATCTGATGGATACATTGAATGCTTTTCGATTAAATTGGATTCCCTTTGTGATTTGTTAAGAGCGGATACATTGGGTGCTTTTGGTTTAGTTGGGAAATTCTTTGTTTTTTGTCTTATAGTTGGATTCATTGAATGTTTTGATAGGCTATATTTTTAGAACATGTATGCTTAACTTCGGTGGGGTGGATTCGGAAACCTTAGTGCTTTTTATTATTAGATTTTAAATCAATTAAGTTTAGTTTTAATTTATTTTGCAAATTATCATTCAAAATTCGGAACTAGGTTAAGATAGAGTTAGTTTAGATTAAAAAAAATATACTTTCACAACGCAATTCCCTGTGGATTCGACCTCGCACTTGCACACGCTATACTGCAAACGACTCGTGCGCTTGCGAGTAAATTAAAACTCACAACACTAAGTTCCCTTCTCCAGCTCAGTCCACATCCTATGGTCAGCACCTAGCGCAACAGAATAAAAATGAGTTGTGACGCTTAGTGGTAAGTCGTTACACATCCCAACACCGAACAAATCAGAGGATGTGGACGAGACCCACCAAGTATACATGATTGACTCATTCATGGAAAAGGTCCATCACCTTAATCCATTGGAGTCTACCCTCACCAATGGCTTCACAAGAGCATATATCGAGCCAGAATCTGCGGGTGTTACTGATGACATCCTTGAGGCCTCTCAAAAACATATAAGCACCAAATTTAGCAATAAAGCAGTGGCTGGTGCATCCAACTCATGTTTTTCGAGGAGGGAATAAAAGTGTCTGGCTGAAGATGTAAAACTTAGCGCTCGTGGGAGGCAACCCACAACATATCCTTTTACTTTTACTGTTTTTCATATTTCTTTTTCTTGTTTATTATTATTATTTTGCTGTTTTCCAGTTTTACTTTAGTATTTATTTTTCAGGGACAAATAAAAGAAGCAGTTCAAATCACCGTGCACAACTTTCAACTCCACGCAACATTAGTTAAAAAAGGAGTTTCCTTAACTTTTGCTTTTTCATTGAGGACAAAGCTTATCTTAAGTTGGGGGTGGAAGATATAAATTTCTTACTGCATATCATTGAACTGTTTGGTGTCATTTTTGTTTGTTTTTAGCATGTTTGGTGTTAGCCTAAGAGTCAATTTATATGTCAATGATATAAACTTAATTGAGATAGCAGATAACATATAGAAGAAATTAAATATTGCTTCAGTTTGAAAATAATTTAAGTATCAATCTTCATTTGGTTTGAGACTCTAGTTTGTGGTAAGATAGTATGATTAGTCTTAAACATTTATAAAAGTTTTATGTGTGATTATTTTGTGAATATTTTTGCGGTCTCGACAAGCTCTAGAACTTACTTAATAATCACTTGAGGTGAATTCCTAGAATGCACACTACTTAGGATATGATATAGGCCATTTTTGAACCGTTTGAGCCTTTCAAACCTACCATTGCTATATTTATTACTAGTCACCTATTTGAGCCTTTTTCTTGAAAAGAAAAATTGAGCCTTGTTTCTTTCGATAAACCGTTTACTTACCTTTATGAGCCGAAAAATATTTTATCCTTACCTTTCTTTTAAAAAGAACTTAGTTATACACATGTTGTGAGAAGCACTTATAAGGAGTAAGGGTGGAAATATGAAAAAAAATATCACTACCACAACCCAAGTACATTAAAGGAGATAAGTTGGGGGTTGTGGAAAAGAAAAGAAAAAAAATGATGATGAAAAAGAAGGTGAATGGTTATGGGCCAAAATAAATAAATAAAAATTATGGCAAAGAAAGAAGAAAGAAAGAAAAGAAAAAAAATGGTGATTTGTTGAAAGAAATGCTCGAAAAATAGTTGAAAGAGTTGGGTGTTGAAGTAAAGGTTATTAAGTGCTTAAAGTGATTGTGTTTAAAGCTAAGAGATTGAGTTCTTTTACTTGTGAATCCTTCCCGTTCTTTCTTAGCCTTTACCTTAACCTAACGTTACAAGCTTATTAAAGACCTTTTGATCCAATATAGTGTGATTTTTCTAAAATAGTGGAGAGTGATTTGAAAAGTGAGCCTATGGAGCTTGTTTTGGTGATTGACGTCACGAAATTTATAATGTTTTAGAGGCCAAGACTTATATTCATGAATGTTATACATAAAATCATCCGGGTGTTCGGATTAATGGTTTGTGGTAAGATGGATGTTAAGAGTCAATAACGATTTTAAGATTGATGTTTGGATTACTTTTGGATTTGGGTGAAATTTAATGATTCTTTGTGCATGTGTTATGTGCAATTTTTTAGACAAAATGTGAATTACTCTTGGTTAACACTAATATTGCTTTTCATTTACTTTGATTCCCACCATAGAATTCATTTCTTGTTTTCGCTTGAATTGCTAGGGACTAGCAATAAGCTAGTTGGGGGTTGTGATGAGAGTCATAAAATACTTTTCAACAGTGGTTATTGTAAGCATTTTAGGATTGATCTCGGTATTTATTGTGCTTTTATGTGTTAATAACTCTAAAGTAATATTATTGGACCACTGACTTATTTCAGTGCAATTTTCAGTTACTTTGAGTTTAAAAGAGAAAAAGAAGCGATCGTCGCTTAAAAGGCCAAGATACCATGCTTCCGGAAGGACAAGATGGACTGCTGCTTGTACTGCAATCGAGCGCACAAGCAGTGTGATTGAGCGCACATCCCACATCGACCAAGAAGTACTCTACAGCGCAACTGCGATCAAGCGCACAAGCAGTACGATCGAGTGCACATCCCACATCGACCAAGAAGTACTCTATAGCGCAACTGCGATCGAGTGCACTCGGGCAGTATCCCACATCGGTTAGAAAACACATAGCACTCTGAGAGTTTACCTATATAAGATCCACTCCACTTCAGCTTTAGGAATCAATTGGAGCTTATCTGAAATCATCAGAGAGTGAATCCAGAGGGCCTTTAGGAGCAATCCAGAGGGCCTTTAGGAGCAATCCGAAGTATAATTTTAGAGGGCAAGCTGAAGAATCACCGAAACTTTCGCTACCAAGGAGGAGATGATTGTTGAGAGGCCGGAGGCAACTCAAGGAAGCATGAGCTCCATGGCCGGCTAGTCTCCAAGCAAGGCGAAGGGGTGAATCTCTAGGTGTAGTTTTTCTTATTTTCCTTTATTTGATTTAGTCGTAGTTTGGTATTATTTTCATTAAACATTGTTATGTTTTATTCTTTAATTTAATTAGTAGATTTCTTATTAGTCCGGTGATTGCATGCTTCTTTTCCATATAAGTCTAGTCATGCTCTTCTTATGTGTATTTGTTTGGGTGTGATTGAGTCCGATAGATCTCTTTTATAGATTTCTCCATTGCTGCGGTATTGTCATTTAGATATATCGTCGTCTTTTGATAATTTATAAGTTAGGTCATGTGTGCTTGAAAGTAAAGAATAATTCATATCAATTACATTAGGGTTTATACATGCGCTTTAATTGAATATTTGTCGATTGCATGTTTGGGATGTGAAACTTGCAATCGAGATAAAAATAACAGAATCAAGTTAGGATTAGGGCAACGAACCTAGGGAGGATTTTCGGAACCTTGTTGTTTCTTTATTATATTATCCATAAATTATTTACACAATTTTCACACAATCAACAATTCAAATTTTGTCACTTTAACTTTTATCGTTTGTGTTGAGGTTTACACCTTCTTTTGTAATTAGTTTGTTTCCCTGTGGAATCAACACCCTAAAGCTGTACTATAATTACCGCGTTATACTTTGGGCGTAATCAAGGTAGATCAGCCAAATCTAACTTCACCTCGAACCCTAACCATGAACGAGGTATGAGGTGGATCAATGAAGACCAAGGTACAATATGGATCAACCAAGGCTGAGGTATGAGGTGGATTAACCAAATCTAACTTCACCTCGGACCTGGACCACGGCCGAAGTAAGAGGTGGATCAACTAAGAGAAATCCAATTTCATAAGAAGGCAGATCTTGTTGGAGCGATTATCTACCTAAATAAATATGCAAATAACCGTCCTAGTTTTACTTGCAAGTGCACAAGCTTTGTGGTAGTATAGTGTGCAAGTGCGAGATCATTTCCACAGGGATTGGTGAATTTCAATTTAGAATTAGTTTCTTCAAGTTAAAAAGAGAAATAGCAGTTTGATTGTGAGTAATTAACAATAATGAGAACATAGGACTACGATATCCACCACTAATTATACTTTCCCACTAAGTAAAGTGCCAATGCTTTAGCCTTATCATGAATATTTAATGGTTGCCAACCTAAGGGCTTGGTCCACACCTTAGGCTATTGATCTCGCTATGCAATGAGTTAGGCATGGTGTATACTCTAACTCTTTTCTCTCTTAAGGGATTTAACATGGGTGTATACTGAGTTGTTCCTTAAGATAGCATGAGGGCTATGGAGATCAGCAACCACATGGAACCTAGGGATTCGTCCACTCTCGGTTTCCCATGTTGATTAACCCGGGAATCCAGTGTGGATATCCCTTGTTACTAATGTCAAACCTAGGACTCAGTCATCCAAATTGATTCGACTAACTTATCCATACCACATGCATACGTCGATCAGGCACACACATATGACGAATTTAAATACAAACAGGGATTAATCAAGTTAAACATTCTAATAAGGCTATAGCAAAGATAATCAATGAATGAACATGTGGAAAAGCATAACTAGGGCTTCAATCGAGCCCTATAAGGGTTTAGTTACACGTGCTAAGTAAGCTAAGCATTCTAAACATAATGAAATAAAAACAGAAAACTAAAACCGAAAAAGACTCGGGAGATGAGTCGTCAATTCCTCTCCTAAGCTTGCTACTTCGAATCTCAAACAAAATATATGGTTTATGTGTTTTACAAGGCTATTTATAGGGTCTTCATGGTGTTCTGAAACCCTAATTTCCTATTTGGAGTCTGGAGACTTCTTTCCATATCTGGCTCTGCCGCCTCTGGAGTGATTGCGCTCAAAATGTGTGCACTCGAGCCTTCTTCAAGTGAGCTCGATCACAAGGGGGGGTGCCCTCGCGCACACCTTGCTGGATGGCAGATCTTGACTTTTGCTTCTAAAAGCTCCAATTTATCATCTTTTTGTCCAAGTCCTGTGAAAAACATATAAAACACGAAAATGAAGTAGATACTACTAAAATATATAAATAAAGAGGCTAACAAGTGTAAATGAAGGGGCTTAAATATGACTATTTAAGCACTTATCACACCCCTAAACTTATATATTGCGAGTCCCTTAGCAATACAAAACTAAAGACTATGTTAGAACAAAATTTAAAGATAAATTCATTTCCATGATACTCAAAGATTTGAGTTGTGCATAAAACTATGATAATCGTTCATGAGTAAGCTTATAATAAAAACACATTTTTGTATTGAAAAAGGATTTTCAAAAGTTCATCTTACTTACCTAAGGTTGGCTTAAGGCATCGCAAGTTTGATTTGTGTGTGATGAATTAGCACATACAAGATGGGGCTTCCACATAATTTCAGTGTACAGGTGATTACGTCCAAAACTAAACGCGGTAATTGTAGTACAACTTTGGGGTGTCGATTCCACAAGGAAACAAACTAATTACAAACGAAGGTGTAAACCTCAACACAAACGATAAAAGTTAAAGTGATAAAACCTGAATTGTTGATTATATGAATATTGTGTAAATGATTGATGGATAATATAATAAAGAAACAACAAGGTTCCAAAAATCCTCTCTAGGTTCGTTGCTCTAATCCTAACTTGATTCAGTTGTTTTTATCTCGATTGCAAGTTTCACATCCCAAACAGGCAATCGGCAAATATTCAATTAAAGCGCATGTATAAACCCTAATGTAATTGATATGAATTATTCTTTACTTTCAAGCACACATGACCTAACTTATAAATTATCAAGAGACGACGACATATCTAAATGACAATACCGCAGCAATGGACAAATCTATAAAAGAGATCTACCGAACTCAATCACACCCAAACAAATACACATAAGAAGAGCATGACTAGACTTATATGGAAAAGAAGCATGCAATCACCGGACTAATAAGAAATCTACTAATTAAATTAAAGAATAAAACATAATAATGTTTAATGAAAATAATACCAAACTACAACTGAATCAAATAAAGGAAAATAAGAACAACTACACCTAGGGATTCATCCCTTCGCCTTGCTTGGAGACTAGTCAGCCATGGAGCTTATGCTTTCTTGAGTTGCCTCCGACCTCTTAATGATCATCTCCTCCTTGGTAGTGAAAGCTTCGGCGATTCCTCAGTTTACCCTCCAAAAGTATACTTCGGACTCCTCTTAAAGGCCCTCTGGATTGCTCCTAAAGGCCCTCTGGATTCACTCTCTGATGATTTCAGATAAGCTCCAATTGATTCCTAAAGCTGAAGTGGAGTGGATCTTATATAGGTAAACTCTCAGAGTGCTATGTGTTTTCTAACCGATGTGGGATACTGCCCGAGTGCGCTCGATCGCAGCCTTAGTGTGCTCGATCGCATGTGCGCTCAATCGCATGTGCACTCGATCGCAGATTTGTGTGCTCGATCGCAATTGTGCTGTAGAGTACTTCTTGGTTGATATGGGATGTGCTCTCAATCGCAGTATAGGTAGTAGTCCATCTTATCCTTCCAGAAGCATGGGATCTTGGCCTTTTAAGCAACGATCGGTTTGTTTTCTCTTTTAAACTCAAAGCTCCTGAAAACTGAATTGAAATAAGTCAGTGGCCCAATAATATTACTTTAGAGTTATTAACACATAAAAGCGCAATAAAGACCGAGATCAATCCGAAAATGCTAACAATTAACCACTGTTGAGAGGCATTTTATGACTCTCATCACAACCCCCAACTATCTTATTGCTAGCCCCTAGTAATTCAAGTGAAAACAAGAGATTAATTCTACGGTGGGAATCAAAGTAAATGAAAAGGAATATTAGTGTTAACCAAGAGTATTTCACATTTTGTCTCAAAAATTGCACATAACACACGACACAAAGAATCATTAAATTTCACCCAAATCCAAAAGTAATCCAAACATCAATCTTAAAATCGTTATTGATTCTTAACATCCATCTTACCACAAATCATTAATCCGAACACCCGGATGATATTATGCATAACATTCATGAATACAAGTCTTGGCTTCTAAAACATGATAAGTTTCGTGACATCAATCACCAAAACAAGCTCCATAGGCTCACTTTTCAAATCACTCTCTACTATTGTAGAAAAATCACACTACATTGGATCACAAGGTCTTTAATAAGCTTGTAACGTTAGGATAAGGTAAAGGCTAAGGAAGAATGGGAAGGATTCACAAGTAAAAGAACTCAATCTCTTAGCTTTAAACACAATCACTTTAAGCACTTGATAACCTTTACTTCAACACCCAACTCTTTCAACTATTTTTAGCATTTCTTTCAACAAATCACCATTTTTTTACTTTATTTCTTCTTTCTTTGGCCTAATTCTTTTTTATTTATTTATTTTGGCATATAACCATTCACCTTCTTTTTCATTACCATTTCGTTTTTTTGTCTTTTCAACAACCCCCAACTTATCTCCTTTAATGTACTTGAGTTGTGGTAATGATATTTTTTTTTCATATTTCCACCCTTACTCCTTTTAAGTACTTCTCACAACATGTGTATAACTAAGTTCTTTTAAAAGAAAGGTAAGGATAAAATATTTTTAGGCTTATAAAGGTAAGTAAATGGTTTATCGAAAGAAACAAGACTCAATTTTTCTTTTCAAGAAAAAGGCTCATATAGGTGACTAGTAATAAATATAGCAATGGTAGGTTTGAAAGGCTCAAACGGTTCAAAAATGGCCTATATCATATCCTAACTAGTGTGCATTCTAGGAATTCGTCTCAAGTGGTTATCAAGTAAGTTCTAGAGCTTGTCGAGACCGTAAAAATATTCACAAAATAATCACATATAAAACTTTTCTAAATGTTTAAGACTAATCATACTATCTTACCACAAACTAGAGTCTCAAACCGAATGAAGATTGATGCTTAAATTAATTTCAAACTGAAGCAAGATTTAACATCTTCTACATGCTATCTGCTATATCAATTAAGTTTATATCATTGACATGTAAATTGACTCTTAGGCTAACACCAAACATGCTAAAAACAAAAAAAAAATGACACCAAGCAGTTCAATGATATGCAATAAGAAATGTATATCTTCCACCCCCAACTTAAGATAAACATTGTCCTCAATAAAAAATCAAAAGTTAAGGAAACTCCCTTTTTAACCAACGGTGCGTGGAGTTGAAAGTTGTGCACGATCATTTGAACTGCTTCATTTATTTGTCCCTGAAAAATAAATACTAAAGTAAAACTGGAAAACAACAAAATAATAATAATAAACAAGAAAAAGAAATATGAAAAACAGTAAAAGTAAAAGGATATGTTGTAGGTTGCCTCCCATGAGCGCTAAGTTTTACGTCTTCAGCCAGACACTTTCATTCCCTCCTCAAAAAACATGAGTTGCATGCACCAGCCACTGCTTTATTGCTAAATTTGGTGCTTGTATGTTTTTGAGAGGTCTCAAGGATGCCATCAGTAACACCCGCAGATTATGGCTCGATGTATGCTCTTGTGAAGCCATGGGTGAGCGTGGACTCCAATGGATTAAGGTGATGGACCTTTTCCATGAATGAGTCAATCATGTATACTTGGTGGTTCTCGTCCACATCCTCTGATTTGTTCGATGTTGGGATATGTAACGACTTACCACTAAGTGTCTCAATGGCATTCACCTCCTTTTTATTCTGTTGCATTAGGTGCTGACCATAAGATGTGGACTGAGCTTGGGAAGGGAACTTACCTCGCTCCATCACACTCAAGTAGCTCGTCAGCTTGGACACTTGCCTTTTTATCTCTTTATGTTCTTCAACAACCTGCATAGTTAAAGATTCAAGCCTTTGATTAGTCTTACCCTGTGCCTCAATAAAAGCATGCAAAGTTTTTCTAAAGGACTCATAGAAGATACAGGTGCATGATATGGTTCATGATAAGGTGCAGGGGGTTGTGCAACCTGTGGGTTTTTAGACTTCCAGCTGAAATTAGGGTAATTTCGCCATCCCGGATTATAGGTATTAGAGAAAGGTGTAGAAGCCTTCGTGTACATGGTTAAGGTATTACATTGTTCCCTATACATCCCTCTCATGTCAGCAAATATGGGACATTCTTGGGCAAGATGATCTACCCTGCCACACACAAAACATGGTTTAAATGATTTTACATGATTAACTACGTGTGTTGGCTTTGAACTTTTAGTCTTTAATACCTCTAGTTCCCTATTGAGCATCTTGACCTTGGCCTTAAGGTTATCCTCTTCCCTAAGATGGTAAATTTCACCACCATTTGGGTTCTCTATAGGTCATGACCTATTTGTGCTTTTAGTAGCATTAAGTCCAGTCCAAGTGTGAGCTTTTTCAGCAAGCTCATTGAGGTACTCTATGGCTTCATCAAGATTTTTCTCCAAAACTTCACCATTACACATCATCTCTACGAATTGGCGTTCTCTATAGGTAAGACTCTCATAGAAATAGCTCACTAAACACCAATTCTCATACCCATGGTGAGGACACATACTCAACAACTCCTTAAATCTCTCCCAAGACTGATACAAAGTCTTGCTGTCCTTTTGTGCAAAGGTGGAGATTTGTCTTTTTAAATCATTGGTCTTATATTCGGGAAAGTATTTATTAAAGAAAGCCTGAGTCATCTCAGTCCATGACCCAATAGATCAAGGTCTTAGTGAGTATAGCCAACTCTTAGCTCTATTCTTCAAAGTGAAAGGAAAGAACTTAAGCCTCACAATGTCATCGGTTTCATCTTGACTATGAAAAGTCGCGACTACTTCCTCAAACTCTCTAATGTGCACATATGGGTTTTCATTATCCAAGCCATGAAATGTAGGGATTAATTGAATCATCCCTGGTTTAAGATCTAATTGGCGAGTATTGGCTGGAAACATGATGCATGATGGTGTGGCTGTTCGTGTAGGTGGAGGTAATCATGAAGTGTCCTAGCAACATTCTCATTAAGGTTATCGACCATGTTAACAAAATCCTATAAATTCTCACTTGGGTTTCCACTATGGTTGATCTAGGCAAGGTTTCATTATCAGACTCGAAAGGAGAGGGTAATTCTAGTTTGGGTCCTCCAATGAATCTACCTCACAAATCTCTCGGTCTAAGCATGCACCAAATGAATCAGAGAGGAAATAAATAAAACAGAATAAAAAAATCAGAAAATCAAAACTTAGAGAGAAAAAAAAAGGAACAATAATAAATAAAAATACTATAAAAAGAAAGAAGGGAAAAATAAATAATAAATAAAAAATAATGAAGCAAGCTAAAAGAAGGAACGAAGTTACCGCCTTTACAGCTACTGAAAAGAAAAACTATTTACAGTTCTTCTATCGTCATGTCAAAAGTTGACAATCTTCCTTGTACTTAAGCGCATTTCCCCGGCAATGGCGCCAAAATTTGATTACGCCCAAAACTTAACGCGGTAGTTGTAGTAAAGCCTTGGGGTGTCGATTCCATAGGGAAACAAACTAATTAAAAACGAAGGTGTAAACCTCAACACAAACGATAAAAGTTAAAGTGATAAAACCTGAATTGTTGATTGTATGAATATTGTGTAAATGATTGATGGATAATATAATAAAGAAACAACAAGGTTCCGAAAATCCTCTCTAGGTTCGTTGCTCTAATCCTAACTTGATTTAATTGTTTTTATCTCGATTGCAAGTTTCACATCCCAAATAGGCAATCGGTAAAATTCAATTAAAGCGCATGTATAAACCCTAATGTAATTGATGTGAATTATTCTTTACTTTCAAGCACACATGACCTAACTTATAAATTATCAAGAGACGACGATACATCTAAATGAAAATACCACAGCAATGGACAAATCTATAAAAGAGATATACCAGACTCAATCACACCCAAACAAATACACATAAGAAGAGCATGACTAGACTTAAATGGAAAAGAAGCATCCAATCACCGGACTAATAAGAAATCTACTAATTAAATTAAAAAAATTTACATAACAATGTTTAATGAAAATAATACAAAACTACAATTGAATCAAATAAAGGAAAATAAGAACAACTACACCTAGGGATTCATCTCTTCGCCTTGCTTGGAGACTAGCCGGCTATGGAGCTCATGCTTCCTTGAGTTGCCTCCGGCCTCTCAACAATCATCTCCTCCTTGGTAGTGAAAGCTTCGGCGATTCCTTAGCTTGCCCTCCAAAAGTCTACTTTGGATTCCTCCTAAAGGCCCTCTGGATTGCTCCTAAAGGCCCTCTGGATTCACTCTCTGATGATTTCAAATGAGCTCCGATTGATGCTTGAAGCTGAAGTGGAGTGGGTCTTATGGAGTGCTATGTGTTTTCTAACCAATGTGGGATACTACCCGAGTGCGCTCAATCGCAGCCTTAGTGCGCTCGATCGCGTGTGCGCTCGATCGCAGATTTGTGCGCTCGATCGCAGTTACGCTGCAGAGTACTTCTTGGTCAATGTGGGATGTGCGCTCAATCGCAGTACAGGTAGCAGTCCATCTTGTCCTTCCAGAAGCATGGAATCTTGGCCTTTTAAGCAATGATCGTTTCTTTTTCTCATTTAAACTCAAAGCACCTGAAAATTGCACTGAAATAAGTCAGTGGTCCAATAATATTACTTTAGAGTTATTAACACATAAAAGTTCAATAAAGACCGAGATCAATCCTAAAATGCTAACAATTAATCACTTTTGAGAAGCATTTTATGACTCTCATCAACAGAGTTTCGATGCCCAAACCTTTATCGAATTCCTTACCAAAGAGAATAAAAATGGTATAAGGTTTGTTTTTTTTATTTTTATTTTTTATCATGCTATCTTTTTTCTTTGCCATGTTAAGTTTCATCGAGCTTTCTATTTGACCCTTGTAACGAGTGTTTGGCCAATGACTCCCAAGCCAAATGGTTTTAGGGCATTAGGTGTAAAGACACCCCTAAGGACTTACTAACTCGATTCAAAAAGGCTACGGAACTAACAGGTTTTAATGCTTCTAAATGAAATTCCCACATTTTGACGTGAACACTCAATGTTTACTGAGGCAAGAGGCCCAGTTACTTAGTGAAATTTTTTTATTACTTACTTCCCACCTTTTGACGTGAACACTCAATGCTTACTAAGGCAAGAGGCCTAGTTACTTAGTGGAAATTTTTTAATGATCATTAGAAGCTGTCGATTTTCTTTTTGCATGATGAACATCTTTTTCTTTATTTTTCTTATGTCAAAATGTTGTTTTTAACAAGTTATCTGATTACAGTTAGGTTATGGAAACATATACAAAAGAATTAAATGTCATACCCCACACAAATGCGTGCTAAATGTGCTCGTGCAAATTTGGATCAAACTCGTGAATTCTTAGGTGCCTTGAGGTATGTAAATAAACTTTGTAAAATTCCTATTACAAGACTATGTTTTCTAGTTTTTAAGCTTACTAATAAGTGTTATCATATTTTTAAATTAACCAAAAATTTTGTTACCAAATGAACATGCATTTATCTTTTCTAAAAAAAAAAACCATGACCTAATGTGTGCATGTGTTTCAAGTGTGTGCATAACAGTGTCTCCCACTACCCCCAAACTTAAAACACACATTGTCCCCAATGTGTGTGTGGCATGGAAAGATCTAACCTAGGAGATGGAGAACTAGGTTGCTTGCTTTGCATGTGACACGCCCCCAAACTTGAACTGGATGCACGCACTAAGTATCTAACAAAGAAAAATAAATGTTGTTCCGAAAAACAAGAACTATAATAAATTTAAATATAAACAAAATAAAAGTACTAAAATAAAAAGGATATGTCTGGGATGCCTCCCATGAGCGCTAAGTTTTATGTCTTCAGCCAGACGAGGTATCCCCTCACTGCTGATCATCAGTGGGTGCAGTCGAAGAGATACCGGGTGCAGGAGGTAAGCGGGTAAGGATGGCCTATAGTATCGCCTCTTGTTGTGTGAACTGTGCCTCTAACCCATCGATCCGTTGATGGATCAGATGGGCTGCCTCACGATCCTCCCGACGGATGTCGGACAGCTCATAGCAGAAGGAAGACAGCTCATCTAGGAGGTGCTGATACTCCATGGATCCCATGTTTGTCTGATCCTCCTCCCACGAAGGGCTCACTGGTGGATGCTCGACCTCCATTGGATCATCCATGATAGGCTCGGCAGCTGGAATCTATGCCTGGGGTCCTCGGTGCATGTGAGACTGACTGAGGCTCCACTGAGCTCTCCCAAAGAAATGATGGTCACTAACCGGGCCGTCTATAGAGGAACCTCTAATCCCCTTATTCTTCAAGATATGACTGAGCAAGAAGGGGAAAGAAAGGCCTCAAGCATTAGCTGTGGTCGTCTGCTGGTTATGCACCCGATCCCAGAATTTGTGTATCTGACTCCATATGACCGCTAGGATGGAGTAGCAGTGACCCCGGTGAAAGGTGTAGAGAGCCTGTAAGAACTGATCTTGCCTCTGTGTCTTGTGCCCCAAAGGACACACATTATGCTACAGGACTGAGTCAATGAACCATAAACGGAGAGGCAACCTCGACTGACTCCTCACATTGTTGTGACGGTCTACGTACTGTCCTGCACACATATCCTCTATGATGTGTGGTAGAGGGAATGGGTCAGGCTGCTCCTCCATGTGGCTGTCCTCCGGTGGGGACTCATCACAGCAGTTTAAAGAACTGGCTATGTCGGTGGTGGTCAGCTCTATGAATCTGCCCTGGACTGAAGAAGATAAAATCTCTGGTCTGTTGTAGTCTTAGGTCAGGTTCTCGTAGAAACTGACCACAAATCGTGTGTATGCCATCGAGCAGACTGGCTTGAACAACCGCTTGAGTCCCTGGTTCTTGAATTCTTGGGCTGCCCATCTTGTGGCATCCAAACTTTTGAAGTCTGCATCTACATTGAATGTTATTTCAAACAGTATTTCACGTTGTTCAAAACTGGGCCGGGAGGCCTGGTGGCGGCTGCTGGAAGCTTGGGATGTGGAAGCCATGCATTATGGAAAATAGTGTTGCTATTGGTGTGATTGCACTCATGTGCAACTGCTTGTGCACTCGATCGTACAGATTGAGGTGCACTCGATAGCTATTACCAATCGCTCGATCGCACTCAATCAAGCAATACGTCGAACACCTTATGCGCACCAAAAACCAGAAGCTGTAGAATTTATACACCCTTGATCCAAACCTCCTGTAAGTGAAAAAATACCCAATCAACACACAAGATAAACATATATGAATATGTAACTCAAGATTAAGAACCGTGTGTGATGGTGTGCATGTAAGTGGACAAAAATCGGCTTGCATACCGCGTTGGATTTGGGAAATTTCAAGAGAAAATGGTTTTGTCAATGGGTGATGCACGGCGGTAGGGCGGTGAGTGTGACGAAGGAGCGGTGAAAATGCAGTGGTCGGAGTGGTTTGTTGGTGGTTAGTTAGCTTGGAGGATATGTTTTAAGAGCAGTTGGCGGTGTGAGTGCGAGAGAGCGTAGCTTGAGTGTGTTTGAGCACAAGGGTGAAAAATGTGTTTTCTGAGCTTAGTGTATTTAAAATTTTCACGTGTTTTCTGCCCCGAATGGGCTCAAGCACATAGTGAAGTACACTTGATCGCATGTGTGCGAAACTACTTAATGTAGTGCCCTCGCGCGCACTGGGGTGTAGGGGATGTGCGCTCGAGCGCATGTGGAGCGCACTCGATCGCAAGGCAGTATGTATAGGATAATTAAAACTTACCAAAAACAACTTTTAGAACGATACAGTCATATCGTAATTTAGTGGCATTCAGTACCACTAACCCTGATAGAGGCGTTTTGAGCTATATGTTATGCAAGTGGAATTGCTCAAGCGCTCTCTATGGTAGCTTCAAGGCTATGTCTTTTGAAGGAGGCACTTAGGGCCCCCATCAAGTGGTTCTAGTGCTGTCGTCAGCTGCTTTGTCTCCAATGTTGGTGTCTGGTCAATAAAATCAGGAGAAGTAGTATTAGTAAGTACAAGATTTTTAAATTGAGGATTACACTTACTTGAGAGTTTGGGTGTGTTTTTGATGGTGTGCACAGCTCCATTAATATCTTTAATCACGTTATCATCTGGCCCAATGTCCATTCTCATGTCAGCATGGTTGGGGATGGTCTCCAATGGAGCAATGCAGTGCACCTTAGAAATTTTCTTATCAAAACCTTGCATGAAACTCACATTATGACACTTATCATCAGTTTCAGTGGAGTCTATTGTATTAAATATTTTAAATTCTACCTCTTCATCATTTACTCGCATTGTGACAATGCCCTTTTTTACATTAATGTTTGTGTCAGCAGTGATCATAAATGGTCTCCCTAAGAAGATAGGGAGTGGTACAGGCATATGGCATTCTTCCATGTCTAATACAATAAAATCAGCAAGTAAAATAAATTTACCTACTCTTACCAAAACATCCTCGAGGATACCTCTTGGTCGTTTGATGCTTCTGTCAGCCAATTGTAATGTAATGGAGGTTGGTTGGAGTTTCCCCAAACCTAGTGTCTCGAATACACTATAAGGTAGCAAATTGACACTCCCTCCTAGGTCCAATAATGCATGCTCGAAAAGATGGTCACCTAGCCTGCAAGGAATAGTAAAACTACCCGGATCTTTTAGTTTAGGTGGTAATTTTCTCAATAATACAGCACTCACTTCTTCGGTCAAAGCTACCGTCTCATGCTCCTGAAATTTTTGTTTGTTAGTGCAACAATCTTTTAAAAACTTGGCATAAGCTGGAAGTTGTTTAATTGCATCTAATAAAGGAATGTTTATTTCCACCTTTTTCAAGGTTTCGAAAATGTCAATCATTTTAGTTTCCTTTTTAGGCTTCACTAGCCTTTGAGGGAAGGGTGGAGGTGTATTTACCTTTTCATTCTCTTTTACCTTAGATGTGGAGGCTTGGTCTGGAGCTTCTTGTGTATGTTCATTGGTGTCGATGATCTTACCACTTCTTAAGGTAGTTATAGCATTCAGTTGCTGATGTCCTCTTGGATTAGGCAGTGGCTGGGCTGGAAGCTCTCCTTGCTTTCTGCTACTCAATTCCTTGGCTAACTGTCCAATTTGTTCCTCTAGTCCTTGAATGGCTTGATCGTGTTTCACAGTGAATTGCCTCATTTCAGTCCGAAATTGCCTTGACTCTTCCATGAATTGTTCATGTTTATTTAGCATTTGTTGCTGCTGAGACGCTAGTTGCCTCACAAGACTTTCAAGGTCATTCTTATTTGGTTAGGAGTGGATTGGGCTACTGGTTGGAAGTTTCTTTGCTGCCCTTGACTATTTTAGTTGTTACTCCACGAGAAATTTGGGTGATTCCGCCATCCAGGGTTGTACGTGTTTGCATAAGGGTTGTTCTTCGGCAGATAATTATTTGGTCCCACAAAGTTGGCTTGCTCATGATTTGCAGATGAATATAAGGGACACGTACCAGTGTTATGATCAAATTGTGAGTAAATGGCACATACTTGGAGTGGTGTAGCTGGTGGGTTAGTTGAGGTGTTCTGAGCAGCCATAGCTTTAACTAATAGGTCAAGTTTCCTCTCCACAGCAGCTATTTGAGGAGATGATCCTCCATTTAAGCTTACCTCATACATACCCTTATTCTTGGTTATATGTCTACCTTGAGAGGAGAACTGTTGCGTGTGTTCAGTCAGGGTTTCGAAGAATTTCATCGCTTCTTCGCTGCTCTTCTCCATCAGCACTCCTCCACAACCTGAATCCACAATATTTTTGTTAGAGTCACTTAAACCTTCATAGAAAGCTTGTACCAGTTCGTCTTAAGGTAGGTTGTGGTGGGGGCATTTGAGTAGTAGCTCATTGAAGTGTCCCCAGGCCTCGAAGAATAGATCTCCATCCTTTTGTTAGAAGGATTGAATTTCTTTCCTCATTTAGCTCATCTTCTGGACTGGGAAAAACTTCCTTAGGAATTTTCTAGCCAACTCCTCCCAAGTGTGGATGGAAACTGCAGGCAAAGAATTATACCATAATTTAGCATTATCTTTCAAGGAAAAAGGGAAAAGAATTAGCCTTATTCCTTCTTGGTCTAATCCTCAGATGTGCTGGAATTTGCAGAGGTCGAAGAACTCTAGGTGCAAATGTGGATCCTCACTAGGTATACCCCTAAAGTGAGTCAGTGCACTGAGTATTTGCGGAGATATGTAGTAGTTTCCTTCCGCCTTAGGTTGATACACAATGCACGAAGGTTGATCGAGGTTCTGCTGGATGAGGGATTGCTTCATCGGCCTCCGCTCAGGGGGTTGCTGTTCGGCTATCTGTTCCGCCATTGGTATCTCTTCCTCGATTCCTCATTCTACCTCTTCTGAGTTATCTCTAAACCTTTGTTAGATAGTCCTCTCTACCTCGGGATCAAGGGGAAGGAATGTCGGATGCTTGGATCGACATCCGTGCATGAATCGGTGATAGTTACGTGAGTGTAGCAGTCAAACACTGCTACCCAGATGACTCTCTGCCTCAATTGGGCTCGATCGCACAGGAGGGTGCGCTCGATCGCAAGTGGTACAGAAAGCTCTCCTGGAGTACTTGAAACAGAGAAAAAGAATTTTTATAAGGGTTTTGATGAAAAGAAAAATAAGATAAAAACAATAATTAAGAATGGAATAGAATAAAAAGGAAATAACAATAATAAAAAAAATAATTAATTCTAAAAAAGAAATTTAGTGCAATCCCCGGCAACGGCGCCAAAAACTTGTTGGAGCGATTATCTACCTAAATAAATATGCAAATAACTATCCTAGTTTTACTTGCAAGTGCACATGGTCTGTGGTAACATAGTGTGCAAGTGCGAGATCATTTCCACAGGGATTGGTGAATTTCAATTTAGAATTAGTTTCTTCAAGTTAAAAAGAAAAATAGCAGTTTGATTGTGAGTAATTAACAATAATGAGAACATAGGACTACGATATCCACCACTAATTTTACTTTCCCACTAAGTAAAGTGTCAATGCTCTAGCCTTATCATGAATATTTAATGGTTGCCAACATAAAGGCTTGGTCCACACCTTAGGCTATTGATCTCCCTATGCAACGAGTTAGGCATGGTGTATACTCTAACTCTTTTCTCTCTTAAGGGATTCAGCATGGGTGTATACTGAGTTGTTCCTTAAAAGAGCATGAGGGCTGTGGAGATCGGCAACCACACGAGACCTAGGGCTTGGTCTGCTCCCGGTTTCCCATGTTGATTAACCCGAGAATCCGGTGTGGATATCCCTTGTTACTAATGTCGAACCTAGGACTCGGTCATCAAAATTGATTCGACTGACTTATCCATACCACATGCATACGTTGATCAGGCACACACATATGAGGAAATTAAATACAAACAAGCATTAATCAAGTTAAACATTCTAACAAGGCTATAGCAAAGATAATCAATGAATGAACATGTGGAAAAGCATAATTAGGGCTTTAATCGAGCCCTATAAGGGTTTAGTTACACACACTAAGTAAGCTAAGCATTCTAAACATAATGAAATAAAAACAGAAAAAGGCTCGAGAGATGAGTCATCAATTCCTCTCCTAAGCTTGCTACTTCGAATCTCAAACAAAAGGTATGGTTTATGTGTTTTACAGGGCTATTTATAAGGTCCTCATGGTGTCCCAAAACCCTAATTTCCTATTTGGAGTCTGGAGACTTCTTTCTATATCTGGCTCTGCTGCCTCTGGAGTGATTGCGCTCGAGCGTATACGATATGTCCTCGAGCGCATGTGTGCACTCGAGCCTTCTTCAACTGCACTCGTGCTCTTGTGCACTCGATCGCAAGGGGGTGTGCACTCGAGCGCACCTTGTTGGATGGCAGATCTTGACTTTTGCTTCTGAAAGCTCCAATTTATCATTTTTTTGTCCAAGTCCTGTGAAAAGCACATAAAACACGAAAATGAAGTAGATACTACTAAAATATACAAATAAAGATTCTAACAAGTGTAAATTAAGGGCCTTAAATATGACTATTTAAGCACTTATCAGATCTCCTTCAAGGATGAGGACCAACCTAAAGGCCTAAAATGGCCTCCATTGCGGAAGATCTCTTCCAAATATGAGGATCGACCTAAAGTGGCCGACCTCAAGAAAGACGACTTCAAGAAGACCAACCTAAACAAAAAAAAGCTTACCTCCTCTAAGGATAAGGACTGGGCTAAAGTGGCCTTCCCTAAGAAGGCCGACCTCTTCCAAGGACGAAGACTGACTTAAATGCCCAAAATAGTCTCTACTGTGGAAGACATTCTCTAAGGATAAGGATTGACCTAAAGTGGCCGATCTTAAAAAAAGTCAACCTCCTCTAAGTACATGGACTGATATAAAAGTCCAAAATGGCCTCGACCAAGGAAAACCTCCTCCAAGGATGAGGACCGACCTAAAGTGGCCGATCTTTAAAAGGCTGACATCTTCTAAGGATGGAGATCTACCTAAAGGCCCAAAATGGCCTCTACCATAGAAGAGCTCCTTCGAGGACGAGGACTAACCTAAAGTGGCCGACTTCAAGAAGGTCGAATTCAAGAAGGTCGACGTCAAAAAAAGCCAACCTCCTCCAAGGACTAGAACCTACCTAAAGTGGCCTACCTCAAGAAGGCCAGCCTAAAAAATGACCAACTTCCTCCAAGGATGAGGACCTATCTAAAGGCCAAAAATGATCTCCACTGCAAAAGACTTTCTCAAGGACAAGGATCGACCTAAAGTGTTTGACCTCAGAAAAAACTGACCTCCTTTAAGGATGAGGACTAACTTAAAGTCCCAAAATGGCCTCCACCACAAAAAAACCTCATCCAAGCGCGAGGATCCGACCTAAAGTGGCCCACCTCCTCTAAGGACAAGGATGACCTAAAGGCCCAAAATGACCTCTACTACGGAAGACCTCTGCCAAAGACGAGGACCGACCTAAAGTGGTCAACCTTAAGATGGTCGACTTTAAGAAGGCTGACCTAAAAAAAGCTGGCCTCCTCCAAGGACGAGGATCGACCTAAAATCCCAAAAAGGCCTCCACGACTAAAGACCTCACCCAAGGACGAGGATCGACCTAAAATGGCTGACCTAAAAAAAATTTGACCTCTTCCAAGGACTAGGGTAGACCTAAAGGCCAAAAATAGCCTCCACCGCGGAAGACTTTCTCCAACTACAAGGACTGACATAAAGTGGCCGACTTCAAGAAGATCAACCTTAAAAAAGGTCAACCTCATCCAAGGACGAGGACCAACCTAAAGTGGTCGAACTCAAGAAGGTTGACCTCCTCTAAAGATGAGGACTGACCTAAAGTAGTAGACCTTAAAAACTCTTACCCAAAAAAAAAAGAGTCGACCACAATAGAATTGGTGTCGTCTCCCAAGACAGGTACGAGTACCGAGTTAGGTGTTCCAAAATCCATAAGGGACCAACTAAATCAGCGAGAGATAGGTCTAAGTACCGACTAGTCACCTAAGGAGAAGGACAACCAACTGACATGTCAACTAGGGAGAAGGTCAGTCGACTGACTAGCATTTAAAAAGAATAACTTCAATTGATATTTCAAAATCGATGTAGAACTTATCCCGGGGAGACTAAGAACTTCTACTCTTTTAAAGTTAAGGAGTGGAGGGCATACCATATAGGATAAATATATCCTCCAACAAGAAGGTGACACTTGCTAATCACAAGGATAAAATGGTAATCTTTACCTCACTTTGGCCCTATAAATTAGGGACCACCCAAACAATATGCTTGATTCATAACCTCTTCTCACTATTTTGCTCTCCCCACCTGCTACTATGACTTAAGCATCAAAGGGTGTAAAACATTCTGAGTCGGCTTCCTTTTCAGGTACTCGGATCCCACTCACACTAGACCCGATTTCATCAACTAATCCAACAAGACTCAAGCAGGACCTAGCCTATTTTTGTTATCAACATATTACATCAGAAACAAAAGAGCACTGATGCCCTACATAATTAAGTCCACAAAGACCAAAAATGTTAATGAAATGAAATACAAATCTTGTTCAATTCCATCTCTAGAAAATATATAAACTACATAATGAAATTTTCTAATACTATAGGATGGAAGAGGTCAAAATGGGTTAAATACTCCCTCATTTTTTTCTTATTTTTTTTTCCTAAATGATCCACAATACAACATATTTTTTTCTAAATCAATTTAAAACTCATAGTTAATGACAAAAAATAACACGAGACACTATTTGATTAGACTCCAACTTAGTTGTATACTCCATAAGGTGTCCATACATATATGAGAATATAATTGTAAATATGAAATTAAAGCAAGTACAGCTGTATGTAATTATAGAAAATTAGAATCAAGAAAATGTGGAAACTTGGTAGCAATATTCAAAGTTCAACAAAAACATATTAAAGCACCCAATTAATCTATAACAGTGTTCTACAAACATGAGCATGATCTTTTGCTTCCAACCAACAAAGAGAAAAAACAAAGCAACAAAAGGATATGATAACTTTTTCCCAAATGAATGATAGTTTTTAAGTCTAAATATGTTATTATACAGTTTCACAAACATTATATGTTTCTTATTTACACAGTTCTTGAGACTTCAACCCTTATTCTAATATTCTAACTAACGCACCTAACAAGTACTAGAATAACAAAGCATATTCTCCAATCATAAAAGCTTTCAACACTAGGTTATTAGATTATTTACGAGTGTATAGGGTTCAGCTTCAAGATGTCTCTCCACTGCACAAGACACATCAAGTTTAGTCTTCAATTCGACAACTCTTGTATGATAGGCAT